>OV121091.1:15330700-15715700 GCA_921293015.1 Phorcus lineatus | reverse complement strand
GGGAGCCCCAAAGGTTAAAAGCTATGTGTATAAATGCTGTAATACGCCACGAACGGCCTTGACCTTCTGTTCCATAAGGGTGTCGACACATGGCAATGGAAAATTTCATAGGGCTTTCTATAACCTTCCTCGATTATTTGCCGAGTAGTTCAGCTGTGTTTTCATTTTAGGCTTCTTTGTCAGGTAAGTTTTATGTTTTAATTAACATTTTATCCATGGTCATTTTCAAGTCTAACGAATCTGTAAAATATTTCATTAACCTTATCTTATTCTGATCAAGTAAGTGTTTATAGTCTTATATATATTGCTAATTGATTATGTATAGTATTACATCCCTATTCGCGTGTTTTGGATTTATAGTTTTTAGCATAACTGATTATACATCAATGATGTATGTAAATGGGTTTAACGTGAATTATATACTTCTAACTTTTCATTACATATCAATGTTCATATTTTGTATTTAAACAATATATATTATCAGTGAGAAGTTGATTTTATCGTGGAACATAAAATGTTAATCTTTCGATTTAACGCTGCATTCGTTATTCTCACAACATTATAACTGCACAAGACATTCAACATTAAAACTGCAAAATCTCGAACAAACACTTATAAACATGACTAATTAATGAAGTGATATTCCACTCTGAACTTTATTAATAAATAATTTGAATTCCTGGAAACGCGGTTATGGATTCATTCATATTTCATCAACTAGTATAAGCAATGTGCGTGTGTACTTGTAAAACACATATCCGGTATGTTTGATACTAAATATACAGAGGCAATGTAACCTAGCTTGTGAATTGAGAATAACTCATAATAGACCATTCTGTACTCCGTAGTACCCTCGTCGGCAGGAAGTATAATTAACCAAAACATTTCTGACTATATTGCACATCTAGCTCTGATCCAGTATGCTGAAGAACTTGCACCAATGTTACGAAAGGCAGCAAGGGTTAAATCAACCAGTAGTAGAAACTGTCACGGCTCATACCTTGCGGGGTATATGATGGAGTAACTGCAGTAGTCTTATCAAAATGCGATCTGAGACAGGTGACCAACGTCATAGTCTTCATAGCCATGACCTCAATATTTGAGTGATGAGAGAGAGAGAGAGAGAGAGAGAGAGAGAGAGAGAGAGAGAGAGAGAGAGAGAGAGAGAGAGAGAGAGAGAGAGAGAGAGAGAGAGAGAGAGAGAGAGGAGGACATACTGCGATCATCAGTTTTGAAATAGTGCTTAAACGACAGGGAGCATGGAAACAATTTCATTTAAAGATATTACGTCCCTTCACTTAGAATAGTATTGACTAATCTCGTTGGCTTTTTTAAATTTTCCAATTATCTAATGCAAGCAAGAAATGTATTTTGAGACTCATAACATTTTTAGATATAAGATGTTTGCCACAAGGCAATTTAATGCTTTTTCTGCCGCCAATATTATTGCTAACCTTTGCATTGATAGTTCACAATAGTCCACCGCACGGGTAATATACATAGAGAACAAAGTTAAGCACCCCCTATTTTCAAAATTGCAAAATGCATCTGTGGAGAATATGACTAATTGGATCCCCTTGACATAGAAACTAAAGTTTTTCGTGACTTGGTATCTTTAAAATCATCATACATGATGACATTTTGAGAACTTAAGATAAAAAACGTAATGGTACTGATTTTTCACCCAAAATAACTATCGTCCGTTTGTCAAAAGTATGCGATGAATTCTGATGTTAGTTGTCATGAACAACAATTTTGTTATAGGGTACAATTTTACACTTTAAAAAAACACGTATCCTTCACAATAAGGACATAATTGGGTTTTGAAATTTGATAAGAATTTTCGATAATTTTTAGAAAATGGCCATAACCAGACGATTTTGGAATAAAGGTGGTCTTCTTTCACTTTGACTCAGTTACCCTATACTTCTTTTTGCTTTATAGTCGTTGTTACGGTTAAAACTGCCCTATTTAGTCCCTTTCTATAAATGGGTCATTTTCCAAAAAATGAGATTTTGGAGGTCCATACTGCTGTAACTAGTGACTTTTGCTTAAGAGATCCATAATAAAGTTTGATCAGTGGAATAGGAATAATGGAATAATATACATTGAAACAAAACATATTGAGTTTCTGAACATATTCACCTTTTGATCTCAAAATTACCAATTTGTATAACTGCAATTATTCAAAATATCCGAAATGATATTTTAATGAAATTACGTTCTTAAATTGCAAAATTATGATTCTATCATATCATACAATTACTTTTACTGCAATGTGGTCCTCTTTATTCTCAGACAAAACTTACTGGTGAAAAACGTGGGGGTGCTTAACTTTTTTCCTTATGTATAGTAGTTTTCTTTATTCTATTGCTTCCGTCAAATTGTTGTCCTTTATCTGCATTCTATAATTATATGTTTAGATATAATCGACTCACTACTCTTATTTCTGCATGCCCATGACACAAATACCTCCCAGGTATTGATGGACGGGTACTTTTTTAATACAACGAATACATGCCGAACGACACAATATACGACCACACAATGTGGTATTGCCATGTAAATTTCCATCATGCTTTTATGCAGCTGCCGTCGTGCACGGCTCTCAGTCAGTTAAAGATAGAACCTGCACTCATAATATGATTTTTGTTTTTATATCTAACTAACAGAGATAAATTCCCTGATTTTCATCTTTTACTTTTTAGATTACATTCGTGTCTAAACATGAATATAGATTATATTCATACAAAACATCTGATTTTCATAAAAAGATGACAAATATTTAACAATTATTAGTTATTAATGAAAAGGAGGAAACCCCTTTATGTATGTGAAGAAACCAAGGGTCACGTTCATTTACATGAATATCAGCTGTAACTTTCAAACACGACTCACAATGCATTTTCTAAATGCTTTAAAGAAGTTTCAAAATAACGTTTGACTTATTGACGCTCGACATTGTCCGGTTTTCGATCAGCATACCTTATTAACTACTCTCAGTTACAATGCTCCCTCGCATGTTTGGGGGTGATCTTTCTTCTTAATGCTTTTTAAAAGTTCTATGAAATTCCTGGTAAATCCTGTTTCTCCGTCCCGTTCTTATATCATGTGTTAATGCACTCTTTCATAGGAAAATTCAGCGAAGCATTAAACAGCACTAAACCGCATCCGGCCGCATAGTTGTTTAATGAAATTTAAAGTTATGGAAACGTTTATCACAAAAAAAAAGGTTTCTACTCGACAAATGATTTTCTTCAACAACATACACCGTGAATTATTCAGGTTAACAAAATAAAATTAAAATATACGTCCTTTGTTCCATGGAAACGGAAATTTCCAAATTAACCTTAAAAAGCAGTAATTCAAAGTCTAAACCTATACATAGACGTATAAGTTATATACGAAGGTAAGGATAAATGGAAGTGTACAGCAGGGTTATTTAATTGAAAACGTTCAATGAATTACTTTTCATCTCAGTTCGTAACGTTGGCTACATTCTGACATTTCTGCCTTTTTGAGAGCTAAAAAAATAACATAGAAAATGCTTGAAGTTTTTACTTAAGGAATTGTTTTTCAAAAGAACGGAATTATTAAAAGTGATTTCTATTAACATTTGTATATTTACAATATTTGAAATTGATAATGATCGTAATCATTATGCCAATCTACGAATCCTTTTAAAGGGGAACTCTTTATAATAAAAAGGCTTTATACTTGATACTATGTTACTATCAAAATAATTCATTATAAAATGCGACCTCTAGAAATCACGTCGTCAGTGTATATGATAAGGTCGTTGATGACATCGAACGTGATTTATAACAGTCATCGAAGAACAAGCTGTTGTGTGTCTACTCGAGATATAACACCACGCGTACACAATTTGATCCTAGCCCAGACTTACATATGTTCTGGATGTATGTTTTGATAATGGAAATCGTTTCGCAATGTCACATCCATTCTCATCGCTTGAGTGCTTAAAGACAAAGCTTGTATATTTCACCATGTCGCACACGTGAGCTTGTTGCATGCTTTCCTCGTGAATGCCAAATGACGTCAATGTGTGCAACGATGAAAATCATGTCAAGTCGATAGCTGCATGGACAGATGACACGTTTCAAGCCACTATGTTCTGTTACAGTGTGCATTTCACCGTGTCGTGCCGGGCGTGCTGCATGCTTTATACGTTCACGAAAGCTCCAGCAGATGTCACATTCAGCCTAGTAAAGCATGATAATGAAATTGACATAGGTTGTGAGATGACTAGGTCGTGAACGCGTTTATTTGAACAGGTCAAGACGACACATATGGTTATGAGTGTGGTCTGTTTCTTGACTAACGTGGAGTATGCAGTACATATAGCGTTTCATAAACAGACGTCAGCTACGAATTATGCTTCATTGACTGTGGTATCTGATCGCTAAAAGGTTGATGTAACAGGGACATTGTCAACAGGCCAAATCATGAAGAGAAGGATGTTATAAAACGCCGGCCCAATGACCTAATGTTTTCCTCAAAGAGTGACGTACTCAAGTCGTGTCTTTCAACGTTAACCTCTTGATTTTTTCAAGCACTTTCCGGGATAGAAATTGAGAAGCCTGATTGGATTAAATAAATGTTAGTTGTACAAAGAGATCTCGTTTAAAAAATAATCATGGAAATCATTGAAAAAACTCAGTCATTTTTATGAATATGCTTGTGGAAAATTGTGCGCACTTTGCGATTTTGATCTTATTTACAGATGTTTACCTATCTAGGAATTATTACTTTTTATCTACCCCCGCATGCTTTTTCGTTGCACCAGTCTCTTTCACTGGACAATCTTGCTGCAAATTCTTCTTTTGAGTACAGCATCCTCTTCGGCGAAAACTTGCAATTCTCATAATGATTTCTCACTGTACTATCGAAATATACGTGTTGACGATCATACAATTTTCTTCCAAAAATACATATTTAGTAAACGATCAACAACTAATTACTTCATTTCTACAGTGATGAGTGAATATGTATTTATATTAGTATTATTATATCATGTATATTCACTTGTCCATTTGAACAATAGATGTAAACATAGTTCATATCTGAAAAGGTCGGTTACCCGGAACTAGCCCCTTTTACCGAGTGAACCGAAGTGAGGGTTGACCTGTGAAATACTCAGAGGCAAATTCGTGTTCTATTTGTTAACCGACCCCGAAGTTTTGTTCGAGAAAGTTTTAGCCGGTAACTTCTGTCGTAGCCACGTTAGTTACACTTCCGGTTTAGCAAATCGAAATCAGCCATAAACATTTACTAGTGAGCGTTCAGAATTGTTATATTTAATGATGGAGTTCCTAGGGAGAAGCACTTCGAATCGTCGAATTTCAAACAATAAGATTTCCTTCAAAAGATTATTCCTCCCCGGGAGCTCCTTCAGAAAGCCCTCGTCATCCCTATAAACTGCCAGGTTTTCCCGGTAAAAGAAGATCCCAGTTAAACAATGTAGTTACATGTACGTCACTTGAAGTATGTAATTCGTTGTTATTCAACTCTTCTATATTTACAGACATTTGTTAGGAGAAATATTTCGTTTACCTTTTCACAAAAATGATTTTTAATACTTCGGCATTGTTTGAATTTGAGTCCGGATATCTGCGACAAAAGTGTATTAGCAAATTACTATGTTAAAGATGCTTCGTGTAATCATACGCTGTTTTTAACAAAACTAGTTTCAATTGAAACTGAATATGTTTTACAAACGAAACTATGTATGTTTTGCATGTCCTTCCCTAAAATGCCATATTTCAACACTACTCATAGTTATTTTGTATCCAATGTTTTGCGTCAATGTCGGTCTTTCGATCACAAATTACGCTGTTTATTGTCTCTCTACTGAACTCATAAGCATTTAAATGATGATTTATCAGAAACAACCAGTACGTCTACAACCCAATTTTAAAGAGCCACTCCGTGAGTTGTTGGAGTCAAAGATGACAAACTTAATCATTTGATCATTTGATCGCGAAGTATCGACTGTTACCAAACAGGCACATTTTAAAGCTTTTTTTACAATGACAATATGACGGTAGAATGTCGTAATAATGATCGAAAACCGGACAGTGGCGCGCGTCAAATAGTCAAACGTAATTTTGGAGGCTTTTCTAAAACAGTCAGGATAGCAGTTAGGAGTTGATAGCGTTTGTTAGGTTATATAACTAGTATCCATGTATATTGGAAGTGATATATACACCTCTGTGCATTTATAAGGCTGTTTTTAGATTTTAATGGAAAAACGGTATTTGTCATATATATGTCTTTTGGACATGAAGAGTTAAGATGTTTTGATTTTATATCACCGCATATGACATTAAGGCTCGTATCAAAGGTAAATAATATGTTATGAAAATCAAGGAGTGGTCTTTAATGTTCGGCACATACGACTCCAACAATACACTCTGTGTCCTTTTAACAGGCTCATGTACATGACGTAACTTTATTAACTTTCATAATACTTTTACTGAAAACAAGGGATTAAGTCACGTTTATGATGGTATATGTATATTGCACATATTAATATGGTTTGAAACATAGTTCATTCGGATTTAAAAATTTAATGCACCAAACGTATCGGCTTTTCATATTGATTCAAACGAAATACGCAAATGTTATGAGCATTTTTTTTTTAATTTTTATTACTCAAAATTATACAGAATACACAAAGAAAAATAATAAGATAAAATAAATAAATGAATAAATAAGGGGGATAACATTCATACACACACTCAGTCATACACTTGTATATTATATATGAAATGTATATATGCATATGTTATGAGCGTACTTGATATGATAACTTCCAATGCATGTTATTACAAGTAACAGCTAGCTTCGGCAAATTAATGTAAATGTGTTTGTCATAAGGTATTTTTGCTGTCTCGACATTTATACCACAAACCACTGCGCTTTGTCCTATCTAGATCGACTGAACTGAACTTTATTTAAACTCAGGTAGCAAGCAGCCGCATATGAGGATATAAATTACACATACATGCGAAATATACAATTTGGTTTAGATTATGATGTACAATTGGAAATTGGAAAGACCTATATACACATGAAGGATCAATACAAATGATTGACAAATATATGTAGCAAAGATATACATGATGAGTATGAAGGTATTTAAGGTAATAATTCGTTGCGGCATATTTAAAAAACGCTTAAGTTAAGGTTTCAGAACCGGGCTAGTTTTCTTTATGAACCTATCCTTTTCTATCAAATAATGTCTTCATTTTATAAAAAAAATTGGTCTTTTGTAAAAATAAAGCCTAAGATATTTTACTCTGGCATTTTCAAAATGAGAACATATAAATAAATAATGCAATTCATCGCCAATGTCATTACCAACACAAAGTTTACAAATTCTTTTATGTTTTGGAATATTATTCACACGACCTGTTTCAATCGGTAGGTAATCATTTGCTGTTATAAAATATAGCAGTGGTCTTGAATTCTTTTGATATCAAGAATCCAAATATCAGCGTATTGTGTTCGAGGAGACGTTGTCTTAGTTAGATGTATGTAATACCACTGTCACGCATGAGGTATTTTTGTGAAAATTTAAACAACTACACATTTACAGATCACGTAAGCATGACAGACAACATCGCAAAGAACGAGAGCAGGAGAGCAGGGAAACGTTCTCAAGCTGACATCAACATGGAGAAATCTCCGCAGGTGACAAAACGTGAGTCTCTCAATTCTTATTTCATATCAATTCATAACTTGTTCATAATTTCATAATTCATAATTCATATCAATGCACTTTTATCCAAGATTGATTTGAGGGGAGAATTTTTTCATCTATTTATGTTTTCATTTTTTTGTTTTTGTTTTGTTTTGTTTTGGTTTTTTTTTTTTGGGGGGGGGGGGGGGGGGGAGGATATATTTTTAACGAAATTCGAGTGGGTATTCCCTTCTATGTACACATACATTTAGGTTATATAGGTTATATTATTATTCGTAAGGAAAGATATTTCTTAGTGAAATATGCTTAAAGTAATTGAAATACATGCCATTTTCACACTATTGCTATACTACAGTTCTTCTTTTTTTCGAAGAAAACTCTGAAAGTGTTTATCGGCCCATTCAGCGTAAGAAAATAAGAAGCGAAAGAACTGGCTATCAATCTAACGAGTAAAGCATTTTACTTTGTAGAAAATATGAATATTCATCGTTTATTGTTTTAAATGGTTATTGATTAAGTAAGAATAAAGCGTTTTATTAACTTCGTATAAGGCATGAAACAAAATGACGGGTACCTACTCGAACTGTCCATATTAGAAATGTATATAGCATTTGATAGAAAGAGAGTGAAATAACAGCAAAACTGTAAATTGTACACTATCTATGATCGGGTAATGATCATTTAATTGATCAGTTAATCGAAAGCATGATAGAAGTTGTATTCCCATCCTGCTTCATCAGCGTAATTAAATCCGCTTATCGAGTTCCTTCCATATACCCTGATCTCCTTCGAGACAAATCCCTCATACGGCTGGCGCGGCTTGATGTTCGTGCCTGTGCTCACCTGTTATTGATTCAGCCAATGAAATGTCGTATTCCATGGAGCTTGACGCTACTCTTTTAAACTTAACGGAATTTTCCATCCGGGTTGTGCAGCTGTTGATGGATGCGAGTCGTCTCATTGGCTGGTTAGATAGTTAGCGATACGAGGGACTTGGCTTGAAGAGAATAGGGCATATGGAAGGAGCTCGATCAGCGGATTTAATTAAGCTGACGGATGAAGCAGGATGTTGTATTCAATAAAACACGGAAAAGTTACAGATGTTATGTAATCGTTATTAGAGCGTATCGGGATCTGGAGTTTGGTCCCATGAAAACCATTATAGTGATGTCACTGTCTTTAAGTAACTGATTTCTCAGCTTCGACGGTAATCCGTCATTTAGTTTTTTTAGCATTACGTGAAAATTTTGAAAATCCTGTATTTGTACATATTTTCACATATATGTTTGAAATATCCATAAATTAACAAATAATTAATTCATTTCCTGGTAATTATAACAGTGCTTTTCAAGGCTTACCACACTTATTATGCCAATGAACGATTTAACCTCACAATGATTTTTCCATTTGAGTGAATGTTGCCGCTTTTTGTAGAATTGTCGATTTTCAAGCAACGAAAATGTAATATACATGAATATGGTTCAGTCGTATTGTATAATAATGTCGTTTCAATGTCCTGTTTGTATTTGTGTCCACACAATGTGGCCCTATTCCATTAAAGTACGCATACATAATGTTAATTCTATGTTTATGTGCATTGAGAAACGAAGCACTGAATCCTGCATTAATATGACTGCAAATACACGTCATTATTCCAGTTTATGTGATTCTTTGCAAAATTGTGGAACCACTCATTCTTAAATAATACTCTTTACTGTCAGGCCGACTCAACTCATTGAATCTAGAGTCTGCACGTGGGTTTAATTGCAAACTCACGACGTCAGTATTTTATGTGCGCTTCTACTTTTGACATATGCTAGTGTTTAAGTGCTGCACTGCAAACATGTTTTAGAATACGGAAATATTATATGTTTTTATATATTGAAAAAGTGACATATGACATTTTTTTTATTATTTAGCTTGCTTTTAATCGCCTTTTCTTGCCCTGAAGTGTTTGATATTTGTTTACAGAGAAATTATCGGTAGGAAACACATATCAGTGCAGCATTTCATTTAAGTGACATAATAATGAATTAAATAGGATTGAAATTCAAATGATATGCATGCCCTATTACATTTGTGTAAACGATTAGGCGGTATCCGTATGCGTATCCGTTCCAAACGTTAGCGAATCTAACCTTTCATTAATTTTTTTCAGTAGATGTATAACAATTTAATATATTATTATCCATGTTAAGTTTTATTTCTTGCTTATTTAGCTTTTCTAAGATCTCAACTGTACAGTAATTGATACAGTAGTCGTGAAGAAACTAATAGTGTCCAAAGACCTGAGGTCATCACTAACCAATAATTGATTCATCAGTTCCATTTTAATACGGCCATTTCTTGGTCTAATAATTCTGTTGAACAAATAGGATACTGGACCAAATTTTAGGGAAACATGTTTGGGGTTTTTTTTGTCGTCATAGATTATTTGTAAGTTAATATGAAGATACTTGTCCGGGACAGAAGGCATTATATAGTAAAATTTTGTACCTGTTTCCAGCAAATTATGTGACTCTCCCGTTTGTGTTACTCTAAGTCTCAAAACATTTAGTTTTTGTATGATCAAATGAATTGGTAAATGAAGTACGTCACATGTCGCCAGGTCTTCGCAGAACTCCGAACACGGATTTCCTGAAAGCGATGTTTGAAGTCATGATAAAAGAGGCAGTAGAAGATGGTTTAGACGTCAATAGGTAAGAAATAACTGTTTACCATAAAGTTACCCACTGAAATCAGATCAACAATTTCAATATTTGTTTCATAAATATGTGATAGATTTTCTTACTCGTCTATCACATTATATTGTTGTTTACTGTCCTTGCAAGGATATGTTTAGTCTATACAAATCATTGGTCCACGATATCGTGTTTGCTCGTGAAGGTTTAATATTCCTATTTTGTTCTTGTTTTATTGGGCTTATTTCCCAGGGTATGTGAGTGGAGCGAGAGCGTATACGTTTTACCCTGAAACAGGATCCGGTTAACGCGTCCGACTTTGGATCGAGAGGTTTGCAGTAGAGAATTGTTTTACATGCAGTAAGGTTTGGGTGCAATGCTACACTGAATTTCAGACAGTAGTACCCATGGTTCGCTAGTTCCACCCGATGGTAACAGGTTTCACCGCAATGCATAGCCTCATTAATGTTGCGGGCTTTCTCCCTGCAATGATACTAGAAGCCGTGTTATAAGTGAAATACTCTTGAAAACCCCAAATCACATCACTTCAACTCGTAATGAAATAATGGAGTGGACAACGATGAACATAATTTACCCGATATATTAAAAATAATATCCTTTGACACTTAAGTGTAACCATTGTACATGTCAATGTTATTTTTGGTCAATTAATGATCAAAAACGTTGCTTTCCATATGATTGTGTTCAGAATTCTCTGTATGTATTTCTACACAAATTGTGAATAAGATAACCGCAGTTCGCTATCAGTTTTATTTCAAGCTGTAACGAAATCGTGAAGATAAACGGGTTCGGCTATAAATACTTTCTTCACATTTCTGAAACACGCTGACCAATTAAGGTCAGAGAAAATAAATCCGTGCATTATTCATTAGACGTATGTCTATATACGTCCTCACTACAACGAATAAAGTGGTTATATGAGATCGTGATTTAGATGCTTTAAACGTCCTTAATTCCCTGTGCCATTTTCAATGCAATGTATGTTTTTTTTCTTCCACAGCAAGGTTGTCGAGTTCCTTCACCCAGAAGACCTGCAGAAAGAGATAGACCTGGATATAGGGGAAGAGTCCACCCCAGATGAGACACTTATAGCTATTTCTAAACAGATCGTCAAGTTTAGTGTCAAATCAGGTAACTAAATGTAGATGAAAGTAACATAACTCGAAAACATTCCCTCTCAATAAAAGTATCTCAACTATTATCATCTCAGGTTACCCTTGTTACAAGCAAAGCATTTTTTCGTTACAAATACAAAATTACCAGACAAATTTCAGTCGATGTTGACCAATCAGAAACGTTGTTTCGAACTGGTCTAAATGGGGGTCGTTGCACAAAGTGACTTAAAACTAAGGTTAAACTAAGTGCCATTTTCTAACATTGCACTAAGAATACCATAGTGATTTAAGATTACCTCAGTGTTTTGTGCAACGGGACCCGGGTCTGTGTCCGTAAATTGGAGTTCCTTGAACTGTGCGTTGGGCACATATATCAGGACAGAAGAGTATGAGATGAGATATTTCCATCGATAGAGCATCTTCAATGAATCGAGAGAAAAAAACCAACTTGTAACAGAGATACGTGGGAAATGACCAGAGTAACCTCTGCAAGTGAAGAACTACTAAACGTCCTTTTCCTGACACATCATTCTAACAAGCCTAAATGCTCAGTTTATATCTGTACAACGTGAAACACAATTTCATGTGAATTTATGTACATGTATGGTGTTAAATATTTATCTCGATTTGTGATCTCCTTCAATGACTTATTTCATAGGACATCCTCACTTCTTCAACCAGCTGTATGGAGGATTTGATAGTCACGGTCTAGCAGGGGCTTGGCTCACGGATGCTCTCAACACCAGTCAGTGAGTACCCTTTCAAATCTCCCTTGATTATATTTATCTGAAATTTGATTTCTCTTGTGAAATTCTATTATGTAAAACACTATGAAACATCATACAACACTTGAGCTTCACTACGATTAGGTCGGTCCCTTGTACGATTTGTACCTTACATCCCGCTAGAGATTTGCCAAACAATAAAGCCTTTCGAAAATGATTAAACTATATCCATGTCAAGATAATCTGTTATCAGTTTTATGTTTCATTCATTCAGGTACACGTATGAAGTGGCTCCAGTTTTTACTCTGATGGAAAAAACAGTCCTATCTAAAATGTGTACCCTTGCTGGTTTCAAAGACGGCGACGCAATATTCTGTCCAGGTAAAGTTTTTTTTAATCCCATTTTCGACTTTGTTTCTCTAATGTCTTCCTCCCAAGGGGATCGAGCTCTTCTTATAATTAATTTCTATCGTAATAAAGTAAGATTAAAATTATAATGCCTAGGTTTACCTTGCAATGAAGAGTGCGAATCATATCCATCATTATGATTGCAAACATCATCATCACCACCATCAAATGTCATCATCGTCATCATTATCATCATCATCATCATCATCAGTACCAAAATCAACATCATTAGCATCATCATCATTACCATAATCATCATCGTCTTAATTATCTTATCATCATATCACCATCACGATCATCGTCGTCGCCAACACCATCATATACGAGTATTATCACTATAGACGTCATTCTCAAGGAGCCATTGTTATTAAACTTATAAGTAACATCGATATTAATATTTTTTAAGAATAATGAAATATTATCTCATCTCCATTATTTTAAGGTGGTTCAGTGGCAAATATGTATGGAATCAACTTAGCGAGATACAACAAGTTCCCCGCTATCAGATCAACTGGAATGACAGGGTTGCGTCCCTTGTGTATACTCACATCAGACTCGGTTTGTGTTCATTAATATTATTATTATTATGATTATTTCCACTTGCTACTTAAATGCTTTAACACATATTCAACTCCATTCAATGTTGACCTCTCATAAGATCTTAAACAATCTCAGAAAAATACTGGCATACGTTTGACGTACGAATACTTTGCCTTTCAACAGCTGAGTGTAATAGTATGGGTCTAGGAAGAGCGCCTTGTAGGGTGCATTATGTACATTTGTGATGTTTTACACTCAAGTAGATTTGTGATTGGCCAATGAAGTTTAGACCCTCTATGCTGAAGTGTGACGCCTTTGAGACTCGTCATTGTTTAAATTACCGAGTGGTTGAGGTTATGCTATCGATTTAACATTATGCACGTAATACAATTCAGGGCCACTATTCAATGAAGAAGGGAGCTTCATTTCTGGGTTTGGGAATGGACAATGTGGTTCCAGTGAAGTCGAACGAGAAAGGTCAGATGATCCCTGAAGCTCTCGAGGAAGGTATCCTCAAGTCCAAAGCCAACGTACGTTCTGTTGTCTTTACCTATTTTACACCTTATTACTTTAATTATACCATCTTTGACAATTCCTTGACAAATAAATATAGTTGTAGTATCAAGATTAAGATTAGAACGGGTTATCTACATTGTCAAACATAATATACAAGTAGAAAATTATATAGGTATGTTTGTCCAAATTGTTTTCTTCTCGTATTCTAGGGTATGTTTGTCCAGATTGTTTTGTTCTCAAAATTCTTAGGTATGTTTGTACAAATTGTTATGTTCTCGAACGCTTAGGTATGTTTGTACAGTAGATGATATATATATATATATATATATATATATATATATATATATATATATATATATATATATATATATATATATATATATAGAAAAACGCATTTGTTGAAGAAAACCAAGATGATTTATTCACAAGTACTTTCGACCATAAGGTCTCATCAGGTGAATGACGTTGAGTCGGTTATGACGTCATGATTAACAATTATGACGTCACAATACATTGCATAGATACATATGTTGCGTAGATACATTACATACATATAGACTGCATGCTACATATGTAGCGCATTACAAAACATACTTGCAAATGGACATTGAATTGAAGAAGATTAAAGTTTTGAATTAAGCTTTGGCTTAAGTTTATTAATGAATAATAATTCCTTTTCCGCCAAGCAATTAGATTCAGTGGAATCAACTTTGTATATCGGGAAAACAGAATACATATTTTTTCCACATGTTTCAAGATGCGCACTTAGAGGGATTGTGCGATTGTGCTTTTGTTTAATTTGTGAACGATGAAGATTCATTCTTCTTTTTAACTTGAGCTCTGTTTTCCCGATATATATTTCCTGACATCCATGACATGAAATCATGTAAATAACATTTTTTGAGTCGCAAGTCATACTTCTTTTTACAGAAAACGTTTTATTTCCTGAGAATCTAACTGAACTACCTTCAATCAAAATTTTACAGGTTGCGCATCTTTTGTCGCCACATTTTCGGACCTCTGGTTTATCAGTATTAGAATCATATTTAGCAAGTATGTTTTGTAATGCGCTACATATGTAGCATGCAGTCTATATGTATGTAATGTATCTACGCAACATATGTATCATTTGCAAGTATGTTTTGTAATGCGCTACATATGTAGCATGCAGTCTATATGTATGTAATGTATCTACGCAACATATGTATCTATGCAATGTATTGTGACGTCATAATTGTTAATCATGACGTCATAACCGACTCAACGTCATTCACCTGATGAGACCTTATGGTCGAAAGTACTTGTGAATAAATCATCTTGGTTTTCTTCAACAAATGTGTTTTTCTATATAAGACTTGAGAGGTGGAACTGCATGAACTGTTTTATATATATATATATATATATATATAAATTTCAAATATTCATAATGGCATATTATTATTTTCCCCGACTTATTTATTTACTTTTAACTTTATTAACATAATTTATGAAATATGAACCTTTTTTTCTGTAGGGCATGGAACCAATAATGGTAAATGCAACTTCTGGCACTACGGTACTCGGCGCCTATGACCCCCTCAACGAGATAGCCGCTGTGTGTGAGAAGTACGGCATATGGCTTCACGTGGATGGCGCTTGGGGGGCCGGGGTGTTGCTGTCTTCGAACCTCAAGCATCTCATGAACGGGATTCAACGGTATTATTCATATGCCCCTAAGTTCAATGTTTAAGCGACACTGTTATAAAAGGAACTATTGAACTGGCCTTTCCCTTAAAGTTCAGAAATTGTATATCTGGCATGCACAAGCATAGGTTAGAATATATTTAAAAGCTGCACTTACTAACAGGTGAGTAGTTATAAATCCAGTTTGACCATTATCTTTATACGAGATACTATTTATTACGATTTGTGATATGTCCGATTTATTTCGGCATCTCATATTTGTAGCCTCCGTTATCATTCCGCAATAAATCCATTCTTATTTTGAAAAGAGCATGGTGACTTTCAGCACTAATCATTAGATTGCTTGAAGATCGATATATTTCAACCAAATAAAAATTTATAATACAGCATTTAACTGGAAAAGTAGATACACACCTACCAGTATTTGATTCAAATAATTTGAAAACTCAAAGCCAATTGACAGAATTGGCGTTATTAGTGTCTAACATGGCCCATTTTCAAAAGTTGGCAATTGTTGTCATTTGCATAAATATAAAAAAGGAAAGAACTTTGAAAATTGAAAACTATTGCCCAATAGATCAGGCAGAATATCGATGTCGTATTTAATTTTAAATTATAATTATCTCTTAAAACAGTGCCGACTCCCTGACATGGAACCCTCACAAAATGATGGGAGCTCCGCTCCAGTGTTCTGCTTTTCTCACCAAACACAAAGTGAGTAGACTTCAATGGATTTCGGAATCATTCTCTTCCAATAGCGACTGATGAAGTCATTTTTACAACGTAACCTCATGATGCACTTTTTCACCTCATGAAGAAGATGAAAAAATCGAGAAAGATGGTACTCTTGACACGGAGATTACGTTGGAAGAATGATCCTCGATCGGTAGAAAAGTAGAATGATTCTTGATGGAATGTGCGAAAACCTGAAGCAAACAATTACGCTTCACTACTTTTCTTAAAGGGTCACCATGTTAAACTCAATAATGTTTTCTCATGGCAAAACATTTTCGGTTCTTATTTGTCATCTTGAGCCTCTTTGAGAGTGCAGCGCAGAAATTATTTTGAGTATAATTTTGGCTAAATTGTTCAACCATTGGGGTTGATAACACTCGTAAGTAATCATGATATAAAACCTAAATTAATGTTAACGTTCTCTTGAGCAAAGCAATTTAAAACAACAAAACACTGCTTAAACGGCGCGTTGTCCCATATGACTGCCTTATGGACATGCTTCCTATATGACCTTGACCTTTCTTCCAGAACCTGCTGAAGGAATGCCACTGCGCAAAGGCTAAGTATCTGTTCCAACAAGACAAGTTCTATGACGTCAGCTATGACACGGGGGACAAGTCTATCCAGTGTGGACGGAAGGTGGATGTGCTCAAATTGTGGATGATGTGGAAAGCAAAGGGAGATAAGCAGTTTGAACAGGACATTGACAACATATTCAAGTGTTCAAGGTGATGTGCATTTTATAACTGTCGTGATTGAATTTGATGGTGTATAAATTCTAAAAACTACCAATGACAAATGTTCTTTTGCGAAGTATATCACTGGGAGTTGGTATTGGCAAATGAATAGTGACTCCCGGCTAAAGATTCCCTAGACCACCTGTGATTTTGTGTTAAATTTCTTAAAGTGAATTTAACATTCACATTATCTCCAAACAGAGGTTACTCAAGTCTTTTCGTTCAACGTAATCTCCGTAACAAGTGTAAGTTTGCAACGGTTAACATCGTCATGTTTGTCCTATCAAATATTGTCTTACATCTGCAAATGATTTGTAAGATATTTGTTACCATGGCATTTATGAATGGACTCCGGTCTTCTCAATTGTAAGGGGATCAGATGGCTTTGTTTTGGGACGTTAGGGTAACGAGCTGGTAGCGTTCGAAGGCGGTAAACTGACGATTTGAAATCAGTATGTCTCCGCATCAAATAGACCGAAATAATGGTTCATAAGATTGTTCGGTGTTTATTTAACCTCATCATATTTTGGGTTTTGTCACTCCTGATTACTTAGACATTAAATACCTGCAACTTATGTATATTACTCTTTTGCAGATATTTGACAAGGAAGCTAAAAGAGGCCGAAGGATTTCGTCTGGTCCTGGAGGAGGTACTGAGGTTTCACATAGTCTTCACGCAGACCATTTGCTACAGAATTTTATTCAATTTCAATATAATTCAAACTTCCAAGTCATATTAGAATCTAAACAGACGAAAAAACATTGTTATCAATAGTTTAAAATAGTGTTTATCTTTACAGCCTGAATGTACGAATGTTGGCTTCTGGTATATACCAAAGCGCATGCGCAACAAACCGGAAGACCAGCATTGGTGGCAAGAGCTGTCAAAGGCAAGTTGAATCTTTTTAGTTGATACTGATGATTTTCACTTACTTAAAAAAATACTTTTTTGTTAATAATCGAAACCGATTTTTTAAAATCATTAAATCGAAGTTTTATAAGTTCTTTGCTTATTTAAGAATTTTGGGGTTTTGTTGAATATCGATGTCCTGTGAGATCTTTTGAACTGAAATAAGCACATATTGTAGGTTGCATTATTTGAAAACAGTTGATGAAAAATATCTTATGGCGCATGAATTATTCGTTTCACTTCTCTTCATTGGACCCTTTAACACATATTTGCTCACATATCTTCGCACAAGATGTATTTTCCAACTAGGCAATTCACGGCGAAGCGCCTTTTAAAATATCGATCATAGCTCAGTTCACATTTGAAATCACTATAGATATGGCAAAAAAATTCTGACTGTATATCAATGTGCTATGACGTTGGTCCCGCTGTCAGAATCACCAGATTCTCTTTTAACGAGCTAGGCTAAATGTATGCAATTTAGAACTGTCGAGGAAATATCCATTTTGATAAAACATTGATTCATTTTCTTACGTCACATAAACATCTTACTCATTTACTATATCCAAAGGTTCAAATAAATGTCATCTTATACCATTGAAACATTAAGGGCGTGTTGTATGAATTTTAACACAATCAGGTGTCCATCCTTTCGCACCTGCTATTGAAAGTCACTTCCGCCACAATTTCGTTAAGAATACGACAGGGATTTCTCAGCATAAGCTTAATGTAAGCGATTTAGACCCATTTGAAAGGCTACAGTCAAGGAACTTCGAGAGACCCAAACAATCATAAAACGTCTTGATAAAATCTCATGTAGTTATCTAGGATATATTTTCGTTTATAACGTAACGTGTAAACTGGGTTACCTAGGATTAGTCCAAATGTTGCGTCCTTCTAAACCTCGACCGTAATTTTCAGGTGGCGCCAGCTATCAAACAGCGCATGACAGAAGAAGGAACGCTTCTGATTGGTTATCAGCCCGATGGCGATAAGGTCAACTTTTTCCGTATGGTTGTGTCCAACACGGGCTCAACACTTCAAGATATGGACTTTGTGTTGTCCGAGATTGATAGACTAGGGAGAGACTTGTAATTCACAACACCAGATACGATCTGAGGATTTATTTTTCTCCAGCCATCTTCGTTGACAACATCGACAACGATATTCATTTGGGGATGATGCAAAGCAAACACATTGAATTCAGATCTTAATTCTAATGCAATATGTTTACATATTGATACCATTCTAATCAGCCAATCAGCGACTCCATAGCTGCCTCCTAATCTTGATGTGCAGCTGGCCTTGTGATGTCCGATTTTCTATCCACGAATTTTGACAGTCTCACCTGACTGTTTTCGATTGTAGAGCCAATTTTATCAACTTTTTTAAATTTAAAAGCGTAAAGCCAATCAGAAAATACGGGACAGTTGGAGGTCAAATGTCAGTATAGCGACTAATGTAATCGGGTTTGGTCAATTCGTGTGTCGTGAAAAGTTGAATAGCTTATCAAAAGACCTGATTTTACTGAGATTGTGCCTGTTACAATTGTTGCTCGCGAATGGTTTCTCTTTGACATAACTGTAAATTAAAAGGAAAATGAGGAAGTGTATTTTAATGAAAGCATGCTTTGTTCTTTAAATATGCTAAGTGTAGTTTCAAATTCTTAGGCATGTGCATTTTATATATATTGCTTATGACATTGCTGTGAACAAATGTATATTGGTATAATCGTTCATTTCACTGGTTAAATACGAGAAATTGAAACTGAAGTTATTCGACTTTGTCTTGTTTGTAAACCAGATAAAACACAATGAACCTATTTCTCATAAGTTCAAACTTTGCAATTTGAAGAATATCTGAATCCTAATTGCACTTATCAATTTACATTAGATACATTAGAGTTGGTTACAAGGTACTAACCCTTTAAACGACATACCTGTTCATGTTGTCGACAATAGTGGACATTAGAAATATGCACACTGTAGTTCTTTTAAAAGATTTACCAAAACACTAAAATTATATATGTTGAATTATTATGCAAAGATTCAACAGTGCTATATTCAGATTTATTTCATTTCACCCTTAAATGATAGACATGCAAACAGCATATTGGAGCTGTCCATAGCTCGCAGTGGTACAAGAATAAAATAGTCCAAGCAGTTACTTTTGTAAACGTCGAAGTATAGCGGTTGTATTGTGTAAACTTCTGTGATCTGCCGATCACAATAAATACCGGGCACACGACGTTTGCTGAAGTTATTAAGTTTTAATTACAACGTTGGTTTTTTTTCCATACAACTCTCAATATTAAACAAATATTATTTTCGCTAACATATATAGCACATTTAGTACGTTTCATGGTAATTTAAGATTTTAGTTCTGATTTAACGAAGTTTGATATTCCGTTTTCGGTTCTTTCTAATCGAGCTGTGGAATGCATTTATAATTATACCAAAATGATGGTCATATGAGTTTATTTTTCTTTTATTGAGTTGTTAGTTATTAAAATATATTAGTGTTATGTTATATTTCTACGCATTTATTCTATGTATTTTTGTGTTGCTTAATTTTAAAAAGTGAAATAAAGTCTTTTTATTCTGTATTTTGTTTTATGATGAGAAATCTTGAGAAACCTTTTCTAATAATTTGAAGTTAGTATTCGCTCACGCTTGTTAAACATAACATAGTGTTTGGCTTTGACACAAACCCTTATATCATATTTTGAGATAGGAATTCGAAGAATTTCATAAATGAAACAAATAGAGCCATTTGCTATGTAGATCATCAGGCCTCATACAAAAGTCTACACGCTCTCAGTCCATCTTCCCATTATATAATGGAATAGGTATAAACACATTACCTCTTAATAACCCATAATACTTCAACCGATAAATTATATATATCCTCCCCTCCCATGCAAATATCTCACTTTTCATTATTTGCTTAATGACCGTGTTAGCATCTACATCGAAACATAACTCTTGCACAAAAAAAAGAAGTTGAAAATACATAGAACTCTTCCCCCTTCATCATTAATGAAGTTTGACATATCTGACCCCAACACTTACTTTGTGTCTCTTTCAGGGAGAGATATTTTAAAGTTTAACGTTTGATTCATTAGTGTCACTCATATTAACTTAGCAGTAGCATAAGCAGTACCAAATTTCCAATTAATTTTTTTTTCCAAATAATGCAACATAGTAATTTTTTTTAAAAAGAGGCAACTCGGTAAAAAGAGGGACCCAATGGTCTTAACGCTTTCTATCATGTCTTGGAAAAATTTATAAGTGGACAGCTTGAGTTCACGCCAAGAATATCAAACTATCGTTTTTCATTTTTTATCAGTTGATTACATATCGGTCATTAGTACAGAAAGAAACTGTTTTAAAAGGAAACATTATACCCCTATGGAGAGTTTAAACCAGAGTTCAATCAATAACGATTTTGGGATCTGTGAGCATGAATTAGTTGATTGATCCTCATAGTTACGTATCATAACATGAATGGATTGTTGAGGTCTCCAATTGCAATCCTGTTACAATGTGCATCCAACGTTGCCATTTTGGATAGGTGCGTTTCCGCGAAGTATGCGACACCCAAAGATGTCCCAAAAATGTTCTATTTGGTTCAGATCTGGTCTGAAAGCCGGTCATGGTAGCGTGGCATGTCGGTCATGGTAGCGTGGCATGTCGCTCCTCGGGTCTGGCATTGTCATCTGTATCTTACGGGAAGGTCAAATTGTTGAATTATCACAGAGATGGTTTCCTTTTATTTATCAGCGTTTACTCGCTCTGCGCCACATCAGACGTCCATTAATGTGCGACTTCACCAATTTCAAACGATTGCTGACAGTCGAAATAGAAAGCCTACCTGGAGTATATGTCGAGTTAATTGTCCTCAATACTGAGGAACTAAGGGAGCAGTTTTTATTTTCTCAGTTACAAATATCGATCTCGGGTTTCCAGTTCTGACACAGTTTATGTAGACCAATCGCAATTTTCTCCTTTTGATAATGTACGCCTTGTCATAATTGAATTTCAAATTAAAATGTTATCTGTTCGAGATATCATTCGTTACTTTTGCCAACTGACGAATTGATCAACTTTTATCCACGTAGATACACAGTAACTTCCCATTAAAGTAGAAAATGATCTTGGACATGCCTAAGGCCCATTTGATCTCATAGGCCTGACGAGCTAAAAGCTAGAGGACAAAGATACAAAGAATATGAGAACATCTGTTTATGTTTGTTTTTTATTTTTCCTCTTAATTATATGTACATATTTCGATACCCCAGCCGGGATATGATCACAGATAATGCACACCACTGAGACAGTTCCCGAGTTTGAACTCTCTAAATAAGAAATGAAATGCAATCTACTCTTGTTGAAATCTAAGTCGTTAACAGAAATCATTTGAAAAATAATGTGGTTTCAGCAGAAGAATGGTTTAACAACATAACTCACGTTATTTCAATAAGTTGGAAGGGAATATAATGTACAAAACGTAATTAAAAAAACATGAAGAAAAGTTTTTTGTGTGTTTTTAAACATACCGATGAAACAAAATCAAAACGGAAAAAGGGCACAAAATATTTACATTACAAAAAAACTTATGAATGTGTACTTGGACATCCTTATTTCTTAGACAATCAGAGGTGCGAGGTGTAAAGTAAAATTCTAAAGGACCCTGAAAAAGTAATGACTAATCAAACATTTTACTTATCCAACATCAATTCTGTTACAACAGTAATTTCATTACTTATCTTTCAAGGTTTGACTTTGACAATTTGCGACTGTACTTGATTTCTGAGAATCTATTTTACAAAAATAGTTTGTTTCTTTTTTACGGAATAAACATTGTCAAAATAAATAACACAAATAAGTCCATGTTAGGTTAATGCTGAGAGTTTCTCGTTTCAATACAAAGTGACTATTACCTATCAAGTTTAAAGATAATGCATTACTTGGAAAAAAACTAACAAAAAGGACACATAAAAACATAGCAGATAAAGTCAAAACTCATGTCAATTTTTTTCCAAAACTCATGTCAGTAATTTACAAAAGAATTCCAATTTATCAGTTTATGTATCAATATGTTAGTAATAGAAAAGTTTTACGAAATGAAAAATGCTAAAATAATTTTCATATTCTACTTAATGTCTACAAACTAGAGACGCTGACAAAACCAAAAGTAAGAGCTGCAAGATGAATCATTTGCATTTTGTATTTTTGTATCACTTTTTCCAAAAAAAATTACATAACATTTCAACAGTTTTCTTGTGCGACTGATGAAGAATTCATATGGATGGCAAGCAAATTACATTGTACAAGCAGCAACATTTTATAAAACTGAGCTAAACGGTGTGGAACAATTGTGGGATGAAACTTTCTTGATTCACCTAACAAATGTTGATATGAATACCATGGGAACATACTGTCAACACTCTGGTTGTTAAACAACATCCTGTCTCGTTAAACCGTATACACTCTCGCTCCACTAATTTATCCTGGGTTATAACCATACTAAGCGTTACGTGCTGTGACCTATGATCCAGCCAATAAAACAGTTTTGTGGTGATTGTTCACGATTAAATCTAGCTAACTACAAAGAGTCTCTTTCTCCTCTTCCACAACATGGTGACTTCCTTACATATGCTAGATAAAATCAAATAATATATGCATTAAATTGAAGTAGGCGTGGTAAATGTTTGAAAACATTGTTTTGAGAACCTGTAGGAGTTGCGCTGTCATCCACCAAAAAGAATGCAGTTGGAAAGTTGCGAACAAGGCGGCGCAATCTTGTTATTGCCGATTCTCATATCAAGTGCTACAGTTGGTTGACTATTTTTAGAAAGTTCATAGGTCAAGGTCACAGCTTTGAACGTTTAATGGCGTTATAACCCAGGAAATATGAGTTGAATGGAGTTACATCTGTGGGTAGAGAGTGAAGTCAGTACAACCGTTTGTCTATCAGGTTTACGCTTTTGAAGATATCAAAGACTAGCTTTTCACCAGACGGACATCAGAACATTTTTATGACATCAAAATTTGATCATGAACAGTTAATAAATACTGATTGCTTACATAGCACTAAATACATATCACAGTATGTCAGTAAGTAATTGTATAAAATAAAGCGACTAGAGGTCTTAATGAGACTTATATGCAGCACTTTGGACATCTTGAGTAGGAGAAAGATTCAAGTGTTGATCGCACCATAGAGTATGAACGCACCATAGCATATAAATATGAAGAAGCAATAAAGAAAACAAGTGCAACAAATAACGGATATTGGGTGTTTTCATTTTGATATTGCTTATCTTTCATCAAGGGTCAGCTTAGAATCCTTTGCCCTTCATTTGATTAATAAGTAATCTTACACTGAAAAAAGAGAATATATTATGGTAATCTGTTGTGCATAATGTAGTGTTGAATGTCAAACATTTACCCATTTGAGTGTTTTTCTGCTACTTTGTTATCCAGGGCCCCTGAACCTGGATTAAAACAGAAGGTGCTTTCCAAATATACTAGAAAGACCCAGGCGTTACAAAAAGTTCAAACAGCAAGAGGGTTACCAAAGGAATAATAAAAAAATTAAAATCAATTATTATCAGTTACCATTACCACGGGTACCAATTTTTGGCCTTAGTATCATTGGCATATTACCAGAATGTGACAACCTCAAACCCATATTGTTATGAACATGAGCAATTTCTACATTACCTATAAGCATGTTTTATCACAGGTTCCATATATTCACATAAATAACATAAGTTGATCTTGAAATCGATATTTACAAACAAATAGGCAAAAGCAAATATAAAGCATCTATAGCTTTTTCCAGATCTTAAGCTCTTGATTTCAAGCTCATATGAAGAATCTGTAAATATAGGCAATATATACATAAAAAACATTGAACAGGCAAGTAAAGAATTGAAACAAAATCAATGATCTTATTCAACACGGGGTTAGAGCAATTATTAGGATTTCTCATAAAATTGCTATATCACAGGTGACATTAATATCTAAAAAGTGGAAATTCAATATAAGAGATTCATTCCTCCATTTTCCATACATATGCCCTCCTTGAAACTATGTTCAATGGCTACATAAGGTTTTAAGTATATCAAAGAGAGGGAGTGATTTTATACATGTCTCTTTTCTATGTCATTTTGATCACGATGGCCCACTTTGACACTCCTAAGACTCCAACAACTGATTTGTTGTCAAAATTATGCCCTCATCATTCAAAGAAGCATGCACTAAATTTATAGCAAAACTTCATCAATCCATAAAGATAGCACAAACAGATTTCTCAGTTTATCTTCACAAAGAAGTGAAAGACAGAACCAGACCTCGTTCTATCACAACCTTTAAACACATACATCGTCTATATTGAAGTCCTTTGTACTGGTCCAATTCTCAATATTTCTGTAACTTAACTGATCCTTACTAATGATCCTCATGATCAATGATCATCATGATGCTTGCTTGTAGTACAGAAGTTTGATCAAAAATGAAATAATTTTTTCTTTTTCTTTGATTAATATAACTCCAGGTTTTGAAGTGTTACTAAAAGGTTACTCATTGCGACTCATATCTTGTAGTTATGTATCACAGTTTTGACTAGATTTGATCGCTATCCTTAACTGATAGAGCACAACTGTCCAGATTTTTATCTGTAAAACCCATTTGGCTAGGTCAATGTTTGAGAAACGCTGACTTTTCCCCCAAAGCCCCATCACCAGTTAAGGTTAAAAGGCCAATCACAATATCAAACCACAGCCTCTTCTAAATAACATTTCACATACAAGTACATATATCAAAAGCTGCCTGCAGTGACTCCATCGAACATATCTTCGAGAACCAGCCTTTTCTAAAGTAGAATACCAGAATGAGCTAAACTAGGAAATTTCAACAATATTCCTTTCCTTAGGAACAGCCTCACCTTCAAGGAATGCCAGCAATTATGCACTCAGACTAAATTTTTCATCACAAGACACCAACTGCTTTGGAGGAACTTCCAAAATAAGCTCATTCTACAGGAGATGCAACATTTCAAACCAAACCTAAATTTCCAAGCAAATCATCATCCTTTGTAAATTATACACCACATGGCCCTGCCAAGAGAAAATCTCTTTCAGAAATGTCATCATAAATATAAAAGACACATCTTATTACACTGCCCATCATCTATCAATACAGAGTCGCATGTCCACAACAATTTAAGGAACCAGCATTCCACTGAAGCATTCCAAAATGATCTGCTACTCCGTTGCTCAATTTCAAATATAAAATAGGTCCATGACCAATAGATTTCATCAAAATTTGGAGGCGGCCCTCTTCCATATGAGCAACTACAAAATGATCTGCAACTCCATTACCCAAAGCTCAAATGTGAAAATTTTCCATGGCTTAACTATCCATCAAAGTTCAGACATCGACAATAATGGTATGCAACTCCCTTTCTCAAATTACAATTGTCTGATACTCTCCTTGACCAAAATGTCCAGCATGATTCATAATCCAGCCTCCTGTACTAAAGCTCCATTACAGCTCTGGTCCAATAAGACAAACTCTCCCTGATCAAAATGTCCATCAAACTTCAGACACCAGCCTCATCCATAGGCACAACTCCAACACCAACACCACCTTCGTGGGCACTCATAGAAGATACAAAGGTCCACTGGTTCAACTCAGGGTCATACATTTCAACTGAGTTTAAATTTGTCTGTCCGTCATAACCACCAATGGCGTAAAGCTTCCCGTATGTTGCTGCGACAGCCACTCGACTTCTCTTCAGTTTCATTGGACGTACATACTCCCATTTGTTAGTGACAGGGTCGTAACACTCCACTGTTTTCAGGAACACTGCACCGTCATAGCCGCCAATGGCGTATAGCTTGCCGCTGAGAGCAGCCACACCAAGTCGGCAGCGTTTTGAGTTCATGTTGGTGATGTTTCTCCACTGACCAGTTGTGGTGTTGAAGCATTCGACCTGCAAATTGAATTAGAACAAAATGTTGGTCATTTATCTGATGATTCTCATTAAACCTAAGTGTATCACAGCTTATACTCTGTCTCAAACAATTGCAATGGCTCATGCAATCAAAGGTCAAAATAGTCTTTTAATAGTAAAATCAGGAAAATGTGTAGAAATATATTAGCACATGGAGCAATAAGCTAGCCTAAGTTAGTCTTAGTTAGGTTATGGCTCAAATATTATCAGCCTTGATCTCAACTTTCTATGCAAGGCTTAACTGGGGAGAGTCTCACTGGTCTATTAAAACCTCACTTGGGAGCAAAAAAAAATCAAGATTTGAGTGCAACGTCCTCTGAACATTAAGTTGCAACTTTCATAAAATTTCTATCTGCAGTAGGACTGTGTAGAGAGGAAAGCCCCACACAGATAGAGTTTGAATCTCAATAAAGTCAATTTTGAACCTATTAGACTTCGGAGCACGGCCAGACTGCTTTCAAGAGTTTTCACTTATTTATATATCACAAATGGTAGTATTATAATACGCTGGCAGAGCTCGTATAAGAGTAAGTGGATTCTTACCGAATCAAAGATGGAAAGTCCATCATGTCCGCCACACGCGTAGATATCTCCGTGTAAAACAGCTACTCCAGCTGCACTTCGATACTTCTGCATGCTTGTCATCATTGTCCACCTGAAGGGGAAATAACTCTTGTATTTAGGGACACTTGGTTTTTTATCTTTGAACTACAGTCATCTTTGCAATGTTAGGCGAGGTGAGGTGAGTTGGGGTTTAACGCCGCTTTCAAGATTATTTCACTTATATCGCGGCTGCTAAAAGAAAGCCAGCAACACTATAGTGCCTATGCATTGCAGTGAAACCTGCGAGCATCGGCTGGAACTAGTGAACAATGTTGCCTTGTGCATTGTTGCATGTCTTTCTCATTTACCTTGTTGTTTGACCATCAAATTTTCAATACATGAATAACGGTTGATTAAAATTGAGAAGCAAATGGATGGACAGGAAAGAAAATAAATTGTGCTCTTGGTAGATTTGTGTTCTTCTACTGAAATCAAATCAACTTATTACACTAACATCTAACATAATGGTTCATAATTATCTAGCTATTAGTCATATGCTTTATGACAATTGTGGTCCATTTATATTACTAATATGTACAAACAGAAAATTATCAACAACAGATCCACTCACAAGTTTGTTTTTGGATCAAAGCACTCAACAGACTTTAGAGAAGAGACTCCATCATATCCTCCACAAACATACAGCTTACTATTGAGGGCTGCAGCTCCTAGAGCACTGGAATAGGCATGGAAAAGGCATAATTTGGTATGAATAGGCATGAAATAGGCATTGAAAAGGCATGGAAAGTGCATTAAATAGGAAAGGAATAGGCATTGAATTAGCATTAAAGAGACATGGAATAGGCATTAGTAAGCATGGAATAGGTATTTAATAGGCGTGGAATAGGCATTTAATAGGCATGGAATTGACATGTGATAAGTATTAAATAGATAGTGGATAAACATGGATAGGCCTTTAAATGACACGGAGAGGGAATAAGATAGGCATAGTATAGATGAATCAAAGGCATGAACATGAATTTATATGTATTAGTTTTGGATAAAGCATTGAATGCCCCATGCTCTATGAATTCAAACATTGATTTGACAGGCAAAGGATTGGCATGGAATAAACAGGAAATAGGTATGGAAAGGGCATGGTCTATGTATGGACCCGCCTCAGAATAGACATATTTTAGGCAAGGAATAGGGGTGACTACAGTTACAAGTAAGTTGTGACATAAATGACTCAACTTGCACCCAAGTGCTTGAAAGTTTTTCTTTAGAAAATCCACAGCAGGAATGTTTTTCCAAAATGAAGGGTAAGACGACTCACCACTATTGAGAGAAGCTTTAGATTGTAAAATGTCATTAACAGCACTATGAAGGCTGCATTTGTGGCATGAGGAGTAATCGTTCTTAATAACAAATATTTTATTAGGCTGTATCCAAATGAAAACAATATATGTCTCGCATTTTGGTGACTATTCATAGAGCCAGATTTACCTAATAGAACGAGCTACAAAAAATCCTCTGACAATCTCACCTCCTCTTACAGTTCATGGGCGTGACCTTCTTCCAACGACGCGTCTCCTGCTCAAACACTTCCACCGTGTTGAGTCTGTCCATCCCGTTGTACCCACCAATAGCATACAGGTATCCTGTCAGAGAACAAGCAGCATCAACAGACCAGGGCTCCAGATAATTATACGGACTCAGGGGTATTTCACTCCTCAAAATAAAAACTGAGGAGTGAAATTACCAAATCAAAAAAATAGGAGTATTTCAAGGTTTATTGTTTTCAGATTCTCATTTCAGGTTAGCACCTTTTTCAATGTTAGTCATTGATTATATTTCCACACGTTTAATCTGTAAATAAATGTGTGATTTTTCCTTGATGAAACAAAAACTCTATAATCTTTGTTTTCATACAGGTTGGCATCAAGTTGGCTCCCATTCGAGATGTAAAGATCAGACATGTAGAAATGAAACTTTGTATCAAGTATCTGACTCCTATTCTGTGAAAGTTGTGCGTATCTGTCACCCATTGATTTAACTTTTAATGAGTATATCTGTATTAACCGTGCATATTTTACGTAGATACGCATCTTATCTGGACCCTGACAGACACCATGATACCCAAAGGGTCTAAATTATTTTGCAAGGGTCTTATGAAATCCACATTCCCTGAAACAGAGATGTGCAAGTTATTGTGTAGTTCAAATGGACCACATTTCTTCGTCTTTTAAAATTCACTAAGCTTTGAAAAATTGCCATTTGAAGTTAATTTTACTGCGTTACTCCGTTGTAATTTGTGATTAAGACCAAATAAAAATCCGGCATCCAGCTACCTTGGAAGCAGGGTATAAGTGGATAAATTTTGAATTGTTTACCCTGGATCATCAAGAATGTACTTATAATTCTTATTTTTCAAATTTTTTTTTTATAAATATCTTAGCAATAAAGGAAAAATGCGTTCAGAGGGGAGTAAGGAGGCCATGAATAAATGGCAAACATAAGAAAAGCAGTTTGCACCTAATGAGGAGTAAGCAAATATATCAGAATATTGTGTATTTCTCAAAAATCTTGTTTTCTCTTCAAAGGGACACCATGAGATTCAAAATAATTATCAGAGGCTTAGGATAAACAGTATGTTATAGCGCAGACAAATGATGAAACATTTTGGGAAAGAACGACCCTTGATAATATTTTTCACTCACCATTAAGCACAGCGACGCCCACCCTACTCCTCATTGTGCTCATAGCCTCGGCTACCTTCCATCTGCCCAGCACCGGGTCAAAACACTCCACTGTGCTCAGGGAATCACCTGCAGAGTTTAGAAATTGACATCAGAAATCATGGCATAAAATAGACTTTATCTATGTATCTTCCAACATATTGCATATAAACTGTAAGTTCTGAATTTATACATTTTACACATAGACTAAATACACAAGATGACCGGGGAGCGATAGCGCAGTGGTTAGCGCATTTGGCTTTGTATCAAGAGGTCCGTGGTTCGAATCCCGCCAGGGGCTCAATAACTTTATCTGCAGTAGAGAACTGTTCTAAATGTAGTAAGGTTTGGTTGCAATGCTACACTCAATTTCAGAGCATTAACATCCATGGTTCGCTAGTTCCAGCCAATGCTAACAGATTTCACAGCACTGCATAGCCATAATTGTGTTGCGGGCTTTCTCCTTGTAATAATACTAGCAGCCGCGATATAAGTGAAATACTCTTGTAACCGTGTTAAACCCGATGTCACCTCACAAGATGACCAAAATCTTTGACATTTAAAACACAAAATGACCCCAGTCTTGGTCATTACTAGGAGTACCTGCAAAATTTTTAACATAGGCGCTTTTTGGATATAAATTTGTTGATGTAAGAAAAGCAGTCTTACAATAATATGCCAGCTGTGAAATGCATCACCGTGACTTCTAAAAAGACAAGATGTGACAAAAGAAGCTATCAGACATACCAGAAGAAGTCAAGCCCCCTACTGCATAGACGATCCCCGGCACATCCGTGCAGCAGCGTGGCCTCGTCTTGAAAGTCTGTAGCAACGTGCGTCTCTCTGGCATCAGATGGTAGTCTCTAGCTTCATCCAATAGGTCTCTGAATTGAGATATTTCTACCGATCATTTCAGACGACGGCTGAATTTGTAGCTCATCAGGCATTATCACTTCCAGAATAGGAGGTTGAATAGACATAAAAAAGAATTTCTAAGATACAGTTATTAGAGTTTTCATAGATCCACAGTTTCTATTCTCGCTGAAAAAGAAATTGCATTAATGAAGTGAGTTTTCCATTGCTTTCTGTCCACAAGTAGTCGCTTAATCTACAATTAATAATGACAATTGGCACAGGTGTCTGCATGCAAATTTTTAATTTTCTTGATTCTTTGGTTATTTAGAAGAATTAAAAAAATTAAAAAAGTTGGTAGATTGGATGCCCAGACATATCATCAAACACCATACCATTTCATAAGTCATAGTGGACTAGCAGGTATGTCATGCTGACAAGGTAGAATTTAGTTGTTGTCAAGGGAGATAAATCCTGTACCTGCACTGCAGAGAACTTTTGATGAGTTCCTCTGTCGCTACTTTATCGGAGAGATACTGCGGTGTAAGGAGCGGCAACCTCACTTTGACCATCAGTTCCGGGAGAACTTCTTTCCTCATCTCCATCTCGTGTTTGACCCATTTCAGTGCCGACTCAAACACCTAGAATAATACAACAGTGATCAGTGTGATTTTGGGGGTTCAATCTTACACGGCCACTTTTAATATCTTGATATGAGTATTATACAAAAAACTACAATCATTATCTTTATTATTACACACTATGTCCGTCATGCTGCCACAAACTGTTTCCCGAATTTTAAAGTGACACAGAGTATGTTTCATGAATATTGTATGTGGTTTAAATAGAGTCAAAATATGACATGACTTTAGGTAAGTTCAAATCCAGTTCTTTTAATATATTCATCAAGAGAGAGTTAATCATATGAGAAATTTTAAAAGCTCCTTAGAAAATTTAACTGACCTGCTCCTCGTTATTGACATTGAGCTCATCCCGTGCAATAATGTCGACAATCTCGGGGTGACTGAGAGTGAGGAACTCATCCGTCCCCGACACCTGCTTGAAGTTGTTCTGGATGTATTTGTTGGCTGCCTCCACCAGACTGGCACACATGTACTGGTCCGCAAAGGTCCGCACCGCCAGGCAGTTCTGAGGGTGCAATCTGGAGGGAGACGGAATAATTTCATCTACATGAGTGTTTTAATATTTCATAATACGATAACAATAATATCAAGTCTTTATCGTCCTAGTTACAAGAAATGGCAGAAATTTATCTTGTGTTCTCGGCAACATGCGGCCATTTTAGTGTAAATACCTTTTAATCATTTTGTAAGAAAATTGTTTTTACCCATAGGAAATAGGCCATAGTGCCTTTAAGATAAAGATGGCCCGGGGAGATAACTCCTACCTGTCCTTGAGGAAGTCACAGCACGCCTCCTTGACACTCTGGAGATGGAGGAAGCTCGCTGCTATCAGCAGAGACTGGACGTTGTTCTGGTTTATCTCCACTCGACCATTGTACGCAAAGTTAACCAGTGACTCCAGGGCACTGTGCGGGAAAAAAACCACTCATCATTCACTTCTGAGATGTGTAATTGAAAGTAAACATAAAAAACAGTTAAATATCATACAATTTTACCCATTAGGAGAAACAAAACAAGTGTCATATTTTAAATATTTGATACAATATGCACATCACAATTCCATAGGTATATAATTGTTTAAGCACTAGTTCCAATATCTTATTGTCTTAATTAGTGATGTTATATAAAAATTCGTTGTTAGGAGACACAAAGGGAAATATTTCATTTACATTTCTCTAATTTTGTGGATATCAGAATAAAAATGTTGATAGCTGCAAGGGATATTTTTAACCTTAGTTTGGTGATATAAACATGGACAGAAATAAAAATATAGATATTGCACCAAAGGTGTTTTGATAAAATTGCCTAGCTCTTCTCATTTGAAGTTTGCTTTAGATCTTGTTCATCTTGGATCCTGCTAAATAAAATTAACTGAGTTCGCAGAATTTTTTGTGTGCAAATATTGCCTTCATTGGGATATAAAGTCCTTCCATTGTTGGTTTCCTCTGCACAATAGTCTGGGGACAGCCTGTAGTCATATTTTCTAATGTCAGTTAATCAGCTAATCAACATGATCAAAGGGCTTAAACAAATGTCGATATCAGAAGCTAAGGATAAGTGACTCCATGCTTTTATATAATCCGTAATCTTCTTTCATAAACAAAATCCTGTGAAGGATCTGTTAACGACTAAGGTTTTTTCTGCAATAAACTGATAAATGAACATGTGCTTTAACAGGCTGTTTTCAGACATGTGGAAACCATTGGCAGAGATGGATAGTGACAATATTATTTAATTCAGTCCCTTGGAACACCACTGCCTTAAATCAGAATGTTGTAGACACAAGCCTACCACCCAAAACATGTCTGAATTTTATTAAAACCTGCAAAACACTGGAAAGTTTATTTGTCTTAATAAAAGTTAATTACCAGAAAAAGGTGCCATTTACTCACCAAGCATCAATGCCCTGCATGCATATTTCATCCTGTTTAGACTCAACCATGTCGTGTGTGAACATAGCATGGAAGTATGGGATTGTCGCAGCAAGAATGATGCGATGGGCAGAAAATTTCTGATCTCCAACCTGTTATTAATGTAACACAGAGTATGTTTCATAAATTTTTAATTTGGCTTTAATAAGAGTGATAATTATTAATTTACAATCAGACTTGCAAGATTTACATATTATCTCTAAAATGCAAAAATAAGGATATTTTCTTGTTTTCTGTTGTCAACTTTCCACTTAATATGATGAGATAATGATGATATATGAGATACAGATGATATATGAGATAAAATATATGAGATAAAGAAGATATATGAGATAAAGATGATATATGAGATAAATATGATATATGAGATAATGATGATATATGAGATAAAGAGGACCATAATACAATATTCGGGATATTATCCTGTTCAGTTTACTGTTTAGCCCCCAATCCTTGTTCATCTAGATAAAATAACTTTCCAGCAAGAGTCTACTGGAATTACATCCTACATTTGATTTGTTATGATTTAATATTTTGAAAAAGATGATCTTGTTATAAAATGCGTAAATGATCACAAGAAAAAGATGCAAATGACATTCATTCACAGACAACAAAACAAACGTTTCCACAGTTAAATGTTCGCAATGAAACATTTCCATGAATGTCATGCATTATTTAAGAAATTTGAGCGTAAACAATGTTGTTACCTTGAGGGTGACATCGCAAAGTTTTCCCTGCCGTCTTATGTCGGAAATTTTAGGAAAAGCTGCAATTGGCAGGTCGTCTTTCACGTACACAACTCTGTCTTCCGCCATCTTGTTTGCCCTAGTTTATCTGGAGTTGCCTCCCTTTGATCGTTCAACACAAGTACTTTCAAAACTATTTTTGTTATAAGAAGTAATAATGTTTATTGAGGTTCAATTGCCATTCCTCATTGTCATTTACACATTAATCAATTCAACATTTTTCTGAAACACTTCATTGACCTTTGTGAATCGCTATAATTGTTATCATAAATATATAATCTTTCATTACTTTATCAAGGGAAAACAAACAAATCGATAATAAATTATATATGTCTCTATAATTGCTAGTTATGTTGAATATGCCAAAACGTGCAAAATATTTTTTAAGCATGTCCACGACAATTCAACTATTGCAGTGTATATTCCATTCTTTTAATATCACAACAAAACAGCTTTTTAAGAAATGCAGTGAATTGCTTAATTAATGTTTTCAAAATTTTAGTCAGCTATATGTGCATGTATTAATCAAGACTTCCTAAGGGAAGTATATAGTACCTCTTGTATATAATATAGCTGACTCAATAAAAAATAAAATGAGTAATTCAAAATTTAACTGCAAATACTTACAAATATACTTTCCAGATATTATGATCGCGAAGTTATATGTCGCTTTCAAGAGCTGTTTCCTCAGTTTCTCAACGACAAATTTCTTAAGTTCAAATTTCAAAACTATCGAAATACCGCAAATATCCAAAAGTAATATTAGATAACAGTGCATGCTAATATATCAGAAATCTTATAAACTCATGTATAAAATCATCCTGTCTCAGGGTAAGACGTACTTATAGCTGACGCTCAGCTATGAGTCTTACCCTGAGACAGGATGGTATAAAATTGAAAACAGAAAAATATCAATTTCAATTGTATTATAATTATGAAATGATTAAACTATTTCAATCTAGTTTAGATATGTAGATTTATACAATGCTGTTTCACATCGATCGTAAAACATTTATATTTCTGGTAGAAAATATTAAGTTTTTAGAAAGTAACAAATAAGTAGGTAATCTTAATTTGGTCTAAATCCACATTTCTTACATGAATGTTGGTTGGTACCTTTGATTAGCACCATTTTTTCTCGATATCATTTAAAAGAATGTCTAATTGAGGAATTAATTCCAATATCATCAGTTTCAAGAATGAATTAAAGAATGATAATTAAACAAAAAGTCAAAAAAGTCGGTAATGTATTCAGTTTTCATTGACAGAGAAATAAAAACTTTTGTATTCATCACAGTCTGATTTACATCGACCGTATTCCGAGGAATCAAATACTGACTCTACCAGGAATCGAACTCGTTTTAAAGGGGTTTTCTCGTTATGCAGAGAAACCCCCTGATAAAAAGAGTTCATATCCCAGTAGAGTTTTTTTAAAATTCGGTCGATTTTTAAGCAGACTGTGTTAACGGTAAGTAAGAGTGAGTGAATTATTGAAATCTATTCGTTAACCTTCCCTTTTTATCTTAAGTTTTCCTATATATATGTTTTAATAGAAAACAGTTAAATTATGAGCTTATATATTTCATATTGTAAACGTGTAAAAATAAATGATAACTGTTGCCTACCATAATATGATGGCGTATCTGATAGTTTAGCTTTGAATACAGCTGTGCCGATTACAAAATATACTTAAAAAAGAAAAATCATAAAGATTCTACAAAGAATCGCTATCATGATTCAAATTTTGTTTGGCATTTAGGCCTATTATATTTTTCACAAAAAAATCTCTCGAAAAACTTAACAACTCGTGCAGAAAACGCGCGTGCACTTTCAAAGAAAAACATATGTGTTAAATATAAACCTCGGGAAGAACTGAGAATTATATGGTTTCGAAGAAAAAAACTCATAATGCAAAATAAAACTTAAAATTGTTCAATATCGTGATACTTATTAAAGCCAGGTAAGCAGGGGTCTACCGTTACAATCCGTAGTGAAATGGTCAATCCAATCGTCGACAGGCACGAACTCATTTCTCCTACCCGAAAAGCATATCGTCGAGGTGAGTGACTAAATAATAATAATAATAATTGCAGTAACTGCTCTCGGTTTCCCCACATATTGAAGGCTTATATCAAAAGACCAAGTTTTTATGGCTTAACCGAGTTACTAGGGTAAGTCAATAAGTTCATAGCAGTTAGTACTGTTACACCTCTGAAGACATCATCGTTGAAGTCATTATTGAGATAGGCCCTCTGACGAGAGTAACTTACAGCGCAACTCTCTTCCCGATCATTTAACTTTAGATTTACAGCCTGTTGAACACAGGTATCCTCCTGTAATTATATTTGTAGTTACCAAGTTTCTCGCGGAGGAAGGGGTGAATACTTATATAGACTACAAACCACCCAAAAATTAAATAACAGGAGCCTACTTTGCTGACTTGAGAGCGGCGATCAAAAAGAAGAGGCACAGCTTGTTAATTGGTGGAGTTATGTTCCTCATGACAACGCACTAGTGCACAAGAGTCGTATTGCACATTCTTCACTTCAACAATGTGGCCATAACAACTTAACCATTCCCCTACAGTCCAGATCTGGCCCCATGGGAGATCTGTTTTTTTAAATCATACTTGCGTTGTTAAAGATTTGGCTAAGATGGTGAACTCGAGGCTGCAACTAAGGTGTGGATGAGGGGCCATGAAAATAAATATTACCGCAAGGCCATTGACAGTCTCAAAGAGAAGTTGGCAAAGTGCAGAAAGGTCCAGGGAGATTCTATGAACTCATTGACTTCCCCTCGTATCTTAGATTCTTGGCGAATATATTGACCATCAAACAAATCGACGTCTATTCTACACGCCTTTTCTTTCTTTTATCGTGTCCCTGTCATTCAAGGAAATACAGTAATGACGATTTATACCACAGGCGCAAGACTCGGAATGTACAATAACAAGTAAGTATTTATACATGTAGCTATATAACATAAACAAGGTATGACAGAGTCGTGTCTGCAAGGGGACCGGAAATGACTTTACTGGTTTCCTGGCTCGATTACCCTGTGTAATGTTCGCAGAGAGATCCCAGTTCCCATATTCGGTCCCCTTGCAGATATGTCTCTATCGTACCTTGTTTATTTGTATATGATATTTAGCTATTAGTGAACACTTAAATGTATATATAGTCAGGTGCCTTTGTTTTGTACCTATATTGTGTCAAAATATAAAAAAAATATTAATCCAAGGGAGAAAGTTGAAATTGTATAAATTCTGAGCGCACGCTATGTACACTGCTAATTGCTTGTCGTCTGCCTGTCTGTCTGTCTTTCTGTCTGTATATTGATACCTTTATTCATTAAACTAGTAAGTTATTCAGTTGATCAATAATAATGGAGTGTTTTTATTCTATCAAGAAGCGTACACAGACAATTCGTTAAAATCACGTTTTTGGATCCCATCTCAAATACTTTGGAAGTTCGCTCAAAGGCGATACAGAGAGGTCCTCAATTTCTGACCTTTCCAAAGGAAGGTAACCCGCTTTTCTGTAAAGACGTAGACAGTTATTGTCTATAGTGTAAAGCTCTTCAGTTGTCAATTTATGGCGCCATTTAAAGACGGTATAAGTTGAGTTCTTTATGGTGCACATCGATCCACATTTGGTGATATTGTTCAAAGTTATATCCCGGACAAAGTCGCTAATGTCATCTGTGAAAGGCAAACCAATGAAATCATATAGTTCTTTCGAGACTTCCAAAGGCCTAAGAGCTAAGTCCTCGTATCTCATTGTGAAAAGCCGATCTGGGAACTTCTTTTTAAGGCCTTGTGCAACGTTGAGATCTTCGGTCACTTTTTCACATTCCGTTTTAGCAGTTGAAGCGTTAATTAAATGCCTTCCCAACTTGCCCATGTTTCTGGTTGAGGGTAATTTCCCCCTGGGATCTCTGATAAGATGCACGACCTTGACCTCCGGGAATTGTGATAAATAATATTTTACATCCCTCATTTTAAGGCGAATAACCTTCGTTGAGATGGTTTCAGAGTATCGACATTGCTCTTCCATGGGGATGATGCATTTTCTGAGGTCATTCAAGTTGGTCGCCTTTGAGTAACAGTTGAAATACTCTTTTGTGCTGTTACTTAGAACCATGTGGTGTTGACCCATGGTGTAGATTTCCATCTTTGAAAAGTCACATGTGAAAAGTGCCTCTAGGATTTCACGGTAACTCCTCTTTCGTTTCAGTTTTGTGCTGAAAATAAAGACTTTGAACTTCATTTCCAATACATCTAAGCTGAAATGATATATCAAAAAGAGCTACCATACTTTATCAAGATATATGCTGTTCGTTTAACTCCTTCAATTCTCTGACGACAATGAATCAAGGGTATCTATCAATTTCTATCATAAAAATATCTGGCCTTTCGATGGCAAATGTAAGGGCAAGGCAGAACAAAAGCGAATCTTAGTCATTGGTTAATCAATGCCTTGCTGCAGTGGGCTGTATTTCGTGGTTTGAGTGAAGCGACTTTATCAGTGATAAGCAACAATTAGAGTTTTCTGTTTGGACTATCAAGTTTGTCTGCATTACGCTAAAGAGCTGGCGCAGACAAAACCAAATTCGACTAGGCTTACATCAGCAAGTGACAGAGAAGGAAGCGAAGGAAGGAAAATATGTTAATTTAATACTCACAATGATCCATCTACGATGAAAGACCTTAATATATGCCCCTCTATCAATTTACTAATTCCATACAAGGGCTCAAACACGTAAAAGACTGAGGGGGCCTTCTGGATGATGTTCCCGAGAAGTGTCGACCCAGTACGCATTGACGCGACCACCAAAACTATCTTTGAACGCTTGGTCCCTACTGACGTTCTCTGCAAACCTAGAAAAAAATACCCTCTTAGTATTTGTTGTGACAATAATCAAAATTAAAGATTGCTTAACACGCGTTAAAATATAGTTGTTTTATTTTGCTTCTTAGGACATTGCATTACGTACATCTTTTTCAGCGTTAAGCATAAAGATATACAGTTAGTGCCTGGAGCATTTCAGCGCTTTATCAATCCTTACTCTGGCTTCACTCATCACCCCTCCCTCTTTGTTCCCTAATCCCCCTCAGCCTAATTAACTCCCCTCTGATTAATAGGCAATCCCACACATCTTATCATGTTTTCCTACCTGTATCCTTTCATGTTATTGTTACCTCATCCTGTTATCATTGTTACCTTGTTATTCATTCTATATGCAACTTGTATAAAAATGCTGTATCTAACATAAGAACAAACAAACAAAGACTGTTGTTGCAAATATAGAGAATACTAAACGACGGTCCGTTTATTAACATTTTTTATACGAGTGAATGGTTAGGGTTTTTAACGAGCTAAAGCGGGAATTTGAGACACTATCTGTTAGAATTCTGAAAAAAACCTGAGAAATAAGGCCCTCTTGATACATAGGTTACGCTGGAAGTTTTCAGATAAAGGGCCATTTCTACCTTTTTTTCAAATATTAATTTCTTCATTTTTTATTTTAGGCCAAATGATTAATCTTTACAGGTTCAGAACAAATCATTACTCAAGGAAATAATCAAGTGATCACATTTTATTCATTTGAGGTGGGGAAATGGATTCGCATAGTTTAAAATTGTGGGTTTTTTTTATGAAGTCGGGTAATGTACATGTTTTGTTAGACAAGAAGACATTATACTCGGTTATATCTAGTAGTTTGTTATGAGAAGAATGTTATTTTGGTTTTCGCACATGTATAAGGTCGTTCCCACGTATTCAATTATGAGAAGCAAGTGTCATGCATTTCGTCTTAACGGTTGAACATTATCATCGAAAGAATTTATTTATAAGATTCAAATTCATATCATAATCTATGTAAATTCAGGTGATCTAGATAGTAAAACCATACCTTCAGAACTCCTCGTTTCCTCGGGATCAAGCGAACCCTCCTTCATATTTATAATATTCTGGTCTCTTCGAACTTGCAATCATAAAAATATGTGATAAATGAAATCTGATTAGTAGATGTATGTCACCGTAAACTGCGCTCAATTACTCAAAGTTGATCGTCAGGATTAAATAAATAGAGGATATTTGACATTTCTCGTCGAATACCATATATATCTCATCAAGTGAAGTAGAAATGTATATTTCCACGAGTGGCGCAGCCACGAGTGTAAATATATGATTTTTATTTAACTCAGTGAAAATACGAATTTTATTTTCACCGATATATGGCATATTTCACCATTGGAAATATAATAATACGGTATATCTACCTGAATGTAGGAGAAACAAAGCCATCATTCCACTTGTTATCAAGACAATGCAAAATATCCGAAATATTAAAAACAGCGGACAGCGGGAAGAAAACATTTTATTTTCACCTAAGCAGAAAAAGCATATGACATGCTATGCTCGCTGTACTATCTTATATACTGATCGGTTCCAGGGTTCGTGTACCTTATCGGAGCTTGAAAGATACGCGTCGAAAGGAGATACTCGTTCGGAGTTGATATCTGACAAAAACATGTATGTACCCCGAGCTGATAATAGGTCGTAGTGGGATTAACTCATGACCCATAACCAATCCAAACTACCCGAATAGAAGTCTAAAACCATATTTCCCGTGCATACGTTTGTCCAAACCTGCATAAGCATTAAGTTGAATATTTTGACAACTTCAAATGATATTTATTGATGGATTAAAGTTACTAGCATTGTAACCATGGACTATAGACTATATACTGAACTTGCCCTAGGTAGCTCAACATATTGAATCTATCTTTGAACCCTGAACAATCGACTATATACTGAAGTTGCTAAAATGGCTCTATATGAAGAGCTGTATACCGAAAGATTGTTCACATACCACTTTACCATAGTGGAAATATCATGTATTTTGGGTTTAGTGTTGAAGTCAACAACTTCAGCAGAATTTAATTCAATTTAATTAAATCATCTTATTTTTCATTAAATTATTTTAGATCGTCTTCTTTCGCTCGAAAAACTTCTTAATTTCGCATGATGAAACAAAGGGGTCAAAATTCTGATTTACATAAATTTCGATTGAAATATTCCGTATCGGATCTCTGAGGGAAAAAATAGTACAATGCCTTTTATTTAGTGCAAAGGAATAAGCATATCGTTTAATGCTGTTGATCACTTAAAAAGAATTTTGTAGAGAAAAATAAAAGTTTTGACCTCCGGTCACTTCAGTGACCTGGCAAACCTGTTACGGTTAACTGATTGCGTTAAAGTGCAATGCATCTCTGCTTTTTTATTGAAAATTAAAAATGTTCCGTTTCCTTTTCGCAATTCTACGATGCAATAAAGACATGCAAAATTACACAATATTTGCAATAGGATTCGCAGGTATGTGAACAAACTGTATAACATATTACTGAACTTGCTATTACCCATTCATTATATGGAGTCAATTCCAAAAGTAGAAATTAAAATGTTTTTAATGTTTGATTGCTTTCTTTTTTCATCATTAAAGAAACGAATAATAATTAATTGAATTTATTTTGAATTGTGTTCTAGTGATTAGAAACAACTTATTTCGAAATATGATATATAGATTATTACTCGCCCGTGTAAGAAAATGTAGTGTGATATTTATACGGTGATATTAAACTAGTGTAATACCGCTGCACGTATGACGTCACAATATTGTGTGGTTGTGACGTCACAATGTTTGCACCGCCGTCACCATGACGGCCGATGTTTCTTTGAGTACATTTTCGCTAATCATGCTTGATTTCTGAGGTCAAGTCATAAACAGAATACTCATTCCCTTCCATTTAATACTATTTATATAAAACTTGTTAATGATTTGGTATCAACATCGCTGTCGCTCGTTTTATACTTAATAATTACTCGTAATGAAAATAGTATTAAATGGAAGGTCGTTTAATATCCTCTATTTATTAGCCTGTAACTCTACCTTGCATTGAAGGATAAATCATAGTTGTCATAGTTTACTGGACTTACTATCTTAAAATCTAAACCGTCATACAAAGAGGACATGTCGCAAAAGAATAAATAGTTGTAATATGATATGAGGGACAGTTTTGATGTGAGCATAAAGATTATATCTGAGAAACTTTACTGAAATGAATCTTTCATAACCTCGTTTATCTTTAAATTCTAACGGCTCAGGTTGTTGATCTTATCATCTAATACATAATCGGAGATACGTTTTCTTGAAAGCATAGACTACAAATAGTTTATAAAGGTCTGAAAATTTTATTATTTCTTTAAAGTACTTTTGAAAGGACAGTAGCACATCGTTTTGGAAATTTTATTTCTTCAAATTTATCCTTTAAAAGTTTAGTTTATACAAAATGTATTATCTTAAAAAGCATCTGTTTACTAAACCCGATTATCTCTGGTCGTAGAGAAATGAACAAGTATAAAACTAAAACCACTCAAGGCCATTTGTGTGTGAACACCTTTTAATCATTTGAGATAGGGACATGTATTTGTGTAGCTTAGCCGAATAGGTTACGTTCGTCATAGGACTGGCACCTAAAAATCGTGCTTCTGTCCCTTTAAGGCAATATAGTTTTGTGACAAAGAAATTTAAGCATTCTGAGTGATAAACGTAAAAGCTCTTCAAATTAGTAAGCTAATGAACAGTTTCAATTAATCTTAAACTTAAGCAAAATATCTATACTATATATAGGACTATACTAAATAGAACATATATAAAGTCATAATGTTATAAAAACAAGTATATTTATCATTTGAAGTATTTGAGAAATCTTCCGACATCAGAATCATATTCAAGATAGTATTAAGCTTTTAAAAAATTACAATTGAAAGGCCTAAAGACAAGTTATACATTGTACACGATGTCCTAGTGAAAACTACTTTGGGAATTATTTTATTGGCGTTTTCGTTGGGACATTGTATACATTGTATCCTTAAATGTTTTTTCCTTTCCCTATTTCGTACTTTCGTGATTATTTATTATTTACTCCAATAGATTTCTGTAGAGATTAACTATGCCTTCGTACCGAAGCACCCTAGTGCCACAGTCAATTTTTTTAAATCTCCTAATTAGGAGATACTATCACCTAATTAGGAGATAGTAACGCCTTATTAGGAGATAAGTAACCCCTAATTAGGACTCAGTAAACACCTAATTAGGAGATAACTAAGTCCTACTTAGGACATAGCTATTTCCTAATAAGGACTTAATTATCGCCTAATTAAGAGATACTATCATCTAATTAGGAGAAAATATCTCCTAATTAGCTGACACTATCACCTAATTAGGAGATATTAAATCTTATTAGCAGATAGTAACTCCTAATTAGGTGATAATTAAGTCCTAATTAGGACTTAGTTATCACCTAATTAGGAGAAAACTAAGTCCTAATTAGGACATATCAATTTCCTAATTAGTTGATACTTCTCGTAATTAAGCGATGATTAAGTCCTAATTAGGTGATAGTATATCCTGTGGCACTAGGATTTTAATTAAAAATGGCTTTTTCATAATGCTCATCTAATAAGGCAACACTTAATAAGAAATCACTGCAAAAGTCAGTCATGCAAGAGATTCTTTGAGAAACTTATGTAGTTTATCTACCTTTTCTGTACCCTAACATAATACCAAAACATATGTGAACTGTCATACACCGGTTCACTGACCTTACATGCTATTGCCTCTCTTTATTCACGAGTTCACTTTCATAGGTGAACTAGCAATGTTATCAAAACTTCAAGCCTCTCCATAAATGAACTGTGTATGCTTATTTTGACATTCATTGCATTAATACATTGTTTTCTATGTCGACAACATGCCGGCTTTTCTACATCCTTCGTAACTTTTCCCTACATTATTAAAGTATTTTCAAAGGCTATATGTTTTATAAGATAAACTTCCATGACCTACTGTCTCATGAGTATTTTTCATTATTAGCATTAGTTTGAGTGTAATATAAGTACGTTCAAAAAAACGTTTTGGAGTACAAATTAAATATTCTAGCAGGTGAGCAGGAAACATCATATTATAAATAATAATATATTTTTTATTCCAATAAATATTCAATACATTTTCAGACATAACATAATCAACAATACGATTAGATGGATTATATACTAATTCAACCAAATTATAGAGTCATAGTATAAATTATATGAAGAGAGGAGATAGACGGAGAGGGAGGGAGCTAGAAATGAAGAGAGAGGTAGGGAGAGGGAGGTAGTTTGTACGAGGTAAAAACATCAAATAATACATTGGTTGATAATGATATCATTATAAATGATAAATTGGAACTACAACAGTCGTCATGTGTAAGTTTACATGTTTTACCAATTAATGCCATTGATATTTTGAAGCATAAATTGACATATTTCAGTATTACAAAGAGCGTTTATAATTTGAGCGACTTTTGTGGTGTTTAGAAAAATTGAAATGTGCAACAAAACATTGAAATTCCTACCCTCGCTGACTTTGCGTTGTTAAAATGCAAACCTGTTGTTTTAATGTAAAATTCGCGTTCTTTGGTGTTTTTAAGGGCGAGTGTCTTTTTAGTTATTTTGATGGAATCATTTCCAAATGGTGACACCCTTTGTCATTCTTTAGAGGTATACAGTTTCAAGTAAGATTTCGTGGAATGTTGAAGTCATGGTAGAGCAACCCATATTTCATTAGTTCAGCCAATGCTAGCAGATTTTACAGCAATTCATAGCCACAATGGTGTTGCGGTTTTTCTCCCTGCAGTGTGGCATTGCACCAAAACCTTAATACATATAGAAAAGTCTCAACTGCAGGCAAAGTTTCCTGGCGGAATTCTGACCCATTATCTTTTGATCCGAAGCAGAAGGCGCTATCGGGCGATCGAAGATGGAAATTAAAACCTCCAACACCAAATGTACCCAATGACCAAGAGGAACGAAGTTACAAAAACAGAATTAATGACAGTGTTAACCTAGGTTCGAATTTCTTTTATCAATTGCTTCAAATGACACATCTTCTTCACGTGACGTCAAACATGAAATGACTATGCTAATCATTTACAAAGTACTCGTGTTGACTGGGTATTAAATGCTTGAATGATTTAAATCGGTTCTGAGTCTTTATGATATGTGGACACGTTAAAGTATCTTATCTCCTACAAATAAGTATGAGAAAGAAATCAAATTCATGAAAACTACGAAAGGATACGATATTTTCAACTTTTCTATTGTTGTTGATTTCATATGATATATACTTGCCAGATCAAACAAAACATCAACACCAATTGTTTTAATTTGCATTATATTTTTTATAGAGTACATGTATGTAGAGCATAAAGTTCGCTAGAGTTTACATACAAATGAATAGACTGAAAGAATATTTCGTTAACAGAAACTCATTATTAACTAAAACTGACTGTATTTTGTTTTCAGATTTTTGACGATATGGATTGCTACACGTCGAAATCCCGTGTGAATCAAACCCAAAGAAGGATGATCGATCTGAAAAAAGAAAAAAATATAATGCTCTCTTTCTCTGTCTCTCTGTCTGTCTTTGTCTCTCCGTCTCTCTCTCTCTGTCTCTGTCTCTCTCTGTCTGTCTGTCTGTCTGTCTCTCTGTCTGTCTTTGTGTCTCTGTCTCTCTGTCTCTCTGTCTCTCTCTCTCTCTCTCTCTCTCTCCATGTCTGAATCAGCGGGCACAAGTTTTCGCAAAGGTCGCCCACAGGCACAGGGAAAGGCACAGGAGGTGAATTATCACACACGCCGCAAAATATTGGAAGGACATTGTTCTCTACAAATATGGCCACGGCGTTTGCCGCCTGGGGAAGGTTTGGGAGTTCGCCAGGAAAACCAGGATTAAGATTGAACACAACATCAACAGCCGAGACAAATGCGTCGCCAAGATCGTCGATGGGAAACATTGTCATAATCAAAAATTGCTGAAAGTTATCCAGTATAGAGGTTGCAATATTCGCCGGAGTTCCTGGAAATTGAGAACATCCCGCAAGGCACACTGCCGCGAGTCGGGGAGGCAGGGCCCGTGGAATCTTTCAAGCTTCACAGATAATTTGAGCAGCAGTCTTTACTACGACCGCGCTTTCGAGTTCTGGTGGGCCATTCTGCTCGTAGGGTCCGACGAAACATCGGTTGCATCAATCATGTAAGCGTTCACTAAGAACCGATTTTCGAAGAACGCAGACTTGGCAAGCAATTTGCAGGAAGGTTGGGTTCATTGCATCTGGTACCGTTGGCAGGGCTACGCAGTAGAAAACACTGGCCATCAACAATAGAAGAACCTTCATTTTTACGAGCTTCGCTTGAGGTACATATACAAACGATCAAGCCTTTATATAAGGAGTAGTAGTAATTTATAGTGCGTGCTGTACACGGACTGGTGACGATGGGTGTGGCATTAAAATATTACCTCGATATCTGCCAATAGGATGAAAGGGGTTGAGTAGGAACAACTGATGAACCTATAAGAGTAACATGGACCAAACCAGTCCCCCCTCACTGCAAATAGATTCACCCACTAAATAGAAATTGAAGCAGTGTTTGTTTATAACAGGTTCGATCACGCTCAACTTATCCATTTTCCTAAAATCCAGTGATTTAAAGGTGTTCACATTAAAATGGCCTATGCATGCATGCATGGTTTGTGATTCCGTATTCCAAGACTATGGGTAGCCAACTTCATGCTAGAATAGTTTGCTTGCATTATCTTTGCACTTGAAATGTGAGGCTATTCAATGAGTCAAAGTGTCATATCCTTAGTTTCCGGATCGACCACTATCTTTTTCTAATTTAAACCTGTCTATTTTGAAGTGAAGAATGGGAACTACAGCTGCATACCGAAAGTTTGTTCACTTACCACTGAATCTTAGTGCAAACATCCTGTAATTTGGGTTTTCGTTTCAACGTCAATAGAATGACTTCAACAAGACTGACAATGGATTGCCTACTGTCCATGTGTGAAATAGCCATTCTTGAACTCATTTTGGCATTATCTGGTCACTCGTACAAAAATTTCGAATTTTTGCATGTTGATATAGACCAAAGGGGCCACATTTTCGAAATTTCGATTTGGTTAAATGTCGAATCTAATGTTCCATATCAATTCTCTGAGATTAAAACCAACATAATCACATTGACGTTGTGCTAAGAAACAAACGTGACTAATTTTTTAAGAAGATGATAACTTATAAAGGATTTTATGGGGAAAAAAATAAGTGTTTTCGAAATTAAGACCCCTGGTCACTTCAATGACCTGCCAAAACTGTTACGGGTAATTGTGGGCTACGATAAATCTTTGCCTTATAGAAGAATGGATCTGGATATGTTTATTGAAAATTCGATATTATACGCTTCTTTTTCGCAACGCTACGATACATGAAAGGCATCTCAAATTATATGACGTTTGCACTAGTATATTCAGGTATGTGAACAAACTTTTGGCATGCAGCTGTATAATCATCCTCCGTGTTTGGTGTTTATGTAATTGAGGTTGTAACTTTTTATTTGTCGTTCCTTTTCTATATGGTTGAGAGTCTGATATGCACTGATGGTCTGTAGTGGTGTTTTACGGATGGGTAATTAGCTCCATGCTTGGATGAACCCCTGAGTGGGTATCTTGCACTTAGTGGGTATCTTATCTACCTATATCTATAACTATATATAAACATTTTGGATGTTTGTAACAATATGTAAGGACGACATTCGGTTCACTTAATTTGAATAAGATTATAAATTACCTCCTATTTTGAAAGTAGTCCTAAGGTTTGGTATAATCCAGGGCCTAGATTTTCGAAGCTATCTTATCACTATTAAAGTCATAAGTACCATTTGTTAACACTGGCTTTCGACAAATCTTAGCACTAAGTGAGCTTCGGAAATCTAGGTCCAAATGGTTAATCCCTTAAAGGGGCAGAGTCAAGTGTTGATTTGGAATTTTTTATTCTTCAAATTTTCCACCAATGAATATATTTTTCTGCCATATGTATTGTCTTCAGAGGTTCAAACACCTTACTTCTCACCACGATGAGGAAGATAGTATCAAGTTTCAAGCGAAAACTGCTGGCGCCATTTTAATGGCTACTTGATTATTTCCAAAGATTCACCGAAAACTGTTATTAATAATATTTAAATTTAAGTTTATCTTCGCCTGAAACATGCAGGCAGCATTTGATTGGTTGAGTGGCTAGAAATTGGCTTTGAAAGTAAAAAATCAACAGATAGACGCTCGACATTTTTTTTACATAAATTAACATCTACTAGATGTCCGCTCGCCTACTTTTATTGACTAATTTAACTGAAAAACATATATCATACCAAATCAACAACAATCTTTGTAGAGTTTAAAAAAATTCTTTAAATAACGTTCATGAACTCGATTTCTTTCCCACACTTTATAATTATATAATTTATCATGTGTAAAACCTATTAACACAAGTCGTCCAAGCATTTGGTAGTGTCGTTTACTTTGTTGTTCTGCTCAGTTATGTCATGTTTGACGTCACATATGTGTGTCATTTGGCCCGAATAATAAAAGAAATTAGAAGTCATTAATTTTGGTTAACTACGTTTCTTTCGAACAAAGAGTACATTTGGGACTAAATGTTATTAAACATAATTTATTATGTCTATATACAACCAATGTAAAGACAGATTACTTAAAAATCAAATCCTCTAAGTGTCTCTCACTTCTGTCGCAAATACGTTTAATGTTTTAAAGTTGTTTTCACCTTGATTATCACATTACATATAATTAATTGGAGCGTAGTGAATATGAGTTTCCTTTATGTACGCAGTGCGCTACAATAATTCGCAAGAGGATAGTTGTTAGTGTCAATATACACAGTAAAAATATCATTATTCTTTGAGAATCACTTTATTTTTCTGGTTATTAAGTTTAGGTCTTTGTACATCATTTTTTAAAAAACAGAATGTTTTAAGGGATAAATACTCCAGAGTATATTACTTTGAGATTTCGGGAGTATTGCCAGTCGGTTACCCTTGCACCTGTAAAGAAAAGAATATATAAACATTAATTATACTTATACATATGTAAAAGATATATTGCAATTAGACGGAAGATGAGTAGTAAAATAATATTCAATATTTTAAAAGTATTAATATGTGAGAATTTACTGAATTTTCATATTCAACATTTGAAATCAAAGAAGTTTTTTTATACCACCCTATTTGCTCCTGACAAAATGGGCTGATTAGTACATGGGGTTAGGGGGGCCAAAACAAATTTTTTTAATTTAAAAAGGGCTATTTTACACATGATCAATGGATGATACTTTGTCATTTCTGCTGAATTTCTAATATATATTACACTATAATTAAGCTAAGATACAGTAGTAAGTAAATAAACTTTCGGTATGCAGCGGTTTATCAATATAAGTTGTTCCCTAATTTTTATGAATGATTTCTTTAGACATACCTACCTACGCCAGGCAGCAGTAAGTTGACGGGAGGTTTGTACATGGTGTGGCACAAACTGAAAATTCTTTCGCACTTTGAAGCCGGCAGTTGGTGAAGCATCCAATCAGAGCTGAAATACCAGATATACCTAAGTCTCTTGTCCGTTTAGACAACAGGGTATGATAAAATGTGTAGCATGAAAGGCGATGTGTGAATGGCGTTTTGATAGATGTTTAGTTGTTTTTTGATGGTGTATTTATATAGTAACAGATATAAAAATCTTTTATCACAAAACTTATGACTCATAAAGAAAGAATGTGTCAAATTTCTTAAGAATTGATTATAACATCGTGTATATTAATCTCATAGGTAAAACGTATTTTCACACCTCTCTCAGACGCGCGCCAACATTGACCTGCCCGCTGATTGGCTGAAAATAAATTGTGTCTAATCAGCGAGCAGGTCGCTGTTTATGCGAAGGTGGAAGAGAAACATGGCGGACTAGATCTCTCGATACCGTTCATATCGTCATAAACGTGCGGGTGGCAGGTGAACATAATTAGGTAATTCATTTGGAAGGTCCAGATGAGGCGGCGGAATTACTTGCAATAGAAAACAAGCAATTACGATCATGGTAGTTTTGTCGGCTGTTAATTGTTATGACGTGAAAAAAATAGTATATCTTCGCCAAAAGGCGTTGATTTCGTCAGACAAGTTTTGAGCATGGAAATGAAAATGATGTCTTTCCAAAATGTTCACAACAAAGTTTCTCAGTTACTAGAGAAATACATAACAAATGACACGGGCCATGAGAAGAAATAAACCTCTTATTTTTATAATCGATTAATTAAGTTTTCTATAAATCGTTCCAAAACAATGTTTCAAAATACCATAAATTACATGTGTAACTCACATTTTTAAGAAGAAAATTTATCAGTAAATATAGTTCATGATAATATATATAATTTCTTTAACGTGATATATAGTTGATCATTGAGGCATAGGTTTTTATTTCCTTGTAGGGACAACAGCACGTTTTTATATGTATGCATATGTATATATTTATGAATTTAAACTTTCCAAATTGCAAGATATAGATTTTAATCAAACGAAAATTTTCTATCTCAATTGAATAAAAGGTGTTCACACAAATTAACATTTGCTCGATACCTGATTATTTCCTCTACAACTAAGGGTGATCGGCTTAAGTAGTGAGATGTTTGACCCTTTGAAGGTAATACATTTGCAACAAATTAATATTATTGGTGAAAAATGTAAGACACATATCGTTCAAAAACGTGGTACCGTTCCTTTAGAATTGATCTCTAAGGATAACACAATACGTTAAATTTAGTACAAGTTTCAGCGACGTTATATACTCTTTATTATTTTGAGTGATTTTACGGCGTTATTAAATTCGTGGTATTTTGATGCTTATCAAAGCCTAATGAAATGTAATGGAAAACAAAAAGTTTCATTTAGGTCTATGTGAGTTGACTATACTGATCAACATATTTCAAATTTGTTTGGAGTACACAAAAATTGACAGAAGCTGTGTTTAACTTACGTGTTCCATGAATGGTTTCTTCAAACTCGTTAGGTGGCGTAGTTGTTGTGGTAGTAGTGGTTGTTGTTGTCGTTGTTGTTGTAGAACACAAAAGATCACAAAACCATATTGAATTGAAGTTTCCTCGATTTTCGGGACCGCATAACTTCTTACAAAAATTAAACTTCATCGGGAATGAGGCAGCATTCGCTATGCCAAAAGCGATAAGTACAAAAACAACCGCGTTCATCTTCGTATCTTGTCTGATTGGTTCGCGCGTGCCTTGTACTGAATTTCATACATACACCAAATTTATATCATGCATTCGTTTGATTTAACACTCGCAATAAATGTTATCTTTTGAAAAATTATTACCTGGGTGGAACTAGTATTTACATCCGATTCATTTACACTTATAATAAATGTTACCTTTTGAAAAAGTATAACCTGGGTGTATCCAGTATTTACATCCAATTCAATTTCAAATAAAAAATATTTTTAAAAATTAACATATCCTTTACGCTGAAACACTTCGGTAAAGTTGTAAGTTTGAAGTGATAGATTTTATTAGGTTCATCAAGTTTAAGTGTCATTCATATCATTAACTCAATTTCACTTGAATACCTGTTCTTGCTCCTAAATATTTGAGTAAACATGCCTGGCCCAGTATTAAATAATATTACGCAAATATTTACACACCCTCTTAAATCTGAGTAAACGCCCCTTATTGAATTTTATTTCAATACTCAAATCGTGAATATAGAAGACAGTATACATGCGATGAAGAAAATATGATATTATGATATAACAAAGAGGCCTGTATGGTATTACACAACTGTTTTATTATTTGATTTTTACATACGATAAATAAAATGTTTGGGATATTTGTGAAATTAATCTATGTTACAATCAGAATAGATTCATTCATTAACACACTGACCCAAATATCAATTTTTTAATTTTCCATTTCCATTTTATTTTGTCCAGTACTTGATATAAAAATATAGTCATGTCTTGGAAAGATACATCTATTGCTTAAATGTATGTATGAGACTTTACTTATTCTGAGGGCATTGTAGGATTTTTTCACCACAAGGAAAACAACACTTCAAAATTTCAACTAAAAAAACAATTTCATTTCATCCGGTTACACAAAATACCAATATACAGTGGGACGCAGAATTTATCCTTTACATTCATTAGAACGTTGTTCGCTTATGAATTGAAAGCAATGAAATTCTGTTGTTTTGTCATTTCAGAGATTAAAAAACTTAATTTAGAGAGGCGGTTTGAACTAAACTCAGGACATATAGCATTCTCATATAAAATCCACATCCAAAAATTATGAAACCTGCTCCGTATCAATTTAACATGACCAAAGCATTAGGGCTGCTTATCAACCATCGGTCTCAAATTTCTTTAGAGTAAAACAATTAAAATAAGTGAATAGGATTATGGGTCTGAAATTTAGCAAATACAATACAATCATGATCTACTGATATAAACTACCGTCTATCAATTGTACATTCATAATGGATCTATCCAACTAGATAATCTGTTATCAGTTGACACTGTTATCGAGATGATATCAATATTGGAGACAGATAACAACTACACACGTTTGAAACTGTTATCATTTTCGTATATTGACAATACGTATATTGATCGTCAGTACGTTGATTGTTTGCTCAAGATGAAAGCCTTTATGCTCCTTAATTTATTACTCATATCCTGTTATTCTGTGAAACCTCAAGATTTCTATTTAAAGGATTCGCCGAGTTTGGAGACGCCAAACAACGAACCAAGTATTTCTGAAGATACCATGTATGGATTAGCAGGGCAAACTTCGTACAGTCATAGTAATTCATTCAGGGTTAATTTGGACGTTATCGGAAACATTTTGAGGTCGATTAGAAATATCGATGATGAACAAACTGTGGGAACGAGCGATGGATTTCAAAATCTTATGATGACATCAAGGAATTTACAGATTAACACCTTTAGATTGACTCAATCCCTCTTATCAAAGCTACTCGAATTTGATTTTCTTTACTCAAACGAAACGGATATGTTCGTAAAAAATGAAAACTTGACGGAAACTGCGTCGCTTTTATTAGAAGCCCTTCCTGTGGTAAGAAAAGTGACGAAACTTTTGAAACCATCTTCTTTGACCAGCTCAGGTCACTGTGTAGCAGATATGGCTTCGTTTGTCCAGGGACTGTCGTCTTACAAGATATGGGCACTGAAAAGTAAGTTCATGTGTACATTGATTAGGAACTATTTATTTATTTTCAGTACAGAACTCCTTTAACAGCCGAAACCTTTGACCCTGTCCTAAATGAAAATATACTGGAGAAAATATGTTAGGGATATCACACTAGAGTAAAGGTCGAGTGTTCCTCATTTTGTTCTATATGAATATGTTCTCAAAGCGTTCCAAATCTAAGAGATACACTCTGTGTTTGAAGCCTTTTATGTTTGAAATAGTGTATTTAGTTTTTCATAATTGCAGTCTATGAAGATACTATTTTCATTCAGTTTTTTCTGTAAGGCCGTTAAACTCGTTTTTCGTCATTTTTCGATTCATGACTAAATTATTATTAGTTTAGTGGAATGCATTGTGTTCAAATGCTTCGCTTTTTCAAGTGATAAATGAAATATATTTCAGTGTTGGATGCTTCTGGAAAACCGAGCAGTGGTATATTCAAAGGAAATCTTCGATTCATGGGGAATTATGACGAATGCAATAAAATTAAAAGGAAAAGTGATGATGAACAAATTCGAGCAATGAGTGGTCAGTATTGGTCACTGAGCTTTGCCCTTCAGCCAAACTTGACCAACGACATCTTCCCCGCTGGACAGTTGTGGCCGGTAGGTAAAATGGCCCATTTAAGAGTAAACGATCGTCCATGTATACTGTTTTCATTAACGAGTTCATTATTGTGCAATAATTTTACAATAGCGAAAGACTAAACGGACGAGGTTACTACAGTTTTTTCGGATGGAGAATTTGATATCTGTTTATTACTGGCCTACATTTATAAAGCGAAATTGCCAACAGTATGTTTAAAAGTACGATATCCGTGAGTCCAGATATATTACTGCTTTATTACCCACGTGATCAGTGTATAGGCAGTTGCATACTAATCCCGTACGTCACACGAGTGTCGTATCGCATTGACCTGTGTCGTAACCATTTGACCCGTATTCTAACGATTTGATTGGATAACCGTTGACCTTTCATTTAGGTCATATTCTGACGGAACTTCTTTTTCATTCATAACAATCATGTGAATTCATTCATTTCAAAAACGTTTACTACGTTATTTTCACAGGTTGTTACATCTTGCATGAACGATAGGATACTTAAACTAATTACAAGAACAAATAAATACCTACAGTGTGTTCAACATCAAAACTTAGCTTAGCAGCATTATTTCCTGTGCCGGTGACCTTGCCCTTCAGCAAACCATGCCGCCCCAATCCAACGCAGTCACTGCCAGCACAATGCGACCATCACTAGCTCCAACTCCATCTCGTCCTGGGTTTAGGAACTCGATACACGCTACCCCCATCTTATGGTGCCACGATAAACATTGACTTCTGTAGCAACTAATGTCAGGGTGGCGAAAAGCGTGAGAATTCCGTAACCCGTCCTGTGGTCGAGCCGACTCAAATGCTAAACTAGGCCACACGTCAAGTGTCGTTCAAGTGACGGTTGACGGTAGATGTTGTGCGTGGCGAAATGACAAAAACAATAGTTTTACGCTTTTCACTTATGAAAAAATGATATTTGCTTCTTTTACAGCTTGAGTTAGTTGTTATTAAAATTCTTAAGTCGTCCCTTTGCTTTTGTTTTCTTTTAATTGAAAAACCTATATGGATTCATTCTGTTGCGCATATTCACGAAGGTCAAAAGAAGTGCAGTGGCCATTGGTAATCTGAAATTCCTCCGCAACCGCTTTACGAAACCGGTTTCGGTTTGAAAACTTGAAAACTACAAAATAACAGGGTTTTTCCATTTTGTTTGCATTTAGAACGTGGGTAATAAATAAAATACCACACTCGGTCTCATTACGTACGAATTATACGAAACTCTTGACCTTCCTTTGGTATCTGACCTCGCTTTCGCTCGGTCAGATACCGCCGGAAGGACACTCGTTTCGTATAATTCGTACGTAATGAGACCTCGTGTAGTATTCTCTATGTATCTTACATAGGCATGTACATGTATGCATGAAATTCATGATGCAGCCCAGCTGCTCAGAGGCACTTCGCCGTATCTCGAATATTTTTTTCTAAACTCCAAAAAAGTGCTTGTTTATCATACAGAATTAATGTTTTATTGAGAACACCTTCTTAGTAGGCTGAAAAAATGCATAATGCATTATGTCATCAGAGGTCAAAAGAAGATATAATTCTTGTTATCAATTGCTATATTCTTATTGATAATTCGTATACGCTCGCCTTATAATTACAGCCGAAAAATCTTCAGTTGATATGGGATGTCTGCCTGCCAAACTCTTGTCAAAAGGATGAAATCATGGAAACCGTAGCAGAAAGTATATATTTTCTATCTTATTCTCTAAGCTTTCTATGGCAAATAATAAAGAGGAAAGGGTTTACAAATTAACCACACTAAATTGTCCACTTAGTGTCATCGAGAAAATTTAAAATAATTTTCAGTCAACTAATCATATCTTCTTAAATCTTAGGAAAGCTATAAACCACATTTTGAAATCATTCTATATTTCATTCACAATATGTCCATCCCTAATAAAACGCATCAGTATTTTGGTTTAACCGTTTTCAACGTAATATGAAAATGTAAGACAAATTAGAAACGTCCATTTATCATTTAATTCATATACATGTACATGAATGTTATATTTATATAAGTTTATGTAGAGATTCGGGTGAGAAACTGACGTCTAATTATCAAACCATTCCGTATATCGCATGTTTCAGTTTGTGTTGTAAACAAAGTGCATATACCATTATCCTACTGTAGTCAAGTAAAATGTGTCATGGATACCAATGATTTTACTTTCTTACAGTTCCGTTTTCACTATTTGGCATTGAGGTCTCGGACGCCATCGCTGTATCGGGAAGAGACTGGAGGCACGACGGTAGTGCAATAGCAGCTTTGTATGTGACACCGGCTCTCAAAACAAAATTTTAAAATACCATTTATCGTTTTCGTATAAACGATGTCAGAATAAGTCACTTATTCGTTTAAAATTTATGAAACCTCGTAAATTGATATGTTTATGTTTACACAAATACGTTGTCATCATCAATGATGTTAATATCACGAATTACTTTTCGATAGCATACTAAACGATCCTTTACTTGGTTGCCTTGGACGTTATTATTAAAGCGACTGTATTTTTAATTCACGGTTTTTAGTCGAGTTTGAAATTTAGACAATCCTTTTTTCAGTCATGAACGTTTGCTTCTTGTAAACTATTTTACATTGAATCCATTGACGATTGATTCTATTTTCTTCAACAGTGTCTTAATATTGATACTGGTTTCACTGTGTCTCGTTGGAACTATGTATGACGTCATATCCGGTATGTCCAAGCTCGGATCATCAACATCATCCGGGAATCACAACAGTGCCTTTGTGTCTGACGATGGTAAAAACCTCCGACACGTTGATATGTCAATATCAATGATCGCTATGACTGAATTAAGCTCCAGAATCTATCCCCCTGATGAACTCGATAGTGATGATGATGATGATGATGATGATGGTGAAGATGATGATGATGTTCTTGGTAGTGATAATGATGATGAAAGACCAACAACATTCAGTTTTGTGAAACGAAAAAAGACTTTAAAGATGTCTGACGATGGTACATAGTATTTTGTAATCTTCAATAAAGTAGGAAATAGATAGCATACGTAATGCTCTTTTTTTAAGTAGGGAAGGTACTAAAATATCAAAAACTGAATATGTAATCGCAGTGGACACATGTTTCCCGAGGCCGAATCTACCCGTTCTTCCCTTATAAGTGTGTAGAGTTCTAAATGTTGTCGGATAAATACAATCATAATCGCGCATTACATCATTCAGTTCTAATAAATAACGATTCTTAACACCTTGGATAGACTGCTGAGATGAGAAGTATTTCGCCTTATTTCAATTCCATATCAATTCATTGAAGAGATGTACCTGCGGCGCTTTTCAAGACACTATGTACTCATGGACATAAGTTAAGGACCACTCCCATTTTCAATATTGTGATTTCATATGAACCATATGGTGTTTGGATTTTAAATAGTTGAATAGTACTTTATTTTTTCTGTTGAATATAAATGTCCTTAAAGGCAAGTATGGATCAAATTGGCGCACTCCATCCCAGCTGATTTAAGTTTCAATATAGTTTCATATCAAATTATATCTCATAACTATAATCTTATCTAAAAAGATTGTATTGTTGCACTGTGAAACTTGATGTTAACTGATGTACAAAACAATCAGGATTAATAAGCATTTTATTCACTTTATATTGTAGCTTTTGGTCGTCAACTGCTTCTGTCTTTTTCCCTGGGTCGGAACACGGAGAAGATTCTAAACACCAAGACTGGAGACAGCAACCTTGGCTGCATCCACGGTATCAGAGTTCTCAGTATGGCCTGGGTCATTCTCGGACACTGCAATTCAAATATTGTTTTATCTACATGTAAGACATTTTAGAACTTCTTAATAAAACAATGCAAAGTATACACATGCGTATCTATTTTCAATCGAAAGCAGTTGCTTATTATTACTATACTGTACTTTAACATAGAAAAGTAAAAACGGGAACTCAGGGAATGTTTAAATTCAACTAATTGCCAAAACTGTTACGTCCAAATGAGGTATAAAAGTATATTATGTTTTAACTAATTGTCTCGTTACGTATCTTGTGGATACGCATCATAATCGTTGTTTTTCGTTAAGTTCAAAGTTTCAAAACGATCGCAAGTAACATATACTAATCAACAGGGGTATATGTAAAAACTCTAGGATTCATATGTTAGTTCTTTATTAATTAAGCTAAAATTTTGTATGCATAACAAGAGCATTTAAAAAGCATTCTTTTTTTAAAAATAGAGATAACAAACTATCACTCGTACCTGGGTTTTTTTTATATTTGAATGCATTGGGGTCACCTAAGATGACCTTTTCTTTGACCTTTCAACTTCCTTAAATACACACAATATGAGGCAATCATGGAAAAACTAAACATGCCGTTGGGTTTCTAGGCTCGTTCGTGATTGGCTTAAATGCAAAGGTCACCTCACACGGTTCACAATGACTAGTACTCAGATCATAGAGACAGCGGGCAAAGATTGATTGGCCCTATATGATTTTAACGAGAGGTTTTTAACATGACATATTATTTCAAATGGTGCTGATCAGAACCGACCATCTGCCGATCTGATCTGGTTTTGTTTTTCATTTTCAGACGAGAATCCTTTGGACGTATTAGAAATGACTAAAACATTCGCTATGCAGTCTATCTTTGCTGGAACGCTTGCAGTTGATACCTTCTTCGTTTTGAGGTAGAGTGTACTTGTAGGTTTGAAATATAAAAATATTAGACAGGAATTTGTAGTGAAAAGTGAAGTTTTCAGGCACTTTACAAAGTATAATGTTTAAGTTAAAGGCTTCTTTTTAATTAAAAAAATATTTTTGTTTGTCTTCATGAAATCGAAACCCTTAATTGACGGAAAATAGAAGTAAATTGTGAATCCTTGGCTTTTTGACATTGTATATTCAGAAAAAATCTTAAAGGGGCAGTTGCACGTTTTTCGGAAGATTTACTTAATAAAATTTTCCCAATTAAAAATCATTGTGACTAATGTATTATCCTCCTAGGGTCGAGATATCTTATTACACATCTCGACCATCCGTAGTAGTAGAGGAAATAATCAAATGTCAAGCAAAAACCACTGGCGGCCATTTTTGTGTGAACATCTTGTGATCATTTGGGAAATAGAGTTTGCAAGGAAATCGATGGATTTACCGATCCTGTTACGTTTTTTTAAAAAAAAAACTGTGTCTTTCGAGTAAAACATTGTCTTGCAATTTGAAAACATTAATGCTCGTTTTCCTGAGAACACTTTATTGAACCTTTGCAAATGTGCTACTGTCCCTTTAATTAATTATACATTTTTAAATTGATACATAATGCAGCAATGTTTCAAAACTACCTTACTTTAAAGGCACTGTAACGTACAATTAAAATATATCGCAAAACTAACTCTTTAATAAGTAAAGGGTGTTAAATGAACGTTCACAATTCTATTTAAATATTGACATCCTTTGTCTTCTAATAACAAAAGGATTTTGATAGTGACACGTTGCACCCAGAAACTATAACTACATAAGTTGAGGTGCAAATGTGAATAGTTATTATAGATATTATTGTGTTATTTCTCGAGAGGGCATTAGAATGTATTTGGTCATCATAGATGTTTTATTTCAGTGGTTGCTTGGTGTGCTATTTATTCTTAAGAGACTCAAAGAAATCTACGAAAGGAAAACCTACGTGGCAACAGATGGCACTATACTACGTGCATAGATTTTGGAGGTAAATGTACAACCCTTTGTCTACCAATATCTCTTTCTGCAAGACTTTTTACGGAATCCTGAGATTAACAATGGTGTTTAATCAACAACTACTGGATTTGGGAAGGTTGATATCAATTTTAGGACGTGGGTAAACCAACAACAAAAATTATTCACCCTTACTGTATTCTGAAATGTTATATTGTGATATAGCTTTCAAAAGTGGTTATAAGACAAATCTCTTTTATTTTCCATAATTGGAATCAACTGAAACTGTTAATTATCTCATTAATCAATAATGGATTCTAGACTTTTAAACGACCCGCAGATCGTTTGTAATTATCATGAATATGAATATTTCATTTACCTATGATGGATTCTGAAGCTTGATTATAAAATTTCATCTTTTAATCTATTCTCCGATTGTATAGTTATCTTTGCTCACTAATTTAATATCATTTACAAGAACCCTTACCTCTTACGATTTTTAACGTGACACTAATATGTATAGGTTTGAGAACGAAACATGGGCATCATATGCCTTTAAATGCTGTCATACATAAGAGTTTGAATCTGAAGATTATGCTTTGTATCATTCCAGATTGACGCCGGTGTATATGATAGTTGTGATGTTCTATGCCTGTTTGCTTCAATATACGGTTGAAGGTCCACTCTCTGCGGACAGCAGACTTTTGGAAACTCATCAGACATGCCGACGCCATTGGTGGATTAACATTTTGTACATCAATAACCTTTACAAACCAAAGGAAATGGTAAAATGTGTTGTCTTTGATACTGTCACAATTTCAACACTTCGGTTCTGAAGTCAGTCTTTTTACAAATTTAAAGACTCGATTTGCTCACATTTGAATCAGTGAAGTGAACACCTGGAAACAATCTTTGATATTACGAGTGTGAAAAGCCTCGCTGCGAAATTAAAATGCATTGTTGATTGTTTTTATCACATATAATTTGTAAATGTGAGGATCTCCTATTCATACACAAATGTTTTTCTATGTGTTGTACATTTATCAAAAGTACATCGCCTTATTGCATGGTTCCTCCAAAAATACAAAATGGCGGACGGTTTGCTGATAGGTCAGACTCTTTAAGTCCCTCTGAGATTAAAAGAATAGTGTAATAATGAGAGGTAATTTTCCTCAAGTTTCTTTCTCTTTCATTGATTGACTAGAATCATTTAGATATCATTATCAGACGATTTTTTAAATTTTCAAATTAAAACTTTACAATTTGTATTTCAGTGTATTCCCCACTCGTGGTTCCTGGCAAACGATATGCAGTTCTACTCCGTAGCGCCGATGGTATTATTGCCTCTTGCTTTTGGGTGAGTAACACGGAATGAAAATATTCCCGACTTAAGTTCATTTATAAACTACATTTTCGCGTTCGTTTGAGAAAGTCGCACTTTGAAAGATAAGTTTATCAAAGATTATATGTGTCAGTTCGTAGATTTCATTTGAAATGTAATGCAACAAATAAAGCGATTTTTGTGAGAAAGTACTTGTACAGGTTGTTTCAAAATTCAAAAATTATCATCAAGGTTTGCAAATGACAGTTTTAATTTCGTCCAATTTCCATCACAATTAGAATTATTGGTAACCTATATTGCATTGACCTATACAGTTTACTTCCTTAAAAAATCAAAACTAAATTCATTCATTTTTTTTTCTCATACATAACAAAAAGTTAAATGAGGTCATGTGTCCTCTGTCATTACAAACTATTGTTAGTTGTTTCCTCTTGATTTACTCAGTCCTTAGTATGATATGTTCTAGAAGCTTAGGTATATACAAGTGTGTAAGTAGGTTATCCTTGTTGACGAAATATTTACCTTTTTGATCGACAGGTTTCCGGTAATCGGAATAATGATTTCGCTGGCTATGGTTGTTGTCCATATCGTAACAACGGCGATTATCGACAACCAGCTCGGTGGAGCAACCCTGATAATGTACGTATCGGTTTCGTGTACTATTTGAGGCAACACCATTTTTTCTATCTTTCTTGCCTAAAGTGCAAACCATACATGTATGAAAACGTTGGTTTTAAAAGATGTTCGATCCCTCCAAAGATATGCGTATGCAAATTTACATCGAGCAGTTATCGAAAATTATCAGCTTCCTGTTCCGTTCAGGAGAAAACGTTTTGCCATAAATATTTGTGTTTGATGGGTTTACACAGTTTCTTTCCTGTTTTTATGTCTTCAGTAATCGGCCGAGTTCAGTATTTGCACTGCCAGACATCCGCCTCTATAAACAGAGCACTTTTTTACTATTAGAATTGACTATATTACACGGGTTATTTCGTATATAAGAAACTTGATATTTTATATATAGCATATACAATGGAGCCTTAGGTGGGTTTTTGTTGGAAGGCGCCCTTAAAATATCAATGAAACATGTTGGAGTAATGTTGACTTTTTGTAATATTTCAATCTACGACTACATGATACTATGTATACTAATATTGTGATCCCTTTTTCAAACGTTGACTATAAAGATATGTATATATATAGAGAGAATTGAACTTTATCTCTCTTTAATATAAAAAAAAATATCAGCATGTGTTCATAAAAACAAAAGATACGCGAGGCCCCTAGTGAATATTGTTGTATCGACGAGTTATCGCGAGGATGAGTTGTATTTATCATTCAAAATATTTTTGAACAGTACACTGAAAAATAATGAACATATTTGAAACACGACCTGGCATTAGGCCTCTTCAATATCAAGTGCTATTATGTAAGCTTATTTTTCCGGCGATCCGATTGGTCGAGAAGCAGTCACGTGTCAGTCGACAGAAAAGCATATTGACTTCACTCCGAGTCCGACCAAAAGTGATATTGACTTGAAATAGACATAATTACGTCAAACCTTTGTTACATGACGTCATGCTATTGTTATCGTGACGTCATTTGACCGTCATGTGGAACAATTGATCCAAATTGCTGTTCATGGCTGTAGTTTTTTTCATTTCATTCGTATTTAATTCGAAACATAATAAACCAATTATGGACTGGTGAATTCGGTCAATACCTGTTTTTATAGACCCGAGGAAAGCAATATTGACCTCGGACTTCGTCCTCTGTCAATATTGCTTTCCTCGGGTCTATAAAAACAGGTATTGACCTCATCACCAGTCTATAATTGTATATTATTATGTGATCTTATTTTTCCGTCGATCCGATTGGTCGAGAAGCGGTCACGTGTCAGTCGACAGAAAAGCATATTGACTTCACTCCGAGTCCGACCAAAAGTGATATTGACTTGAAATAGACATAATGACGTCAAACCTTTGTTACATGACGTCATGCTATTGTTATCGTGACGTCATTTGACCGTCATGTGGAACAATTGATCCAAATTGCTGTTCATGGCTGTAGTTTTTTTCATTTCATTCGTATTTAATTCGAAACATAATAAACCAATTATGGACTGGTGAATTCGTCCTCTGTCAATATTGCTTTCCTCGGGTCTATAAAAACAGGTATTGACCTCATCACCAGTCTATAATTGTATAATGTCTCCAGCATTATGAAATCAGCATTTGTACTGAGTATAGAGCCATAGCACTGTAATCTTCGTTCACAATGACGCCAAAGTTTTTAAAGTCTCGTAGGTATTGATTTAGTCTTTAATAAGTAATATAAACCGGGGCAATCAAGTTTGAATGATGCAAGTATTTATCATTCTCTACCCTCAGAGACTATTCAAATCATTCCTTCCTACATGACCTCTGTAGCAAGTGAGCCACATTTCACTCTGGTATACGATTGAGGAGACACTCGAATGCTCAGTTTTGATCAAAGTTGCTGACAGCAAAACTAATTTCGATTATTACCAATCATGATTATAGCCATCAGTCTGTGACACCTGTCTCAGAGGTAACGTGTGGAAATTGACTTAAGAAGCCATTCGGGGGAGAGGAGGAGGTTGAATACCATTTCTTTTCAATTCTTTTAAAATTTTGAATGTGGAACAAAACCATTTCTGGTGGATTCTTGCTATACCTCAAAATGATGTCTATGCTATTTCATTATGTAATTGCATTTTGTTTGCTTAAGTCATATCTTCGTACGCTAACCTCTGTTTTGTTTCGAGCACTTCGTGAGGATCTTGCAAATTCCTCAAGCCGTAACCATAGCGGCACAACTTTCCGCAAAATTTTATAATATGAAACCACTTTTAGCATGGAAAGCTTACTGTCACCGCTAATAATCGTGTTCTGTCAAAAAGACTCGTTTGCACAGCTTACAGTCGAAGAAATTCTCCCGAGACATACAGAAATGACTGATTATTTTCAAACGACTAATTTTAAAACGGCCTCACAAATATCGAAACTTTGATTGCAGGCTTCTCCAACTCTAGCCCTGAACGTGCTCGAATTAAGACAGATGATAGTTAAGAAAGATGGCTACCTATTGATAGAGAACGATATTTTTATTGAAATGTTTTCTTTCATTTTGAACAGAAATCAAAATCCAGAATTCATCATGCAAGTGTACATTGCGCCTTGGTGCCGTGTAGCTCCCTTTGCTCTGGGACTTATTCTTGGTTATATCCTTTTCAAGACGAAATGTAAAGCTACCATTCCAAAGGTAAGACGACTATATGTATCCTAATGCACTCCCTAAGGAAACGTTAAAACAGATGATCAACTTCTTTATTTTATGAAAGTCACCAATGCATATTGGTGAAACATTTATTTCAAACACTTCTGTTTATTTATAACTTCACAGTAAGTGATTTTAAACTGACTTATGTTTTTTTGCACGGGAAAAAGAGAATACTTATTATCCGATAGTGTTTTCAAAATGCATATAACTTTTTCCACCTATAAAATTTTGGTAGTTGGAAGGAGGGACAGCCGCAATCTTGGACCAATCTCCGACCTGACTCCAACCTTAAACTTATTCTAATCGGAAAAGGTCAAAGGTTCTAATGTCTCAAGATTACGTCCGTCTGCCGATGACATTTGCAGGTCGAATCATTGTATTGGTAAAGTTTTTGCCAAACGTTATTACAGATTCGTGAATATTTCCCCATATGAAATAAGTATGAATATATGTTTTTAAATCGTATATACATAGACTCGTTTTTACACTTGATGAAGAAGAAAGCCTGTACTCTAAAACTTCATGATGTTTTGTTCCCCTTGCCTTGCCGATAATGATAGGCCTTGAGTCCAATTTTTTTCAGTGACAACTCAATCATGCATCCTTATTTATATATACGATAGGTGTCAATGAACGAATTTTGTTACTGAGCCTGTTCCTGTGTTATGCCACGGCAATTACTGAGAAATAACATTGTTTGAGAAAAGTAAACTCTATAAATCTTCTTCTTCAGTATGTGCAGGTAATAGGATGGCAGGTGGGTCTGGCAATCTGTCTCTTATGTACGTACTCGACGTACGATACGATGAAAGACGGTATACCAACTTGGCCAACGATTACGTCACTGACGTATGAGACTCTGTTCAGACCAGGCTGGTCCCTGTTTGTCTGTTGGCTCATCTTTGTCTGTGTCTGTGGATACGGAGGTAAATGAGTGCGCGTGCAATCTTGGTATAATCATAATCTATAGATATGTTACTTCACAATCTAGTTTGTTCAAATAATCTGACTTGATAATTAAGTTATAACGATAAATATGACCACGTTTAGTCCATACTTTTTACATTACTATTGAAAAACATTCAAAAAATTAATGTGTGTAAATGTCGACGAAATGATTTACAAATTAAGTTGGTCCCTTTGAAAAGGCGTAGGTTTTTATGATTCGTTCAATACGTCAATGTAATTTCAATTTTCATTCAACATTATGGCTTATGTGCAATGCCACAGATTTTGTGTTGAGATTAAGGAATGTAGACTCTTATTCTTAATCAGATTTACATTTGCTGAAGGAAAGTTAACGCTGATTTATGTCATTGGATATAAATATCTGATGGAGAAAGATTTATATCAAATTTATGATTCATGTTGTAGGTTTCGTGAATTCCATTTTGTCCTGGTCTGCCTGGGTACCGCTGGGTAGACTTACATACGGGGCTTATCTCATCCACCCGCTTCTGATGTATTACACTGAACTGTCACTCAAAAGTCTCGTGTATTTCAGCATAGTGAATTTGGTAAGTATTTGACCGACGGGTAAAGACGTTCTGCCTTTATTTTGATAATGTACTCAAAAATACCTAATGAGCTAAAGGAAATATCAAATACAAGTTTTAAACTCAGATCCTTCTAAGAGACATCCTTTTTTCAAAATAATTTCATTCGCAGGTGGTGCATGTGGGGCTAATGTGTCATCACCTCATCTCATCTCATCAAAATCATCACCTTCTCACGCAAGATATAGCTCGTACCAGTCTAATAGGCTGCTTTAAGCCTTTCTGCATTTCATCAACTTTTCTGTTCCAGAAAATCTGCCAATCGCATTTCCGCTTTATAGTCATATAATAAAGCCCCCCTTAGATTGCTACCAGTGATGGCGAATCGCGCGAGTTATGCCTTTGCGAGGAAAGTTGCCTAACCTAGGAAAATGGCTTCTCGTACCTGATTTGTCGAAATTCGAAACTGATTACAGCCTTTGGAATTTGTATTTTACAGTCAGTTTCCAGTCTGATTAATATCGACTGTGTTCCGAGGAATAAAGTTTTGAAATATTGAATCGAATGGGATTCAAACGTTCTCTTTCAAATGCTGTCCTCTCCACAACGGTCTGAAAACATCCTCCTTTCCTGCACGTTCTTACACCAGTTTAGCGCAGACAAAACCAAGTCATTAGCAGACCAATCACCTCTTCTTTTTCAGAGTTACCTATTTATAGGAACATTTGTTGTGTCCTACGCCCTGTCCTTTCTGACGTGTGTTTTGGTGGAGGCGCCCTGTATGGGATTAGAGAGAGCAGTTCTCAAGAAACTCGGCGTCAAGAAATGAGCTCGAGAGATGAGGGTCAGGAACGATTCAATAAGACAACAATCGTCTCACAGGATGCGGAAACACTGTTCTTTGACATTGTTATATTTGGGATCCAACTATCTGCAATAGTACGGTTTTCTGGATGTGTTCGAGATTCGAACCCACGAGCTAAGAATCAGTCACCACCGCGAGCACTGACCAACATCGTATCTAATCACAAGCATTTAAGACAGTGTATGTTTTCTTATTAATTTCCTGAAAGTCAAATTATGTAAGAAATTTGTTTAATGAATTGAATGAAAGTTTCGTGTTGTAATGTTGAATATCATGTATATAAAGATCACAACATCGTTTTATTCATCTTACGTGTGTTACATATGCATAGAACAAACATGTAGACAACGAAATAAGATATCGAAAGTCATATAAGCGTCACCTTCATTAATAAGTTCATAGCAATGGTCAATTCAATGTTTATTTAATTTATGATACTGTTTAAATTTACTGTCAATCAATTAAAAATTATAATCATGCAGTAATTTGTAAGAGGGAATGATTTGATTATTTTTTATGATGATAATCAAACACAGTCAGTTTGATTACAATCGAGCGATTTCCGAGGAATGAAAGTTTAAGATATTGACTCTAGCGGGAGAAGAACGTATTCTATCGGGGGTTTTCCTCTCCACAACGGTCTGAAAGCAGCCTAACTTCTCAAACGTTCTTACACAAATTTACCGAAGACAAAACATAGACATTAGCGGACCAATAAGCTCATCGCGTTTAAAATAATGATAGCGGCGATTAAGTTAAACCAATGGTAAATGGGACTTACTTGCCCCTGGGTACTGATCCCGTAGGCTTTTGCCGGAGTCATTGTGATTGGCTAGTTGACATAATGTTGGAAAGTGCGATCTACGAGGCTGCTTTCAGATCGTTGTCGAAAGGAAAGCCCCTGATAGAATATATACCCGCTGGAGTAAATTTTTAAAAAATTATTCTCGGAACGCGGTCGATTTTTTTCAGACTGCAAACATAGTATGATTAGTAAAACCTTATAAGCTTTCAGCGAGACAAAAAAAATTTTCGAGCTCAAAAAGAGAATTACCTTGTTTCCATAACTCAATCAAGTAGATATCCATGTATACCGTCGCTATTTACCGCCTGACACTTAAATGAATACGTTATAATATTCTTGTCAGCAACATGTGTTTTTATATTATACGTTCAGGTGACTAGAGGGCGAGCATCATTTTACTTTAATCGAATGTAACCTAAATGGATATCCCTTTAAAAAATGTATTTTCCCAAGAAAACATTTATAAAATATACATTTTTCAAACTATGTGAAGACTATATTATTAATTTTGATATTTATATATATATGTATCATCCCAACTGCGGATCCGCCCGATCTTAAGATGGGACGCGTACCAACTTGGGATTCCAAGTTGGGACGTCCCATCTTGAGATGGGTCGGGGGATACTAAAACATGTTAATAATATTCATATTTTATAATGAATTGTGTCAGTAAAACATGTTTTTAGATAATTTTGTTCTATTCATTTCACATCTACGAAGAAAATCTTATTTGATGTTCATTTACTTCACTTTCTGACTCGGTTTCATCTGTTATCGAGTACGAACGATTCAACACTACTCAAACAATTATTCAAAGTCCCATTTGATTACTGATTGAATCACATTTGTTAAGCGACGTAACAAAATCAGATCAATATATAGATTTATATTTAGATAATAGTTTCCAGCATTTTTCAAACGACCAATACATGCGTTGATCGAACAGCTGTAAACAGAGAGAAACCAAACGGCTCCGAATTTCACAGAGACATATTTGTTTCTTAGTTTCTTTACAAAAAGGTGATATAAACTTTTAACAAACAAAGATATGAAGTTATTCTAATACAGAACCAAGTTTTACAGAACTAGTGATAAATTGCTTTTTTAAAAATGTATATTCAAAAAACGTACCTGATACAAAGAAATGAATAATCCATGCAAAAACCTTCTATAAGCAGAAATTAAGGTACTCTCCATCGTTACAATCCAGCACTGAATACACTGAATGTGTTAATGTGACAGCTTGGCATGACAGAGGACGAATGATTGGGCACCAATTTGCCCACCGTAGGTAGTGTTAGGCTAAAACAACATATGGAGACACCATAAGCCCATGTTGTTTTAACAAATTATTATCTTGTTTATCTACTTGGCGACTTGGTTGATTGTATCAAATGTAAAGAAAATTCAAAGTTCATATCATCAAGTCTGGTTCCCAAATATTATAGATATTTTCCACTAGTGCCAACTTAGGGCTTGAATATTCCCTAGTAAATCATATCAATATACTAAAATCTATCTTATCGGCGACAAGTCTTTGTCCCAGAGTGTTGACAAATTCATAATAATATCTATTTATCATTTATAAATGATACCAAACGATTTTTAAAGCTCTTTTCTTAAATTTGTACCAAATGTAAGGTAGACAAAGCTTAATATAAATTTGAGTTTAGTAAGAATAATTGCAAATGTATATTTCCATCAATGTACTTGATATCTTATTCATTTTATGTTCTTTTCAGGAAAAGAATTTATATTGGCAAATTTGTATAGGAAATGACAGTTTCTATGTCAAATTTGTATAAGCAATAACAATATGAATCATTTAGTCCTCTGAAGATAACACATTAGAACATGTATGTCAGCACAAAATAACTCGATAATTGTTAGTATATCAATAAAACTTCGTTGATGTGTATTTAGAAACCTAATGCCGTTTTTCGGGGGGACATGTTAAGTAGCATATTTTAGATAACAAAACGATTAGTTAAGTTAACTTTCAGCTGTAAAACAACAATATCACACTGAAATGTAATTCTTCCCTCTCACCTACCCATCTTATTTGACTTAGTTGATCACTTGATTAACTTATTAGCAGTAACAACACACAACACTTCTCTCAATTCAACGCTTCTAACAAGCCTAGATAGACGCTTGTACATATAAAAACAACCTTTTCATACTGATCGAAATCATATGTTACCTCGGGGTAAGTAGGACAAAAATAATTTCACTCAACCCTGTACCCTGGTTTGTGTCAAAAAATCTTGTGAAGGTAAACAAAGTTTATTAATGAACTCAAAGTCAACAAACTCCGTTTATAATCTTGTTGTAGTATTTATAAGAAATGAGTTGAAATATTGTATTTCTACTGATGTTAGATTTAATTTTGGTTACTTTACATGATAATCGTTCTGTTTATGAAATCTTTTTTTTTCAATATGATCAATTTGGCATAAAAACTCTCATCGAATAACAATACAATAACAATAAACATAAACATTTGATCACGTCTGCTTCTTATCAGTGATATTGCCTTGATAAATAAGAATGATTATCATTGACTAAAACAACAAACGCTCGGCGTGTACCTTAGTATTACAAGCATGCTCATGTACAATTGGTACCCATTCTTGTCACTAATTGGAAGGGGACACACAGGTATTAGTGTCATAACCGAACCGGATGTTTACCAAAATACCTTCTTTCGGACCCCCTCTCCCCCCTCCACCCACCCCACACCCTTCTCTGAACTACCAAGCAGGTATGTTTGCCATTTGCACCACGACACTAATCAGATCAGGTTCGATCGGAAATAGGAGGAGGCATAACTGGATTTATTTACTGGACATCTTATAAGCATTGACGAAACACCACTTATAGGTTAGTGTTTGTGAATTATGTTTAAGAAACATAAAGTCTTAGATTCGACTATCAATCACAATGAGTACATTGAAATCATGCTTAACGGAACGGTTTATGTGTAAGAATTTGAACTGATTAGAAGGCATTAGCATTCTTTGTATTCACTAAGAGTGGGTTTTGAGTGTATATTTCTTGTTTTTTATCTGCTTAACATGCTGTCGCAATTAAAAAATTTAAGAATATAATAAAATAATTTATAAAATTTTGTATAAGAATTACTTTTGAAATGGTATTGTACTATGATGAAAGACTCGTATGCGATGAGATTTAGATATAGCCAATAAGTCATGAAAATCAACATAAAATCAAAATATCTTTCGAGGGCCTTAAAGCGCTTATTTAAATGATACATGTTATCATGTTATTACTAAATTCAACATTAGAATAAGAATATTATGAACATGTTAAAGTATTCGCTGTCCCATCTCAAGATGGGACGTCCCAACTTGGAATTCCAAGTTGGGACGCGTCCCATCTTAAGATGGGACGCGATCCCAAGTTGGGATGATACATATATACCTATGTTATTACTATATGTTCATCATTTATTGGTATTTCAAAAATGTCATTCCTAAAAAGAACGATTGTTAATTTATCTCTGACTTAAGATATAAATATTATTTTATCTGTGACTTCTTTGTTTTTGACAAAGGTAAAAAAGCAAGAACGAAAGCATAATACTTTGCTATTCCTTCAGAATGATTCAATGTATAAACGGTTCTCTTATTTCATAGGCCATCGATAATCGTATCAGTGTTTTTCCAACTCGCTAAGCAGTCTAAATTTATTTCGATTGCTCACTTAGTGACATGGGGTCAAAATTTCGAAAAACCCATTTCATATTTTTCATTGTAAAATGTCTTACATCAAACAACAACGTAGAATATTAATCAGGTATTTTTGTGTGAACCTACTCAATATATTTGTGTTGCTAATGTTCTCATGAAACCTACATATGTATATGTAGAATGTCATTCCCCAATGAAGAAACGGGAATCTCGAAAATCTTATTCCTTCTGGGTATTTGTTCTTGCCAAAACTTAAAAATTGCACCTGATGTTCTAATGTTAAATATGCGAATGATATGTTTACACAAGGATAAAGGGTGATCCTCTTCGGCACAGATGAAACTATCCGATTGATGTCCCAAAGAATTCAAAATAACGTTGCATTTGCTCGAAGATACAAAAGTAAGTGTACAGCTTAATACTGTATAGCCTTTTTCATACTCCATTTTTTGAAAGAAAAAAACCAAACATGTCTTGGCTGAAACGGTATCACTAGACAAAGAGAGCTTTCATCAAATGTCGGGCAAATCTATTTTCCGACTCTTCGCATGTATGCCTTTAACTTCAACACCTGCTTAATTGTGTTAAGAAGAAAATTTAAAAGTTATTTGTCGAGGGTGTCAAATATCAGATATACATGTAGGACACCCCTTATATAGTGGATTGGTCCCTGCACGTGCTCCATAAATCTTTCTGAAAAGGGTTTGACTATATAGCTGCATATCAAAAGTTTGTTACTTACTACTGTATCTTAGATCAAATATCATGTTATTTGGGCTTCGTTTCAACGTCAATGAAATAACTTCAGCAAAAATGAAAATGGTTTACCCACTTTCAATGGGTTAAATAGCCATTCTTAAGCTCATTGAGGGACCGTCTGGTCTCTCGTGCAAAAATTGCATATTGATATAGACAGAAGGGGACATATTTTCAAAATTTCGATTTCGTTAAATGTCAAATGAAAAGTTCCATATCGACTCTCTGAGTTTAAAACCAACCTAATCACATTCACTTTGTGCTAAGGAACAAACGTGACTAATTTTTTAAGAAGTTGATAACTAATAAAGGATTTTATGGAGAAAAATAAAAAGAGTGTTTTAAGAATTTTGACCCCTGGTCACTTCAATGACCTGTCAAAACTGTTACGTGTAATTGTGGGGTACGATAAACATTTGCCTTAAAGAAGAATGGATCTGCATATATGTATTGAAACTTCAATATTATACGTTCCTTTTTCGCAACGCTACGATACCTCAAAGGCATCTCAAATTACATGATATTTGCACTAGTATATTAAGGTATGTGAACAAACTTTTGGCATGCAGCTGTACAGCTTCCTTATTGGATGACACCCGTTCTTTTCGAGTTACCCTTTTCTTCATTTGTGTTTCATGCTCAACTTGTCCAATGAAGAACGCAGTCTCCAGACTCATATTCAATCATATTGGATTTCAGAACCCTTCGTTGCATAATTGATAAAGGTACTTAGTTGGTACTCGAAGTATTGCAGGTTCGAATCCAGTAGCAAATACTACCAATATTCAGTTTTGACACGTTTTGAAATTCTGTTCAGATGTACGAAGACTTCATTCATAATCTTTGAAAGATAAACTCAATCGGTCTAGTAATATTCAAAACAATAAATTCTAACACTCCTCCTGACAAGGAAAGCTAATGAGAATATGAGAAAATATTCCAAAGTTAACAGTGTTAGCTTGACGTCATCACCTTGGATTCATCTATATTCACGCATTTATCAAACTATTTAAACCTAGGTGTAATGATCCGTACAGCCAGGTTTAACAACCACAAGGTATATTTTCAATTTATTACAAATAATCTTTTTTCCAAATTGGTAACATTCAATATTTTACTAAAGACACAAAAAATTATCATTCAACCATTTGTGTGAAAAGATAATACAAATAAAACTGACTCATTATGTTTCATAACTCCAGTAATACAAAATCCTTTTCCAAAACTACAATTAACTCTTTTATGAACATTCTATTTAAACACATTTGTTACATCAGACACATATGTTAATATTGTTTATAGAAATATATAATCAAATAATGGCGATATCATTCTATCAATATTAAAAATCATAACCATTAGAGTTTCTTCAGCATGTATTGTAAAAACACAGGAATGATGTTTAGTCCGTTTTCACAAGTATAGTTCCTTTAAGTTTCAATTAGCTGTAAATAATTACGATAAAACCTTTATATCTCAATAATTCCTCTCTGTCAACCCGTTATATATTTAATAATTTCCCTCACAAGACATATCTCGCGCGTATCTTTGTCTCTAGTTTATTTAAGCCTTGCTGTTGCGCGTAAAACTTCCTGGTTTTGAGCGCAACGCCCTCTTCGGAGATTCGTTGCACCTTCCATACAATTTAGGAGTGGACAATCAAGTTGTACCACAGGATAGGAGAGGCAAGACACAGAAAAGGGAAAAGCTGCAAGGCTTAAATTACGTACTAATTTGGACTAGCACTAGTTATGTTTTGCGAGGGGAGTAGGCTGATGTATGTATCATATCTTGAAGCGTTTTTCTCATTTCTTAACGCCGAGTTTCTTGAGAACTGCTCTCTCTAGTCCCATACAGGGCGCCTCCACCAGAACACACGTCAGAAAGGACAGGGCGTAGGACACAACGAAAGTGCCGATGAAATGGTAGCTCTGAAATAGGAAACACATATTAAGAAAAATCTTATTTCATCAGCGTAACTGAAGCTTTGTATCAAACACACTTAAAACAAAAAAGCATGCCACCACAGGGTATCTGAAGCTCTAACATCAAACACACAATATAAAACGTCTGGGTACATATACATAAGCGTATCTGTGGCTCTGAAATAGGATACATAAAACCTAAACGCCTGCTCCATCAGCGTATCTGTAGCTATGATATCGGACACCCATATTACGAAAGGTCTTGCTACATAAGCGTATGTGTGACTCAAAAGTCAGGCGTGTAACACGAAACTGTTTGCTTCATCAGTGTTTCTGTAGCTCTGAGATAAGACACATAATTCGAAACATCAGCTGCATAAGCGTATCTGTAGCTCTGAGATCAGACACATATTACAAAACGGATGTCTACATATGCGTATCCCCCATAACACCTACAGCCCATTACCCCTACAGCTTATCAAAACAAGTTTATGGTAAACTGCACTGCTAATCTCTAGCTTGTTACCTCTTGCAACACAATGGCCTCACCCAGACTGATTCTTATTACCTTTATCTTTACAGATAATTGATACATAATGAAAACGTTATTGGTACAGGTTGTGGATGTTGAACATGGTGACAATAAAATAAGAGTATTAAGGAGGATGTACAATTACATTTTTATCATAAATAACTTATCAAATTATTTCTCAATAAAGTAGCCTCATATAAATATTTACCCAAGTTACATAATATCTTTACATTATTACAAGTAAAAACTTGAATAAACTTTATTACTGATGGACATTTGTAATAATAAGGTTTGATGTATAATATTCTCTAGTTGATATACGATGGACATTTTAATACGAAATGGAATTCGTCTTCTATATCATCTTTACACATTAGACATTTACGATTAGCAATATTGATTTTATCATATCTACCAGTTTCTACAGCTAACTGGTGGGAACTAAGCCTAAATTTAGACAAATAATTTCTATACAGACGTGGAATAGATTTACGTAAATAATATTGAAGTGAACATTAATCAATTATATTATAATATATCAGACATTTAGAAGAACTAGACAACTGACTAAAGATGTACTGGACCGCATGATATCATTAATTCTTTGTTTTATAACTGATAGATAATCTGTTGGTAATTCCTGCTTCACCCATATCTCACTGAAACCAATGTTCGGTAATACACTTTTAACCTGATACGCCCAATTTTTGGCACCACGGGTTTCCACATCCTCATAAACATATTCATAACAACCTCTTAAAATACTGTTATCAGACACAAGAAGTCTACACAAATAACCATGTTATATTGTCTTTTAAATAGCAACGGATAACGACCTAATTCCGCATAAACCATTGAGTTACATGTTGATTTCTTAACACCTAAGAGCCTTTTACAATAATCCAAGTGTAATCTTTCAATGTTTAATCCTTTATTATGTCCCCGAAACTCGGATGCATAAAATAATGTCACAAACATGTCTCTCTGAGAAAGCCGTTCCACACTACAATTTCTACCCCATACTTAATCACCTGTTAGGGTGAGTCCATTAATCCAGATAAGTAACTGTCTGTGTTGTTTTAACCAGCTGTAGGGGAACTGGGGTGTAGGGGTAATGGGCTGTAGGGGTTTTGGGGTATAACTAGCGTATCTGTAGCTCTGTGATCAGAGACATATTACAAAAAGGCTGTCTACATCAGCGTATCTGTAGCTCTGTGATCAGACAAATATTACAAAACGGCTGTCTACATCAGCGTGTCTGTAGCTCTGTGATCAGACAAATATTACAAAACGGCTGTCTACATCAGCGTGTCTGTAGCTCTGAGATCAGACACATATCACCAAACGGCTGTCTACATTAACGTATCCGTAGCTCTGAAATCAGACACATATTACAAAACGGCTGTCTACATCAGCGTATCTGTAGCTCTGTGATCAGACACATATTACAAAACGGCTGTTTACATAAGCGTATGTGTAGCTCTGTGAACAGACACATATCAAAGAACGTCTGACTACATCAGCGTATTACACATATTCGAAAACATCCTTATACATCAGCGCTCCACAGAAGTTACTCCAACGATACCCAGATATCCAATACTTACTGCATACTCAGAATTAAGCAGGGGCTTGAGGTTGGATTTGAAAAACGTATTTTACTATATTGAAGTATTACAAGGACACAACCTAATCCATGTACACAACAGCATAGCTTGTTTAACATGTCTAGTCAAAAAGATTTTTTAAAGTTCGATGAAAAGATGAATTGTAAAACCGAAATCTTGAAAACTAATTGAGCGAGAGAATGATATATATCGACACAGGTATAATCAACTTTCAGGTAACTAACTCACCAGGTAAGGTATATCCATATACCTGAGCGCTCTGAGGGTGAACTCCGTGTAAGACAAAAGCATAGGATGAATCAGATAGGCACCGTAAGTAAGTCTACCTAAAGGTATCCATGGCGACCATGACAACAGGCTGTTGATAATCCCTGCAAAAATGATCTTTTTATTTGTATAAATGGTAAATGCAAATCAAAATATTCTATTGTCCAGGGTAAATATATTGAAGATAATAATCCAATAAGATAGGGGACAATCTTTGAAAATTTTAGAATTTTTCTTTTACACTATATGTAGGTTCTATTTGATATGTACTTGTGGACAGTAACAGAGTCTGAAAGTTCCTCACGAAATACTGATTTCCATCTTATCGTGCAAACATGGATTTTACCGAGAATCATTTTTTTCTAATTTGATTGAATCAATTTACATGGATTTGAATCGATTTGTATACTTTGTTATGGTCATTAATACCGTTTGACATCTTACAATTTCTCATTGACGAAGAATATGCCTTTTAAAGATTAAAAGATATAATTATTATGTTATAAACAATTATTATTTACTTTGTGCACATAAAAGGATAGTTGTCTTCGATTTTGTTAAATAAATGTAACACAGTGCAGGTGAATCAAGTGTGCATTATATCTAGAACAAAAACTGCGCTCACTCAAATCCGACATCCCTTTGATCGTAACAAAAATGTCGATCTAAAAGATATTAGATAAGTTGTCTTTTCATATGAACATTCATATTTTATTTAAATTTTCACGTGATGGGGATTTCAGTTCAGAGGGCGTCGAATTTAGAATATCGTGATACATCTTTCATGTTTATTAGATCCAACTGTGTTGACTTGAATAGCAATCGTGTCCGTAAATGTAAATAAAACATTGATTATCTGGTCATAATGAGACTCTCCTGAATTTAATATATGAGACTAATATGTTAGGTCTCTACCTCCGTATCCAGTACAGCAGACTAAGATCAACCAGGCGACGAAGAGACTCCATCCGGGTCTGTAGAGGGTCTCATGGATAATCCGGGCATTCACATCCCATCCTGCAGACCCTGCACGAAACTGGTCGTACGTCATATACGTACAGAGTAGCCCTATGCCGAGAAATAACTGCCATCCTAGCACCAATGCGAACTGAAACATACATAGTGCAAGTAAGGATACATTCTAGCAACAAGATGTTGTTAGCTTGGTTTGTAGAACATTTAAAACCTATGCTGAATTCGAATGAATGAGATAAGCTGATAATAGCTGTCATCAGAGAATTAATCCGAGCTGAAACAAATGCAGTACACCTTCGTATTACGACAGAGGTTGTGTAGGAATTTATGACGGAGCTACCTCTGTGGTGAAAGAATGTGGTCAATGCTAACGAGTGGGAAACCAAGTTAACAACATACTCTCCTCAGCCTGAGCTTGCACCCAGTTCTGTGCAGGATGGCACCTAGAAACATCCCGATAGCGAAAGCTCCAATTCTGCACCAAGGAACAATGTAGATATCGTTCATAGCCGGTCCATTATTACTGAAAATACATGCATTCTTTATTATTTTGTGTGTAAGTGTAACTGAAAAATGTGTGCTAGTTACGATAAACGTGAAAATGTCATTCAGAATATTGTGTGCATGTTAAATATTTCTTTCTTCGTAAATGCAGGAAACCTAAATTGCTTCTGAGTCAAACTACAAAACCACTGACCTGACGATTAACGGTGGGTTAGAAAAATGATTAATATACACATGGACTATTAGTGTTCCATTGTCAGTACAGCTAAAATAATTCACTTGACTTTTTTAACAAAATCCAATTTATATGATATTTGATCTTGAACATACTTGTAAGTTAATAAAAAAAAATCGCGCTTTTGCATCTTACTTTAGAAGTAAGATATCCTTAGAATGTATTTTTCTTAACTCACGTAAATTGGGTTGCTCCATCATATTTCCATTCCAAATATCCATACATAGAAACATGGGTAGCGAGGAAGAGAGAAATGACGATGTACCCAAGCCAAGAGACACTGAAATAAAACAATTTTTTTTATCTAGTATGCTATTTCAGTGCCCAATACTCGATAATTAGATTGGTTTATCAAGCTTATAGGCATGAATGAAACCTATCTTCACGATTTATTTCGTGTGTTATTATTTCAGAAAGGTAAGCATTTAACAGAAAGATATAACTAGCAAATACAAATCATGAAAGATTATCTGAACTTACCCAAAAGCTAGTGGTAGAAGGGCAAGAGGAGCGATGAAGTAGAACTGCATATCGTTTGCAAGGAACCAGGTGACGGCGTAACACTGAAAACATAATTATTCATTTTTAAAATTTAAAATTGTTACTTCTACTGAGGTCCATTATTCAACATATAAATAATATTTGAAAGCTGTTTGTATTTCAACATCATTCTTAATTCTAGGTTCATATATTTTAGTTACTGACTCGCATGAATTTATAATTAATTCGTTTATACTTTCGATGTTTTGAGAAAAAGATTTGATATTCATGATTTTGAGCACATAACTGTTGGATACAACACTGGTTAATCCTTTTGTTGTAAAAGCGTTGAAATAATGATAATTAAATAAAGTACCAATCTCACATAAGTAAAATCTAGTCATTCCCTCAAATTTCGTTTTTTCTACACGGTTGAAGATCCACTATTTATAGTTCAATGGTGGAAAGCAAACGGCAAACGATATTACATACATAAAAACAGCTTGCCACTGTCCGGTTTTCGTAATTCATAACTACGACGTTCTACCTTCATATTGTCACCGTAAAAACCAATAATCTTTTAAATGTGTATTTTTGGTAACAGTCGATACTTCGCGATCAAATGACAACGTTGATTAAGTTTGGCATAAATGACTTCAACAACTCACGGAGTGGCTCTTTAACGCCGTGCGATTGGATGGTTTCAACGCTGTACGGTATAACTTTCTATGTCTATGTCACCGGGATAACTGCTTAAAGCTGAAGCCTACGATCTAGGCATATAACGGGGTATATTAACAAATTGAGTGAATTCTTTACCTTATTTGAAAGAGAATGATAAAGTAACATTTGTCTTTTTTTGATGTTTAGTGTAGATTATACTATATTTTAGTCCATGAACTACATCGCGAGTTCACATATGATATATAATAGTGGTTTATCCCTGGTTTAAAATATTAAATTCCATTACCATAAAAGTGAGAACTAGATCAAAGGAAGTGGAAGTTGTTGAATGACGTTGCAATTATACACATATGGTACATAACACTCGTTTATGTTTGCCCTTTGAGCAACGTCAGATCTGAATCATGTACCATGTGGCTAAAGTCGTAGAAGTTGTTGATGTAGAGTATATTGGTCCACCAGTACGTTCTACAGTTGTCAGGGAGTAATTGGTCCTTGAGGTCAGCAAGAGGTCCAGTGATGAGGTACCGCATTAGTCCAGTTGAAAACAGGACCAGTACCATGTAGACAGGAGTTAGTCTGGACAATGGACAAACGAAGAGAGGGTGGACATTTAAAGTTTCTATTACAAAGTTTACACAGATATAGTATTTTCTATATACATAAAACTGAATTGAACCTTCGAAATGAAGTGAAAGATATGATGGTTTAAAAGAATTTCAATCTGCACTTTGTAAATTTGGTGATAATAAAAGCGGAAGTGCTGATAACACTAAAATGAAGAACTATGTCTGAGGGATCTCTTTAGAATGATTGAAAAATAGTATCATTCTTGAGCATCTATTCACAAGTTAGATGAGCCAGCCAGTCTACGTTATCTATCAAGTGACTATTTTTGAAAAAGCAATGTCCATTTATTTGCAGATTCAATTATGACTAATAGGAACAACACTTCAATGTTTGTCATTATTTTCTTTGATACACATAATTATGCAATAATTTTAGTCATGAAGTCATGAACATGCAAATAATTAACCCTTCTTTCGGTCAACAAGTTTTTACTGTTTATGAGTACTTCTGAAATTCCAGAAAACTTTAATTTCAATGGACAATTTCTTATTCATGTCAATTTCAAGACATATCATTTACTTAATACCTTGCGTTCTGCAGAAAACGTATAATAACTTTCTATCAGTAGCGTGTCAGCTTACCTCCACCATCTGTGAACGTAATACAACACCATCTGAGATACAGTAGGTTTCCCCTTGCTCGTCTTCTCGCTCTCTTTCAGGAACAAATAGGTCACGAGGCAGCCACTGAATGAGAATCGTAAACGTCATTGCTGTTGGATCAACATAGTCAATAGAAAGTTTCTACTGAAATACCCATTGGGCATTTTAATGTTTTAGTCTTGCTCTTTGAACTTACCTTTGCATACCGAAAGTTTGTTCAACTACTGGCTTATATTAGTGCAGATATCATGTACTTGGGAATTCCAGTAAGGCATCATATAATGAAAGAATTACAACCGCTTGGATGTTCCGTAACATAACATATTTTCACACACAACACCCATAACTTACAGTGTTGCCAGCTTATTGAAGTGGCTTAGGGTCAAACTTTCGAAAATTCGACTTTTCATCATTCCTTGTGAAATCCCCAATAAGTGATCAACATTTTTAGCTTAAATTCTTCAAATCTAAATGTATAAGAGAAAAAACTTTCAAATAAATTATTTTTAACGTCTCAGTGTCTACTTAAGGTAATATATAAGTACTTCATCTTTCCTTACGTAAGAACAAAAAAAGTGTCAACAGAGAGGGTCCCATTGACAAGGAACTGCATAGTGAACCGTCTTGTCCAGGCTGCATATTCAACCGAGTTTATCCCTGGAAAACACCCGTATCACGTTAGAGGTTATATTATTGCAAAATATATGAGCTTGAAATTCTATGCAGAATGCAAAAGTTGTGTTAGGGAAAAATTTTATCTTTGAAATATTAATTTCTCTGAAGTCGAAGTAGGGATGTATTCTTTTTACCTATTCATGCATTGATGATTATTTTGAACTATCTTGTATGTTTTCACAAGGGTTATACATAGTGACAACCAATTAGTTCTTTGAACTTTAATGAGACCGTAATCAGCGATGATGTCTTTTTTACTGTTAATCTTATAATTTATATTTAGTTTATCTTGTGTTTTCTCACATGTTTTCATGCTTTCCCACGTCATGGAGTGTCCGAGAATGACCCAGGCCATACTGAGAACTCTGATACCGTGGATGCAGCCAAGGTTGCTGTCTCCAGTCTTGGTGTTTAGAATCTTCTCCGTGTTCCTACTCAGTGAAAACGATAGGAGAAGTTGGCGTCCAAAACCTATTAAAAACGTAATGAGAAGTTCGCTTTTCTTTGAAATGGATAGTGAGTCATTTAAAAGTCAAATCTTCTGTTGTCTTTCAAGTTTATCAATTTAACATTTCTCGAGCGTTGAATGTATTTCTCTTTTACTTTTTTCTTCATTTACCTAAAATTTTAACGATTGTGTTTCTACACTTTTTAGAAAACGTTATCAATATAAAAGTTAAGAAATGCTCCGAGGTTTCAACAATATATACATTACTCCTTTTTGCTTTCAGATAACATTTTATGCTTATCAACACAATGCAACAACACATGTTGTATATAAGATATTAGAAATCCCCCATTAGGGCAGGACTCCTTATGTTTGCCATGTAAAAGCAAATAACGAATGGCATGCAAACACTTGACGTTTGCTTTCGTACCATCTTGGGGTACGCTTTTACGCCCTTGATATATTTCCACGTGTTCGAAAGCATTCCTAGGAGTCCCGTTACTTGACAGTCGTTTATCCAGATGGTGAGGATGGTTGAAGAAGAAGACGTCATTGATTCGTCCTTCAGCTTGACTGTGACGTCTTTCACGTGCTGATCTGAGCTCAGTTGTGATGACGTCATACACGGTACCAATGACGGAAAGAAGAACGATGACACTCAGTACCACCCTGTAAGAAAAAATCAATCTTCAAATACGGTATTATTTTCATTTATTTAATTGTGTATTCAACATGTACGTCAGTCAATTGATCAATTGATATTTGATATTCATCATACATAAAGGGTGTTATCGATGCAAAACAGCTATCGGATAAATTTGGTATCCAAAACTGATATACATGCAAATTATGTCAAAAGAGGAACTACATTATTTTCTTTTCGAGTGAAAAGTTCCAACAGGTTTGATCCATCTACTATGCATTCACAGTTAATAATTCCTTTGTAATCGAAGGTTGTTAAATTCGTATGAAAATTCGCTTGATCACACAATTTCATTAAGTAATCATTGAACCTTACACAGTAGCAATGGCAACACTATCTTGCTTCCAGTCCTTCTGTTCCACGAACTTGACCGAGACCAATGACATTCCAGTTTTATTCAATGGTACTGCAAGTACGTCAATGTGTGAGAATTAAACCCTTAATATGATAGAACTGTTAAATGGTAAACGTAATATATTTTATAACAGTATTGCAAATAACATGTTCTTGTTATTGTTTATCGGTGTTTACAGGTGTCTAATGACAAACCATTTTCTGTTAACGCTATACGGAACGTATGTTACATCTTCCCACTCATGGCTTTAAATTGCATCAGTCTCTCTCACTGGCTAATTTAAACTTTCAACCAACAAGTCAAATTTCGTGTTTTGAGCGCAGCGCCATCTTCGGTGAAAAGTTGAAATTATCATAGGATTTCTCATTGGTCTATCGCGATCCGTTGCAGAAGCCTTTGCGATAAGCACAGAAAAGTACGGGGAAAGTCATTTGGGATGGGTGAAAGAATAGGTCATACGTGGAAAGATATGAATGTCGTTGATGGGAATTTTTCAAAGCCTTTATTTTTCAAAATTCTTTGGACCTATTACATGTAGTTGCAGGTAAAGACAGTTTAGAAAAGTTAATGAATCACAATGATAACACAGTCTCTTTCACAGCAAGTTATATTTTTTCAATAAAAACAACATCTGCATGGGGTTTTCAAAACGACAAAGTGACCTTAAGAAAAAAAATTAAATGGTCATTTAAATTTATGAATTACTACTTATGATGGTTAGATTGTAACGTTAGGGCTCGTCCTTATATAAATTGCATATTCTGGCAAGCAATCGGCAACAAATATAAAAAGGGCTTACATTTCGAGACAGCATCGAATACTTGAGAATTGTTACAAGACATGGGAAGACACAGATCCCACTGAAGTTGTGGTACTCCAAGCTGGAGAAACATAAGAACAAAAACATATAAATGTTATTAAATATAAAATGAAACAACGGGTTTGGGGTTCCGCATTTGATAGTACTCAAAACAGCAAGTCCTTAAAGTTTTTCAGGTCACTTGTCAATGCAAAACATCAATGGTTTCAGTATAGTATTATCCACAGATGCATATCAACAAATGAACTGTTATCAAAAATGAAATTGATTGACACCAATGTCTGTACCTTTTGTAAAAACGAAGTGGAAACTATAACGCATATGTTTTATGACTGCAATATAATCAAAGAAATTTGGAGCAATGTTATTAAATGGATTCAACTTAAAACTGGCATCCTTCTTCACTTTGATAAGTCGAAAATACTATTTGGATATCGAGAGAGAAGAAATGACGTAGTAAATCGTATCATCATTCTCACAAAGTACAACATTTTCAAATCAAGACTAGCAAACAGACGCCCAAACATGGCACACATTAAACATGACATTGAATCTGCATACACCCTTGATAAATACAATTCAAAGATAACTTGTAGTGTAACGCCTTTTGCCACTTTTTGGTCTTCTTGTCATATGTTGTTTTAGTTGATGTCGATGTTTTATCTACACTGCTGACGCTATGATTATAACTGTATATTTAGAATATTATTATTACAATACCATGTTTTTTCAACAACTCGATTGATCTCTGTATGTTGACTTTGTACCAAAAACAGTGAAATAAAAAAAAAAATAAAAAAGTCCTTAAAGTTACAAATATAGACAGACTTTCCGGACTACATGGGTTATATTGAAATTCAACTTTATTTTTACTTGGAAACTAAGTGCCTTAATCAATTCTGACAATGAGTGTGTTTAAAGCAGGATTTAAATAAAGGCTAATAACCAGTCTGATGGTTAATTGTCTGTTTGCTATTTTGTCTATTTGTCATAAGTACACATCAGCTTTGGAAACATTGCCTTTGCAAGATTTCCCTTCAAGCATGTTCTGTCACGTTTTAATACAATTAAAATAACGTCACTTAAGCGACTCTCGCAAGAGAAATGGAAAATGATTATATGCAGGATATTCAATTTACATTACATTCACATAAATTTACATCATTCAAATACACTGATTTCGTGCATTGAACATTATGTGAACTTTTTACATAATTTTGAATGATGAAATGCAAATGGAATTTTAAAAAAGAGTAAACCTCTTTCAAAACATTTTCTCTATCGAAGTACGAACTCGATCCATCGGGGTTACTGCTGAACAACGGTCTGATAACATCCATCGCAAAACGGTTAATCTAATCAGACTGCAGGGTAAACGAACCTACCGGAAAAGGAATATCCATGGTGGCATTCAATATAGCCTCTGGTAGTGACAGAGTGATGTGGCAGTAGTTCCCCTTGATCACGTGACTTGTCTTTGAGACGTTATTGGTTAGCGTTTGAGAAATCTCCAAACATTCATCATAGTTGCCAAGAAACTTTAGAGCCCCTTCAAGAATACTGTCCCCCGGTTTTCCAGATGCATCCAACACTGTCCATATGAAAATAATTCTTAACTTTATCCAACAAGCGTTTCATGTTTTACAAGTTTTGGGGGTTTTTTGTATGATTTTCACTAACATAATATTTAACACACAATGATCAACACATTGCCGCTATTCTTCAATCGTTTCTATCAGTTGTGGGTAAAATTATTTTGGATTTTTACTTGAGTCTATATATCACAAATTGTCATCATCAAATGTTGGAAATGAACTTTCTAAATAAGGGACATGACATATCCTTTGCTATAATTTTACATTAATTTACCATGTGTTGATAACATACATCGGAGAAATAAAATCTATGTAATTTAAGTATGAAGAAAGAAGATTTCTTCAAAAGAGTAAGTAAATGTTTAATGACATATTAATTATGTATTATACTTACTTTTCAAGGCCCATAATTCCAAGTTCCTGACACCTTGTATAAACGCGCTGAAGTCAGTTGTACATTGATCCTGACTGGCCAAAGAACCTGTACCCAACATCTCCATGTCTGACAGGACAGACTGAACAACTGACAACACAGTGTTCAACACGTTTCCTCCAGAACCACCAGAGTTGCCAAGTTCACTAAGCATCTTCTGAAGAGATGAGGGATCACTATCATTTGCAAACTGATTGAAGAATTTTAACAGCACGTCAGGTCTCTGAAGTACCATCTTCATGATCTGAGAATTGAAGTCAGATCCATTGGGCAATCCTGACATGAGGAAAGATCCAAGACGAACAGGAACATTGGATGGTCCAGGAGTCTTTGGTCTTCCTGGCGTTGTTGAAGGTGAATCAGGAACACCTGTAGAGGGTCCCTCAGAAGGAACATCCGACACTTCCACGGTTCTTGGAGAACGTTCATGAGCTTTGCTTGTATCTAGAATTGGCGTTCCACTTACAAAAGAGGCTTCAGGACCATTTGTTCTTCCAACCTTTTCCACGATTCCTGAAGATCTTGTCGATTCACTTGTTACTTCATAGGAAGGTCCGTTGATATGTGTAGATTGAATATCACTTATTGAAAAAGAAGTTTGGTATCCTTTGGCCATCTTGGCATCCTCTTTTACAGAAGTGGCGATACTTGAGGTACATATTGTAAATGTCACCAGTACGATATAAACCAACTTAAGAAATATTGAAGCCATCACCGTACAAAGGGATACCTTGGTACAATGTTGCTGTTTATGATTCAGCTATTGCACGTTGTGTTGTCACCGAGAGATAACCTTTATCACCTGGATAACAGGGTTGTGAAGATAACTAGGTCAGCCATGTTTGGATGCGAATCTTTCCCAGACATTCTTAGATAACATGTGATGTAGCCCCTGTATTTTTCAATCCTCTGGAAGATGGATTGTTGTAAACTTGTGAGAAACGTCACCGCCTTTCCAGCTTGTTAAATATATACTGCTGTTAAATAAAGGCAACTGTATGTATGTGATGGGTATTTGTTTTGTAAAAAGTATTCCCAATTTACTTCATCAGGGGGATGATAATTTTATTTGTATGTTTGTTCAAATACACTAGGGTACTGAAATCGCTTTTTAAAAGTTATTTTGTTAAAGAATGTTTGGCATTTAAGTAAAAATTTATGAAATGTAGAAATTTAATTATTAAAGGATGCTATCGACTTTTAAATCTTCTTGGACATTAATTTATTGACGCTTTATCACTTTATATCCAGTTCATACTTTGCTGTAAAATATGCATTTGTCGTGTATACTTACGACATGATGTACTATTGTTAAACTATTTAATGAAAGTATTGTGTTATCTTTGTGTACTTTGATTTATCATGTTCACTAATGACTTCATGATAGGCTGTCAGTTTGTTCAATGTTTGTGAAACCAAATGTATACCGCGGTGCCAAACTCATTACTTAGCATAGATTTACTAGTGTTGCAAATAAGTCTGTTAGTATTGCCAAACTTCTCGCTATTGAAACTGAAATAATAACATGTTGAAATTAAGTGTTGCATACACGGAGTTTAAGTCCAACATTTAGTATTCGTTACTTGAATTTATTGAACACTTGTACATTTTGTAGAAAAATGAGAAAATTTAAAATCGATGATACAGACACAGAGGTAAAATGTTAATGCTAATAATTAAGGTTGGTCATGATCTCTACAATAACACATAACAACTGCTAAAATTACATGAAAAAAATGAAGTATTCTATAAACATTGACAAAATTTGGCAATTGATACCCTGGTTTACAAAAATCGCCCTTTTTCTTATAATTTCATTGACAACATATAACATTTAACACTGAACTATCACAGTAAAGAAGAAAAAAGGTTCCAGGCCGCAGATAGGCCTCTACGAATGCTATAGACCAACGTTAACGCTTGTTCATAGTAATGTCATATCTGACATTTTTTATCAGTCTGCATGTCGGTATGCGGTCATGTAGCATAATAGCCTTGTTCAGATGAAGAGAAAACTATTGGACTCAGTGGACAAATACTGCCAACTACATTTTTAAACGTTATCAATAACATATGACGGTGACAACTTCAAAATGGTATTCATCTTTAAAGCTTTACAGTGATTCATAGTTTTGTTGGTTTGCGGACGCCAGCCGATGTTCATAGTCCGGTCTTCGATCGAAAGAATCCAGATATACAATTTGATATAATTATATAATCACCATCCTGAACCGATCAGTATCAAAATGATTAATAATAACATTCCCCCCTACCCCCTCACCCCCTCCCCCATAAAATATCACCATTGTTAAATAAGGAAACTAAAAAATAACGCTGATGATAATCATTACATTTTATTTGATTACAAATAAATAATTTGATAAAACAATTAAAAAAAATTATTTTCGTACTACAGCTGAGGCACCATTTATTGTAGAATAGTAAACCACACAATAAAGAGTCTAATACTCTTAAAATATTCCTAATGATATTAAGAAGCAGGATAGATGTTTTAAGATAAAAAAGAATACAATTTTTTCGATAAAATCATTGAATTCATTCTTTCCATTGTTTCAACATGATGTCTTTGATAACGTATAACCATGTACCATAATAATTCTCGATACTGCACTGTCATTTCTATATAAGCGATAAAAAATTATTTCTAAGTATAATAGTATATATATATGCTCTTTATGACGTCACATATATATATTTATTACCCATATGGTTATTCATAAGCGGTGACATTTTTTCAATATGAGCACATGTGCACATATCACTTTTGCCTAGCAACGATTGTTTCAGAGCGAGTTACCGTATTACCTCGTCTGTGACGTCATAAAACCATTGTTCGTGACGTCATTGTGGCGGGCCGCCGGAAAGGAAGCAGGCCGTATTCCGTGTGTTTAAAATGAAATAGAATTGGTAATAAAGAAATTATAACCCTCGGAAGTGTTTCATATGACTTTTACGAAACTCGTGCGAATTTGTGTATAACCCTCGCTCTCGCTCGGGTAATACAAAAATTCGCACTCGGGTAATAATCTCTATTCATGTATATATATATGTATATATATATATATATATATATATATATATATATATGACGTCATAAAGAGCGTCAAGTTATAATCAACAGGACTACAACTGACAATCAAAGTCTGAGTTGAAGCAGCCGCCATGTCCGCAGCTAGCGTCTAACTATTGTTAACTATTACAGATCAATATACATATCTTATCTGTTTTCCAAACTGTCTTACTAAGAAGCCTATATTGCTTTGTTTTCATTACAGTAGCTGGTACATGAAAACCAGAAAATGGCATCTGCAAATGTTTGGTACTATGATTCTGAAAACAAATGTCGTTGGGAAATCTATAGACCTCTGTATTTGTTTATTCCTCTTATCTCAATGCTTCACTCGATCTCTTTATTTTCCCGCCTTATCTGTTTGAACGCACAATTTTCATCACTGAAGCCTCCAAACGTCTTCACCATAGTTTTACATTTTCTTCACTCAGGTTTCATTTCTTGACTCCCAGTTTCTTCAGGACTGCCCTTTCCAGCCCCATACAAGGAGATTCCATAAAGACAGAGAGAAGGAAGGAGAAAGCGTAGGCGACAACGAATGTCCCGAGGAAATGGTAACCCTGAATTGAAAAAGCATAGTGAAGATGAAATCATGTAGGTGATAACTTGCTATAAAACTTTTATCTAATTCACATTGCAAAACCGTTGGCGGTTGTTTTTCGGGACCATGTGCACTTCCAGTTAGATAAATTCAAGATTATGTGTAATTTAAAGTTTCAAAGTAAATTCGACATTTTACAAGTGTTAAACATTACCTGAAATATCTATGATAACAATTTTTATCTTTGGACTAGATCGCTAATAGGATAGTAATAATGGATTTGAAACGTCAGATGAACGCCGATTATGCTATGCGTATATGAATATCCCCGGCCTCTCAATAGTTCTTAAAGTAAACAATCAATATTACTACTTTTTAAAGATGAATCAAATATTTACGCAGATTCAAATAATTACTTGCACAGGTAAAATCATCAGAAAAGATATGAAGTTATCACAGATTATCAGTCAACACACCAAGCACGTTCTGCCAATGCCGCATTTTACAGGCAGATAACATCAATGTAATAGAACAAGTTAAAGTGTCTGAAAAAGACATACTCTTTAAAAAATAACGTATACTTCTATTGCAATGAGCCTCATAGGCAAATATAGTTGATTATACAAGAAGTTACGATTTGGCGTCAGGGGAATGATATTATTTTCGTGTGGTGTAATCAATATGTACCCAAAAGATTAAACAAATTTAATTCTCACGAGCCCCAAATTAAAATATTACTGAACTACACAAATACGTGTTATCCCAATCCTGCCTTCCCCTAGAATGCAACTTAAACAATCTATAAATGCCATCAAATGTTTATTTTATAAGATAACGTAACATCAGTGATTTTTAACCAAAAGATTGAGGAGTAATTGCGTCAACGACTGATAAAGTTGAAGTCATATAATCAGCAATTTAGGAACATCGTTGTACACGAGAGTCCTTAGCCTGCAGTCGTATAATTACCAATCTAGTAACGTCGTTGTACACGAGAGTCCTAAATTTGAAGTCATATAATCACCAATCTAGTAACGTCGTTGTACATGGGAGCCCATAGGTTAAAGTTATACAATTACCAGTCTAGGAACGTCGTTGTACATGAGAGCCCTTAGATCGAAGTTATATAATTACCAGTTTAGGAACAATGTCGTACACGAGAGCCCTAAGATCGAAGTTATATAATTATCAGTTTAGGAACAATGTTGTACACGAGATCCCTAAATTTGAAGTCATATAATCACCAATCTGGTAACGTCGTTGTACACGAGAACGTCGTTGTACACGAGAACTCTAAAATTAAAGGTATATTATCACCAGTTTAGGAACGTCGTTGTATACGGGAGGCCTAAGGTCGAATTCATATAATTACCAATCTAGGAACATCGTTGTACACGAAAGCTCTAAGTTTGAAGTCATATAAATTCACCAGTCTAGTAACGTCGTTGTACACGAGAGCTCTAAGGTTGAATTCATATAATTACGAGTCTAGGAACGTCGTTTTACACGGGAGCCCTTAGGTTGAAGTTATACAATAACCAGTCTAGGAACATCGTTGTATACGAAAGCCCTAAGGTGGAAGTCATATAATTACCAATCTAGGAATGTCGTTGTACACAGGAGCTTTAAGGTTGAAGTCATATAATTACCAGTTTAGGAACAATGTTGTACACGGGAGCTTTAAGGTTGAATTCATATAATTACCAGTTTAGGAACAATGTTGTACACGGGAGCCCTTATGTTGAATTCATATTGTTACCAGTCTAGGAACGTCGTTGTACACGAGAGCCCTAAGATAGATGTTATAAATTGACCAGTCTAGGAACATTGTTGTACATGGGAGCCCTAAGGTTGAAGTCATATAATTACCAGTCTAGGAACATTGTTGTACATCGGAGCCCTAAGGTTGAAGTCATATAATTACCAGTCTAGGAACATTGTTGTACATGGGAGCCCTAAGGTTGAAGTCATATAATTACCAGTCTAGGAACATCGTTGTACACGAGAGCCCTAAAGTTGAAGTCTGTATACGACAGTACACACGGATGGGTGAGATAGGCGCCGTAGGTAAGTCTACCTAGCGGCACCCAGGCAGACCATGAAAGGATGCTGTTGACGAAACCTAGAAAAAAAATATTTGAAAATTCTACAAGAAACATTACCTGGGAACTGATTTTCAGTTTTTGTTAATTAATAGAACTTCAACCCAAAACCTGCTTTTCAAAAATTCTCATTTTTAATGCTTGGAGCTACAAATTGATTCCGTATCCTGATCTGATGAATAAAATATTAATGTTGCAGAATTGGATTTTTTCAAAATTAGTATTTGCATTATCAAATTTGTATAGATAGAGTGAGTGAGTGAGTTATTGTTTTTTACGCCGCTTTGGCAATATTTCAGCCATAAGCGGCGGAATAGATAGATTTATAATTTATGTAAAAGTAACGTTATGCTGTTGATAATTGACCAAATAAAAACTTTCTTTTCAACCAAATAAAAACAATCTTTTCAACTCATTATTTCACAAACGAGTTATCTTAAAACTTGTTCAGGTAAGGTATTTGAGAATCGAATGTCACAATCCAAAATAAGCCAAAACATTACCATAGTATCAGAAATTGTTAACATGACATCTCGTTGAGACTTATCTGGAAAGGTAAAACTCGCTATAATCTTTATCACTGACTAATGCAAGGTTTGCTCAAACGCACCAAAATGCGTGGTTTAGTAGCATTATCCGGAAATTCTGATAGGACTATCAACTTCACTGTAGTATTTCAAGACTTTGCACATGAAAGTTGAGGACATGCAGCAAGGCTTGAGGTGGCACTGGAATTATGCCTTGCAGAGGAGGTTGACCTCGATGCTGCAATGATGGTTACCTCCGTGTCCAGTACAGCAGACAAAGATGATCCAGCCGACAAAGAGAGCCCATCCTATTCTTGACAGCGTCTCGTAAATAATCCTAGCGTTGAACCCCCACCCCATAGAGCCTTCCCGGAAGTTATCGTAGGTGATGTAGGTGCACAGCAGACCTATAGCCAGGAACACCTGCCATCCGACAAACAGTCCCACCTGGGAAGGATAATACATTGAATCTTATAGTATATGCTATATTAAAGATGAGACGAATACAGAATCTCATCCAAGTGTTTTCTCATAGAGAAACGAATACGAGTATGAAAATAAATACAAACGTATAAGTATATGAATGTTAAAATTACTAATATCGGCAGCTGTGGGAGGGAAAACCCAAACCCGTTTTCAGTTATCTAAACTGAAAAATGACAAAAACACTGACGAATCACTTGTGGTGCTGTTATAGTCTTATGACGTCATCTTGCTTATTATACCATTATGATGTCATCTGGTTTGTTATGTTTGAGCAATGTGAGCCTGATCTCCCAATCACCTACCAAAACACCCACTCACTCAAGCATGCATGCACGAACGTACTCACTCACTCATTCACTCACAACCCCTCCTTCCATTCACTCACTCACTCACTCACAACCCCTCCTCCCATTCCCTCACTCACTCACTCACAGCCCCTCCTCCCAATCACTCACTCACAACCCTCCCCCCATTCACTCACTCACTCACCAACCCCTCCTCCCATTCACTCACTCACTCACTCATTCACCAACCCCTCCTCCCAGCCATTCACTCACTCACTAACAGCCCCTCCTCCCAATCACTCCCTTACTCGCAAACATCTCCTCCCGTTCATTCACTCACTCACTCAAAACAACCTCCCAATCAATCACTTACTCAACAACCCCTCCTCCCAATCACTCACTCAGTCACCAACCCCTCCTCCCATTCACTCACTCACAACCCCTCCTCCCATTCACTCTCACTCACAACCCCTCCTCCTATTCACTCACTCACTCACAACCCATCCTCCCATTCACTCACTCACTCACTCACTCACTCATATATAAATCGTCATGGTGTCAAGACGATGACAATGCCAAGTCATCGTCCAAATCTACTAATACATACATTAATATTTCGCCAAAGTGCCCCATATATTAGCACGAATTAGTTGAAGTTACAAATTACACCAGGCTTGGTATGTTATAACCGTATAAATATAAGACAGTTGTTTGTAAACCTAAATAAAGAAAGACCCACAACAAGTTATATTGGGCATTTTTTTTTAACAATATGTCACAATGGTTTTATATGTCTTCAAACTTACTCTGGAAAGACGTGTTTTACATTTAGTCCTGTAGAGAATCGTCCCTACAATCATCCCAATAGCGAATGTTCCAACTCTGCACCAAGGCTTCAAATAAATCTCCTGCATATTGACTAGGCTGTTTCTGATAGAGTTAAAACAAATAGAAAACAATTACAAATCTGACTTATAAACCGATCGATTCATTAGCAATGGGTTCTATTAATGCGAACTACACTCAGTGGCAATAACAAAAATCAGCCTTTTTTCTTCAGACCCAAAAACGGCTGCCAGCTAAAGTTTATATCTGCAATAGCTAGAAAGCTTTGTGAAGTTACGTAAGTTCTTATAAACGTGTTTTCATCTCGAATGGGATTTTCTTGACCAAGGCATTTAAATTGTTTTCCGCAGTTTCAACACAAAAAATCAAGGCACCCGATATTTGTACAATACATCCGTAAGATTGTATGACATTCATTAAACTTACTAATTATATCTTGTGATTCCCGTCATGTGGACAAGCTATACACATAACAAGAGTAGAGTTAGCCCAGCTGCATGTTTGTTTTTCCTTTAAATTTGCTAATGTTTTAAGGCCTTCTTCATATGCAAGATTTTCATTACTTTAGAATTTTGTGACGCTAGAGGCATTACATACAGTAAGAAAAAAATCTCATTTGGCATGTTCAGTGTTTTCTAAAAAGCCTCATTATTCTTCCCATTCAAGATAGTCATGACAAAAGTTATTCCAATCGTTACATAAAGGTTATCTTACTATTAATGGGTTATCTTACTATTAAAGGTTTTCTCACTATTAAAGGTAATCATATTATTAATGGTTATCTTACACGAAGCCTGAACTTCCCCCGGTGCTCCACTCAAAATACCCGTATGTAGATAAGTGGGTAGCGAGGAGCAGGAAGAGAGAAAAGTATCCCAGCCAGTAGATCCTGTAAGAGGGAGAAAATACTTAGACCGAGGCGAAGACCACGTCAAATATTGTTTTTCTTGGGTTCCTTGAAACCATGGATTGTTTGACCTTTACATAACGATTTGTACCTTACTTTTGATACAAAAACGAAAAGAAAACAAACAAGAAAGAGTAGAATAACACAAAATTTGCTCTGTGTCATTTGTATAAGATAAACATTACTGAGACTTGTTGTCAAAACATAACTTCATGTTAGTTCCAAAATCTAATTAAATAGGATCTTATCAAAGATTTCAACATACTTATGTTAATTTATCATCACTATTTCAATGAATGATTATAAAAGTCATTTTTGAGTAGAACTCATGATCATTGTCGGTTTGATTACAAAAGAGGAATTATTTGGACGCCTTTACTGTTGTACATTACCCGAATCCCAGAGGAAGAAGAACGATCGGTGCGATCACATATAGCTGCATGTCAATAGCCAGGAACCAGGACACAGGGAAACACTGAAACGATAACCCCATGTTTAGGGAGAGGTCAGTGTACATGGAGACAATACTAAACGACTTCTATTTCAAAAATAATAATAATCATCATCACCATCACCATCATCATCATCATCATCATCATCATCATCATCATTATTGGTAATTTTTCTAATATCAATTGAATATTTCAAAACCATCTTGTTATTAATCAATATGTTAATTCATCAATATCAATATTTAGGAATATGTTGAACAGACCATTTCTGTGATCTTGTAGAAATTGTTGATGTACAAAAGGTTTGTCCACCATAGTTTCCTGCAGTGGTCACCGTGGAATAATAGTTTTCCCTCGAGCAGAGGTCCATCTATCAGATAGTCTAGTAGTCCAGTGTAGAACAGGATGACGAGCATGTAGGCGGGGGTCAATCTAGATAGAAAGAAAGATATCACTCAAGGACTCGTGCGGTTTAGTCTTATTTTGTAATGGAATGTAAATACAACGCATCACAGACACAAGAAACTTGAAAATATCAGTAGATTATATTTTAAATGGATCGTAGAAAGATTATTTGGGTACTCAATGTGCCCAAAGATTATTCTAACCGGCCTTTAGACCTCCGATTCTTAATAATATATAGATAATTACTGACTAAGACTCTTACCTCCAATATCTGTGAACGTAATACAAAACCATCTGACCAAAGGTTGGTTTCCTTTTCTTCGATTTCTCACATTCTTTCAGAAAAAGATAGGTCAACAAACAACCACTGAAAATATAGTCATATAATTATGAATTAATGATTAATTAAGGCCGATACAAACAAAGGTAAGAGTAAGAGAAGTTGGAGAATTATTCTCAAGTTACAACAATTGTATTTCATGATTTTTAACTAAATTTGTCATTGAATACTTTGAATTCAAAGGAGTACAAAGACCAGTTTACACCACTCGTTATGATACACTGATAACACATTTTCAATAAGAAAGATAGAGAATTTGTATTATCAACTTCCCTGGCATAGTGATGTTGTGATACACAATCTCAAACCGTCTCAAAGCACAGGAATTCGATACCGTAAATAAAACGTTGGTAAAAAGTAAATGAAAAATATCTGCACCCTAGAACTCGATACCGTAAACAAAACGTAGGTAAAAAGTAGATGAAAAATACCTGCACTCTAGAACTCGATATCGTAAATAAAACGTAGGTAAAAAGTAGATGAAAAATACCTGCAACCTAGAGTATAGAGGGTGCAGGTATTTTTCATCTACTTTTTACCTAAGTTTAATTTACGATATCGAGTTCCTGTGTCTCAAAGGATTATATGAGAGTCGTCTATGAATCAATGCCGACATGTATATATTGTCTATTAGAAGTTGATAATCAGAAAATTTCATTGACAGTAAAATATTTAATTGTATACCATTTTAATCGTCCTCACCTCAGTATGAAAAACGTATCAACAGACAATGTTCCATTAAGTAGGAATTGAAATGAGAATCGATGTAACCACCCTCCGTATTGGGCCTTATTCGAAACTGCAATAGGAAAAACAGTTTGAAAATGTCATGGAATTTTCAGTACAGAACCTGCTCTTGAAAAACAACACGTAAACTTATGTTGCTTCCTTCGTTTACATATAGATACAAATTATAAAAATAGATTGATAAAGCCCTGGAAAGTTATGACGTAAAACCATTGATAGTCAAAATTGGTTTTCTGAATTGAGCAATCGGAAGTCCCTTTTTGCTAACGAGGTTAGTTTTACGTTTCCAAAAGATTTGGCAAGATTGTTTTAGAAAGGCGTCGACTGTGCTAAATATTTCGTAGTAAACAAATTGATAAAGACTCGTTTTTCTACTAGAAATTCTTTCTTTTGTGTTTATAATTGTAACTTTTCTCGATACTTACTTTAACATAATAAAACTCAATAGTATAACTAATCTGAATCTTTGCTACTCTATTTTCAGATTTTAGTTGCATACTGGTCAATGATTCTCTGTTTATCACCCATTTTGTATTGTTAGGTTTTTCAATCTTGTTCAACCCCAATAATTGTGCAACGATAAACTTCACACATACTCAAATCTTTATATTCCGATTAATCACTTTATAGAATTTCAAGAGTTGTAGAGTTTGAAAGAAACGTTCCGACCTTTTACACCATTTTATTACATCTGCATATAACAAAGTAACATTTCTATACAATGACATAGCATATGATAAAATCAGATCAACCTTCCTGTGACGTCTTGTGCTCCAAATAGTAGATAATCTTTTCTTTTTGCAAAAGGAGTCAAAGTTAGATTTCAGAACACGTATAGAACAATGTACCTGAGTTCATACTGTCCCAGGAAATAGAGTGTCCGAGAATGACCCAGGCCATACTGAGAACTCTGATACCGTGGATGCAGCCAAGGTTGCTGTTTCCAGTCTTGGTGTTTAGAATCTTCTCCGTGTTCCGACCCAGGGAAAACGACAAGAGCAGTTGACGTCCAAAACCTACAATATCAAAACCAGATTATCAATTTTTTGCAAAAGAGTTTACCTTTTATTTTCAGTTCAGTTCAGTTCAGTTCAGTTCAATTCAATTATTACGTATAAATGGCCATGAGGCCAACAATACAACATGTGAAAAAAATATGATACATATACAATCGCTGCGCATGCGCCACTAACAAGATAATTTTAACTTCTAGACGTAAGTCAATGCGTTCATATTGTCTCTCAGTTTAAACACCTTGTTTAAGAATATACAGAACTTGACTAAGTTATCATTATCAGCCTTTTATTTTAGAATACTTGAAGGGGCTATTCCTTTTTTTTCAAAATTTCCTTAAGTAATATAATAATTGATACAGTCATTATCTTGAAATTCGCCTTTACTCAACCGGATTATCCGTAGCCTTTGAATAAAGTATCAGGTATCAACAAAAACTGCTGGTTGCCAAATTAGTGTGAACACCGTTAAATCATTCGCGTAGCTTAAAGGCAATAGTGCACCCTTTTTCGGTTTAAATTGGCTTTTTCAAGGTTTACGAGGACTTATGCAATCACTTAAACTTTCTATCGATGCAATGAAATGCTAAACATTCTTTACAATTTACCTGCAATCAACAATGAAAACGTTAAGACAGCCGCTATCGTCTTGGACGTATAAATATCTATGGTAAGGTGTGCACAAAACGAATAAATTTTTGATAATTGGAAACGGCTGAACTAGTATTGTGTGCAGCTATTGAATTTACCTAAACTCTGAACTGAGAACAAATCATGAAATATGTTTTATGAAAGCAATGTTGTAAATTAACTGATTTAATAACACAGTATTAGCATTGTTATTAGATTGACCATAGCGGCTGCTGTTTCCGCTTTTCTGGTTATGAGCAAAATCGTAACATTTCCGATATCGTAGTTCATGCGGATTTAATGTAACGTAACATTAAATACTTCCGGCCTTTAAAAATCCACTTTACTACATGAATACGTAAATTCTTTTAAATTACATAACGAGGTAGAATACCTGAGTGAGATAGTGAGTAATATCGAGAGATATGCAGTATCTGTGCATCCGTTGTGTTTACGAAATGCGTTTAACCAAATTTGTAACGTTTGTTTGAAAACTCCTTCTTATGATAAAAAACGAATGCCTTGAAATTCGTTTCGTCATTTAAAGTGGGAAATTTTAAGTGACTGAGTTAGTTTTTAGCGCCGCTTGGGCAATTTTCTAGCCATTAGCGGCGAGGACATCATAAAGTTTAAAGCGCATATAAAATCCTAACATTTCTATATTTACCGTCTGATTTGCGTTTTTCTTCTTCACTCCTGCCTCTATAGATGATAACATTTCCTAATTCATCTTCTGCAGTAGTGTTAATTCCATTGCTTTTGCCGTGGTGACTTATGTCTCCATTAGTTTGCTTCTCTCCCTTTTCACAGTCTCGTTTTCGCAAATCGGCGGATATGACGTCATATAGAGTTCCAATTACAGAGAGCAGAACGACAATACTGAAAACAGCTCTGAAACATATAAAACACAAGGTTGAACTTATATTGAAGAATCAGTTGAATTATTCAGCAATCAATGTATTCGTAAGCTGAATTTGCAAAGTTAAGGATTGTGTCTAAATTTGAGCATTTGCTCGTATAATTGCAACATCTCTGTAAAGAAATATATTCTATTAAGATAAGATCAAACTGCCTTTCACGATATCATTACATTAGATTTAAACGGTACTTACATCGCTGCAATTGATACGCTGTCATCTTTCCAGTCCTTCTGCTTGACAAAATAAGCAGATGATAAGTTGATATGTAGTTCGCTGAGAGGTACTGAAATAACGTTATGATTATAATCATCAACAATAATCAAGGGCACAAGAATTCACAGCAGGATCTCTTGAGATAAAAACTAGCAGAGAATAACAATCACTTTAAATGTGCAAAATGTCTGTATGAGAACAATTTTCCGCAAATAAGGATATCCGAACACAAAATTTCGGAAAACTTGATTTATATCCATAAGTTGATATCATTATATTTCAACACGTCCTGGTCGATAGATCATTCTTTTTGAAGAAATATAGAGACATTCTTACGCTTTGACACCGCTTCGTTCAGATGTGTGTCGTTACATGATCTAGGTAGGCACAGGTTCCATTGTAATGTTGGTCCCGAAATCTGTGAAGAAGTCATGATTAAATTTGTTCTTAATACCGAACATCTGAAGAAATATAGGTAGGAAAATGAATGGTCAACATGACCGAATGTTACTTACATTAAATGATATTAACAGCCCAAGGTTTCTACCTTTGGAAACATTTTAAGAAACTGATATGATAAAAAGTAAAAGTCATATTGATATCCAGCTTCAGTAAAATGAAGGTAGTTCTGCTTCATGACTGTGTATATATAGGAGACTTTTATACAGTTTAGGTCCACATTCAGCAAGTCTAGATTGACTGAATACACGAAATTAGAAGCCTAAAGAAAACAAATATTATGGATGAAGGAACAGAAAATTATTAAAAATTTTCATAGACTAAATTTTAGTCTATAATGAAGGCATTTCTTTTGGATTTATAACTTCTTTATACAAGAATGACGACGTTTTGACATATATGCTCATGTCGTTTACATTCCCGGAAAATAAGAAGTTTTATACCAATAAAAACTGCATTCCTTCCAAAATCATGCCTACAAGTTTGTCCCCACAGAAGAAGGTTACTTCATAAAATTGTCTACATTTAGTTTCTTAGAAACCTTATCGACAACCGGGGGATATGACTAGCGGCAGAAATTGAAACACAAAGTAGAATTTCGGCTAATACAATCTCTTCTTGCAAGGTAGGGTCGCTTGCTGTCACCGAGGTAGGTGCCATCAATAAGTCGCCATTCGATTGTGAGGGGGGAGATTGGATTGAAATTGTCGTAACTTATCTTATTTTGCAAAACTGGAAATTTCGACCACTGATCACTCTAGTGAGCTGTCAAAAGCGTTTAAGTGTTAGTTATAAAATTAGACAATGCCATTGTTTTTTTAATCAGCACTTCTGAAAAAAACTTCATCTGGATTTTTTCGCCGTGCCAAATGCATTGCAACATTACAAATTACATTAAATTTGCACTAAATTGGGTAAGTATGTAAAGTAAGTGAAATATCAATAAAACATAAATTGTTAGTCTACCTCAACTCCAGGATATTCTTGGACATAATGACAAGGCGTATGACAGCATCATCTTCAAAACGTTTTCTGAAAGTGTTTACATATACCAGACATCCGTTAGGACCTTGATATATTGTAACTTTTAAATTAAATTTTATAGTCACCTTGATTGGAAGTTTAGTGTTGGTGAAGTTTGTTATCGAGTTTGGAAGGATGAAGAAGAAGTGGCAATAGTTTCCCTCTATCACGTGACTAGTTCCTGTATTTTCATTGGCTATTTCGGTAGAAATGCTCAGACATTCGTCATAATTGCCAAGGAAATTAAGAGCACCTTCCAAAATACTAGTGCCAGGTTTACCAGATGAATCCAACACTGCAAGGAAAAGGATTTGTTGGAATATTTCATCGGATTATGGTTTTTTTTAGACAGACAAATCGACGTTTGTAAAATAAAAATAGTTCAAGGTTTTGTTAAACATATCTTCTAAAAGTGAAAAATTTGAATATTGAAGGAAAAATGATAATGATGATAATATTTTCGGTCCTCTGGCCCTCAACAACGGACTCTGTCACAGCACAAATGGAAATTTTGGAAAGCAAAATTCCAAGGTTATTTTAGGGACAGTTTACATCCTTATTCCTCTAGAAAACATGCATCAAAAGCTTAAGAAGAGGTTTGATACGCTTGAAGAGTCTTCACTGGCCCAATGGCATGGCAGAATTCTATTATTGTAGTTTATAAAAAAAAAAATTATTCTTACTAGTGACTAAATTGCTGTATCGACAGTAAAGAATTGAAAAACCGTATATAAATATATTGCCTAACGCATTTGGACATATCTATAAATGAATTGTGTTTATTTAGGTGGTCAACCTTTTAAGGGTTACACTATGAACAAATCAAGAATTATATTCCTGAACGTTCTAGAAAACAACAGCCGGGTAACATTTAACCGAGATACTGATTCCCCAGTCTACGTTGACAAATGTCTTACTGTGACACGATCAGTTAACAAAAACAAACATTTACAAGTTGAGATAATGATGCCAAATGTAAAGTACTTACTTTTAAGAGCCCACAATTCGGTTTTCATTATACCCTGTAAGTAAGAACTGACATCAGCGACACACTGGTCTTCATTGTTCAGAGATTCTGGTCGCAGGAACATCTGTAGCTTTGACAGGACAGTTTGTACAAAGAACACCAGTGTATTCAAAGAGGAACCTCCAGAACCACCAGAGCTGCCCAGCATCATCAACATCTTCTGGGGAGATGTGTCAGGAGAATTCTCTGGTGTCTGCAGGACGTTGTCCAGACCTGCCAACACAGTCTGCAGGGCAGACGTATCCGTTGAATTATCAAATTGGTCAAACAGAGACTTCAGTTCCGGATTCTGAAGAAACATATTCAATTTTGAGATGTTTGGTGCCTGTCCACCAGATAACTTCAAGAACATTTGAAGTAATTGAGAATACGAGTTTGATGACGACATTATTGTCATCAATGACTTAAGTAGTTGAGAATACGAGTTTGATGACGACATTATTGTTATCAATGACTTAAGTAGTTGAGGGTCATTTCCTAGAGTTGATGACAGTTGATCCATCAAAGATTGAAGAAGTTGAGGTGCAGGTTCTGATGGCATTGCCGTGCTCTCTGGATAGAAAGTCTCTTGAGCGTCATTGGTTGATGGTTGTGGTTCTGTATCCGAGATCGGATCTTCTACTTTTTCTTTTGAAACAACGTTCAGCATCGAATTGTCCATACTTCCATGAATTGACTTGTGCGTTGTTTTTCTGTCCTGACCTGCCACCATGGTCGAAACCAGGACCAAAAGGATAAAAGAAAGCTTTAATAAGTCCATTGTCAATTCAATGCACAGTTTCAAAGTATGATGTGTTCAGTGGTTTGAATGGGTTTCGCGATGTTGTGCAATGATCCGATCTTGCTCTAGTGTGGTCCTATCTAGGCTAAATAAACCTCGCTATCTTTCAGATGATTTGGTTGGTGGAGTAGAGTGTGTGTTACTGATGTTGTGAAATCTTATCACTCGCTTAAACTCAGGTGAAGATAGAGACTGAAGCTGTAAAAATATAAAAATAACTATTTAAAATCGTCATTATTATATTCAGACACCCAACTGCTCATCATTCGCTAAACTTTGGTGATGATAGAGATTTTTTTTATCATTTCCGATAACAAAATGGTGTTTATCCGTTAACATGAAATACGTTAATGTAAAGTCTTTAGAAGTGATGTACAAAAGAAAGACAAGATTTTCTGGATAACATATCCATGTGAATGAGTTAACTAACATAAACTCGGAAACGTCGTGAATTTCATAAAAAAAAGAAGGTGTCATCCAGAAAATCGTGTCTTTATTCTTTGATGCAAACCCGTTAATTTACAACATTTAGGTTTATGAGCCCACAGTTCAGCTAGAACTAATCCTGTCCGAAGCGAATGTATAATGTGTTCCCCCATTAAATGTTCTCTCCTCAAGTTTAAAAATTGCACAAATGTTCAACGGTCCTTTTTTGATCATATTACGATACTACTTAGTAATGGGCGCTCAATACTTTTCCGTCCTCTGCTGCCCGTCCGTTCGTGCGTCCGTTAATAAAAATTTCATTCCAAAGCATAACTACCAATTTTATGAAAATCAAATGACATGTTAAGGTGCAATCTCTCCCAACAGAGGTAGCTCCGTCATAAATTCCTATACAACCTCTGTCTTGATATGAAGGTTTCTTGGTCTAGAAATGTAGAGCGCTGATTGGATGCAATTAAAGTTAGTTGTGCAATCAGCGTCGCCCTTTCAAAAGTCATCACTTAAATCGCCTAAGTTATTTCCGTAAGCTTTCCAAAAGATAAACTTTATTCGAATATGCACCTTTCACTTTGAGTCCTCTTTACAGAATACAAACATCTCATTTTGCGACTGTATCATTGCACGGGTCTGTGGGACAACAAATATGTTATTCATGCATTCGTTGTTTTCATTGGCTAAAATATTGCCAAGTAGTTTAAGTTGCAATATTGTGCCGGTAGGTGAAACTGCCGGAAGCCTGAGAAACCTTCGTATTGAGACAGAGGTCGTTTAGGAATTTATGAAGGAGCTACCTCTTTTGGGAGAGGCGTGGTATAAAATTACCCAGTGATGGTTGTGTCCATAATGTTGATGTACATTTCACTGCAACGGAAGTAATGTAACCTTGTAAATGAAGTTCGTAATGCGCATGACGGAAGAGGAAGTTTTGGTGTGTGATATATAAAAAGCGTGCAGATTGTTCCGGCGTGTGTGAAGCCTCGTGGTTAGTGAAATGATGTATGGAAGGCAATTGGTAATAAACTAAGTGAAGCTATTACTGTTCTATTCCATTTTAACAATGGTAGCAGAGCGTACAACTGTCCTGCGAAACAATTTGGATGGAATGATGGAATTTCTATGTCGATAGGCAAGCCGGCAGGAATAACTGATGAACAAAGTTTGTAAGTACGCTTACTCATAAGTGGAGAAACAGATGGCAATTAGCTGGTAAGCTAAAATTCTGCGGAAAATAACAGTTTGGAACTTTTAGAAATTGGATCCATGTGTGAAATAAAAAGAACATTAGCGATAATGATCGAAAACCGGACAGCGACGTGAAAGTTGATTTGTAGCGAGTGGACGTACTTGTAAGTGATAAGTCATCATGAGTGTGAAATTGAATCCCCCAATGTTTAGTCATGGGAAGAGTTATGAGCGTTTCAAACAAGAATTATTAGCGTGGCGTGAAGTGACTGAATTAAGTAAAGAGAAACAGGGAATTGTTTTGGCGCTATCCTTACCTGAAAGTGACTGTGGCATACGTGAGAAAGTTTTTGATAACATTGAGTTGAACGATTTGAAGAAAGAAAATGGCTTTAATGTGTTGATTGATTTTTTGGATACACAATTGGGAAAAGATGATCTTGCAGATAGTCTTGAAAAATTTGAAGAATTTGAAGATTATGAAAGAGAAAGGGGGCAATCAATAAATGACTATATATCAAAATTTGATCAGAGATATCATAAAATTGTGAAGAAAGGAATGAAACTGCCAGATGAAATCTTAGCTTTTAAATTACTTAAGAGAGCACATATTACAAAAGAAGAAAAAATGCTGGTGATGACTGGAATGAACTATTCACAAAAAGGAAATTTATATGATCAAGCCAAACTTTCTCTCAAGAAATTTCTTGGACAGCAAGCTGGGGGTGGTGGAATTAATTACGATCAGCAGGCTGTGAAAGTTGAGCCAACGTTTGTAACAAGTGATACATATTTTTCTCAGTATGCAGGCAGGGCTCGTGGCAGAGGCTGGAACAGGAGATTTATGAATTTTCGAGGAAGACCAGGTGGCATGAGGGGGAAGCAAATGTCTGATCGTAATATGAACCCAATAGGAAGTAATGGTAAACCTCTTACATGTCTATCATGTGGCTCTTTTAGACATTTGATTGCAAAATGCCCTGATAGTTGGGAAAATATGTCCAAAGTGAATTACACAATGCATATTGATGAAATGAAAAATAGTGAAGAACCAAATGAACAAGTAGTTCTGTTTACAGGTAATATCAAAGATGGACTCTCTCAGCTTGGCCATGATGCTCGTTATTCTGCAGTGTTGGACAGTGCATGTTCTAGCACAGTGTGTGGAACTGCTTGGATGGAGAGCTATTTAGAGACCCTCAACTCAAAGGAATTAGAAAAGGTTTTCATTGAAGATGGTGTTAAAATGTTCAGGTTTGGAGGTGGTGAAATGTTGAAATCTCTAGGTAGTTATGTTATTCCTGCAAATATAGCAGACCAAGAAATACAGATCAAAACAGATGTGGTAGACTCTGATATTCCTTTGTTGTTGTCTATAAAAGCCATGAAAGATGCAAAAGTGAAGTTGGATCTGGAAAATGATTCCGCTGAAATTCTTGGAGAGAAAGTCAATTTGAATTATACAACTTCAGGTCACTATTGTATTCCCATTGACAAACATGAGAAAGTGTCTGTAGAAGAGGTGAGTGCTGTCTTTCTTCATCACTTAGACAATGATGAAAGATACAAGGCTATTGTCAAACTGCACAGGCAATTTGCACACCCTCCAGAGAAGAAATTTGTGGCCCTTTTGAAGGATGCACAGAGCTGGAGTGATGATTATCAAGATATTGTCACAAGGATATACAGAGACTGTCAGTTATGTAAAGTGTACACAAGAACACCAGCACGTCCAGTTGTTGCACTTCCAATGGCAAGGAACTTCAATGAAACAGTGGCTATGGATTTGAAAAAGTGGAGACATGGGTGGATTCTTCATTTAGTTGATATGTGGTCACGTTTGACAATTTCTGCATTTATTCACAGGAAAACACCAAAGGAGGTGATTGACAAAATCATGACTCACTGGGTAGGTGCTGGATATGGAGTGATGCAAGGCATACTAACAGACAATGGAGGCGAATTTAGCGCTGAAGAGATCAGAGAAGTTGCCAGTATATTAAATGTTAGGGTACATACAACTGCGGCTGAAAGTCCTTTTCAAAACGGACTTTGTGAAAGAATTCATTCTGTCACAGATATGATGCTTACTAAGATGGAAGAACAGTGTCCGCAAACTCCGTTGGATGTTTTATTGTGTTGGGCAAACATGGCACGAAATGCGTTACAAATGTGGCATGGATTCAGCAGCTACCAGCTTGTATTTGGGAGAAATCCAAATTTACCTAACATTATGACTGATCAAATGCCCGCGTTGGATGGTGTTACTAGAAGTGAAGTTTTGGCACAACATTTGAATGCTTTGCATAGCGCTCGCAAGTCATTCATGGAGTCTGAGGCATGTGAAAGAATTCGTCGTGCATTGCGTTCAAAGGTGAGAGCATCAGAAGTAAAATACTTGAATGGTGATTTGGTCTATTACAAACGAGAAAATAGTGACAAATGGCTTGGACCAGGAAAAGTTATGTTTCAGGATGGAAAGGTGATATTTGTTAGACATGGCAGTGTGTTTATTCGTGCCTCTCCAAATAGATTGATTAAGGTAGGACTAGAGTTTTCTAAGAATGAGCAAGACATGACACAACAGAACATAACCAATTTGCGAGGAGATGAATTTCAGACAGAAAAGTGTATTGTGCCGTTTGAAAAGCTTGGATGTGATAGTGGAGACGAAACAAAATCTGGGAAAGAAAGTGGAAATGTGGACAAATCCAAAACTAGTACAGAGAAGAAGCATGAGAAAATTGACTTACACAAAGATGAAATAATTTGGCTAAAAGAAAGCTGTGATGATGACTTTGTGATGGCTACAATTGTAAGCAGAGGAGGAAAAGTGTCAGGACAGTATAAAAATTGGTTCAATATTAAGGTTGATGGTGATATGAATGTGAAGAGCGTTGATCTTGAGAAAGTTTACAAATGGCAGAAAATTGATCCAAAAGAAGTTAACATGGTTAGCGTCCCAAAGTCAAGACACAAGGATGATGAATGTGTTCAGGCAAAACGAGAAGAGCTTGATAAATTGAAAGAATTCAACACTTACCAAGAGATTGAGAACTGTGGTCAGAATTGTATTTCAACCAGATGGGTATTATGTCAAAAAGGGGAAAAGGTAAAAGCCAGGCTTGTAGCAAGAGGATTTGAAGAAGACTTTGAAATGGAGAGAGATTCACCAACCATTGGAAAAAGTGCTTTAAGAGTTTTTTTGACAATCGCAGCATCTCGGCAATGGACAGTTGGGACTACTGACATCAAGTCAGCCTTTTTGCAGGGGAAGATTTTGGAGCGAGATGTGTTTATTGTTCCACCAATGGAGGCAAATGTTAGTGAAAATACAATATGGAAGTTAAATCATTGTCTCTATGGACTGAATGATGCTGCTAGGCAATTCTATCAGAGTGTCCGGGATGTTCTTATGAAATTGAACTGTGTGCAGTCTTGTCTTGATCCAGCTTTGTTCTTTATGCAGGAAGACAACACTCTTGTTGGCATGATCGCCTGTCATGTTGATGACTTTCTGCATTGTGGTAAAACTAACTTTGATTCAGTTGTTGAAAATCTTGTACATCATTTTCAAGCTGGAAAAAGGGAGAGCGGGCAATTTAAATATGTTGGTTTCAATATAACACAGACTGACAGTGAAATTATTTTGGACCAGTCACAATATGTTGAAGATTTAGATGTAAAGGATATTTCATCTCAAAGGAAAGGACAGAAAACAGACAATCTTAGTTCAGAGGAACATACAATTCTTAGAGGAATAGTTGGTCAACTAAATTGGCTGGTACAAGGTTCAAGACCTGATTTGGCTTTCGAAATGGTAGAGCTGAGTACGAAATTCAAGAAAGGTCAAGTTGGAGATCTTGTGAGGGCGATCCGAATAATCAGGAAGTTTGCTTATTACGTCAGATATGATGTATTATCATATTGTACATCCTATTAAGAGCTGATGTTGCCTTATATTGGAAGCGAATGTACAATGTCTAATTCGATGTATTATTTGAAGGAACATTTGAACACTTTCAATGTTATCACGTGGGAAATGTAATAGAAGAACTCTCTTGATTTCCTTATAGTCGTTATAGAAGCAAATTGATTATATGTTACATATAACACAAATAAATTGTCATTCGTGAAGACTGAATTGAGATTAGGTATGATAACATGACTGTATGCTCTGAAATTTTAAGTCAAAGCAAGTTGCGTCAATCCAAAGCAAATGAGAATTACACATATACATGATATCTTCAGTATCGAACATGCTCAAAAGCCTTCAACGAAACAATCTAAAGCAACGTCTTCATCAGCATCCTAGACGCCAACCATGCAGACTACGAGATAAGAAGCTAGCATCAATAAAAGCCTTCGTCTCTTTTTGAAAAGAGATCAAGACTACTTTATCCCGCCTGTTTATCATCTCATTCAAAACAATCAGCAGTAATCCACTGTACTATATACGGGCTTCCATCATCTGGTAGCTCAACCTATCATATTCCGTACATCAACCTTGTTTCTTGTATAAACTACCTCCCAAAGTCAAACCCTTATCAATATGATATGTTCATCTAACCAGCTGTCTGTAAAAATACTGTGGCAGAGTCAATAATTTGAATTGTATATAATTTTATTATTAAACATGTGAAGTGTATATAGTTGTTTGTGATCTTTTGATGAGAAATACTTTCTCATTAAATAAAGTCAATCTAACCATTTAAATCATTATCTTACATTAAACATTTTATATTATACCATAGCTCTTTAAACAACAATTCAATCTTAGTGTAACCTTAAGTTCAGCTCTACTAACTTGCACTGCATGCTTTTAACCATTGCAATCTATCCCAAGCTGCCCCTTGCTCAGGTTCTTCATGTAAGTTCTATTGTTTGGAGTTCAGCCAAGCGTAACACAGTATTTATAAGGTTAATGTAAATCATATTTCATTGGCAATATTAGAAGTTGTGTTTGGCAGTCACTTTGACAATGTGATTGGTGATCTTTCTATTCCTAAGGATCGGGACTATGGTGTTCTGGAAGTGTTTTTATTTTGAAAAGGTTAGTTATCTCTAGTACATATTTGGTGTTCTATTTATATGTATTTCATAGTTGGTTATTATATCGGCTATCGTTAAATTATGTTCATTATTCATTATTTCTCATGTGTAAATAGTGTGTGTTGATAACTCACAGAACATTGAATTATGATAGTTTTATACATGAAGCTAGTATCTCGCAGTTGTGTGAGTTATTTAGATAATTCTACACTTGTAGTTTATATTTATTTCATAAAGTTAGTTATCAATTCATTTTACGTTAAAGGTATTAATTAACTTCTACAGATTGCACTCAAGTTTATAGTTTAGGATTGATCTCAGAGCACAGTGAGTTCTGTGGATATTGTATTGTATTATATTATATTATATTATATTATATTATATTATATTATATTATATTATATTATATCATATCATATCATATCATATTATATTATATTATATTATATTATATTATATTATATTATATTATATTATATTATATTAGGTATATTTAATATTTGAGTATAACATAAATCAGTAAGTTAAGTTTCTATATATATAAGTAACATATCAAGAAGTATCAATTCCAGTATGATTATCAGAAGTGAATGTGTGAGTGAATGTGTTAAGTGTGATTGGTTATAGATGTGGTTATACAATACTTTTACCGTAGTTACTCTTTTAATCATTTGTATATATCAACATCTGCATAAGGTATTTTATTCATCCTGCAGATGGCGTAGACTACGGCGGTGGCATTTAAGACTGTATGCAGGAGCAAGGGTTAAACCTACCTGGTACGTTATGTCATTGTCGCTTATCAATTCATATTGCTATGTTTATCTATCATGTCTGACGTCATGATTTATATTATCTAATGTAGTGTATGCATATGTATCATTGTAACTAATGTTCTACTGAGTGTTATCATTATCATCCATTTGTAGCCGGTATCATTAACTTTACGTATGGATATGTGTATTTATTAATTATATCATGATTTACTTGAGATAAGCAACTTGAGTATTTACTGTGTGTCGATGGTATATGTATCTGTTTACCATATTGCTTATTCAGTAATTGTGAGTTTAATTTAAGGTATCATTGTCTTTAACATGTCATGTATAGTATATCTTGAATGGAGACTTATATTGTTATTTTTACATGTTTCAGGCTAAAACTATTTCAGACAAATGTAATAAAGTCTATGAAGGAACACCCCCAGTGGATTTGTGGTTATTCTTGAGAAAACCTCCTAACGCTGCTACAATACAATCTCATATATGCTACGACACTTTTATCTAAATGGGGGTTTTTTTGTCAAATAATTATCTTTGTACTCCATAAGTTTTCAAAATGTAATAAGTTGACAATTTTTCTAAATCGAAATCGTAAGTAAAGACAACAAATCTCAAATTATTTTTTCTTTATTTTCAATCAATATCGTTGTCCAATTATTGAATGTAAACTTGAAGGATAATAAATATAAACACAGATTCAAAAGACATATAACACTGCTTTTATCACCATACCGTCAGACTAAAATCGGCCGTTTTCCGAAAAATAAAAGTTCAAAAATTTTCTCTATCGAATACGAACTCCAATAGGGGTCCTCCTTCCCACACGGTCCGACAATAAAAAGTAAATGCACCACTTAAGTGCAGACAAACTTATTCAATGGCAAATTATTGACAAAATTTGATTTGGAAAATGGAACAAATTCATATCCCAATAAAGTCAATATTTTTACTTTTCCTCGGAACACAGTCGATATTAATCACGTCTGTATCACAATAATACTGTTTTATATCACAGGTATCGCAATGCCAAAACTAGGCAAATAAACAAAGAAATATTCTCTTTAAATAAACACATCACACATAGCAAACATTGTCAATTACATTTATGAATCCGACACAAGCGTCACGTGGGTTATTGACAAAAAAGATTTTGTATATAATTCATTTCAATGTTAAGGAGATTCGATTTTTAAACTCCTACGTCAAATACACACTGCGAATTTCATAAATAGTCAATAAATATTCATACACTGCAAAATAACACATAAACTCTTTTTGTAAAAGTTGATATCAAATTCTTTTGAAACTTGATTCTAAAAGACTTTTAATCAACAAATATATACTGATATTTTATATTCTCAGTTATCATTGATAGCATTAAATGCACGTGCACATTACTTGATAGGCAAACGAAATGGAACTTTCCCTCCTAAGAAATCGAGAGGTTCGAAATCATTTCACTCGTAACTTCAAAAAAGAAATGGGATCTCCCATGCAGGAAATGCACGTGCATTTGATTCGCAAGGTATTTGAGTCTATATTAGCATGAATTTCACGTGCAACTACTTTTGATTGACACTATTTGAAGTGATTCAGTTATTGACGTGTTGGGATGTCTCAATCATGGAGGTAACCATTCAATAAATTAAAATTTATAGCGCATTTTTTTAAGCGTAAAGATTGTAATTTGGCTCACATATCATACCATCAATCGGCCTGCTCAATTATAAATTGTTACTCGAATTGCATTAATAACAAATTAGATTTAAGATTCATTCTCAATCAAATTAAAATACCTTGCTTTGCAATATTATTTTTCTTAAATGACCTTATACAAATTATTTCAAATCTTTATTCCCACGCTGTTGACCTGAACCGACCGGTGTTTGTTTCAGGGTGGACGGGAGAGGAATTACATTTTTTCGTGATTAACACTGCCGCCACTATGGCACCGATGAACGCTGCAGAGACCCCTACCGACACAGCAGCTATACCCCCCGTGGAGAGTTGGGCCTCGTCTTCCTGGAATCGAATAGAAGTTTAATTTTAAAACATCATTATCAAATAACATCTTTCGAAGGAATTAATTGTTCAAATGTTTTAATAAAGTATGAAATCAATCTTGTGGACAAACTTATTATCCTGGAGTATCCTGTTATAATTATCATTTAATATCGAATGATATTGATTAATTTATGGAACGTATTTTATAATACCCTATAATTAATAATAAGGTGTTGCAGGTTTTTAAATTTTGGTTTCATTTTCAATTGTTAAATGTGATAAAGCTCTTGTTATATCATATATTCCGATTAATCCCGTTATAGAAGGGTATCAGGGCTACTGATAAGGGTCGTACACGCGTAATATACGCCTATAAAATTACTAAATACGGCCCTAAAATAAATTCCATGCGTATCATGTACGCACATGCATGCCTGTTTACGCTTGGACATTCATTTCCATGCGTATCGTATTTCTAAATTAATCAAGGATGTTCTGATTCATGAATATAATAATTTCATGTTCAGGTTCATTTGACAAACAATTATCGATTGATGATACCTTGTAAAAGGTACTTCTAAAATTATGTACAGCTTCACTAGATTCCGTGGGTAATACCTTGGCGATTTCATTGGTTGATTACAACACTTTACACTTTACACCTTCATAAACAACATACAAACGTGCTCACACTTTGCAAAAACTAAAGTGTTGAGTACACCCCCAAAAGTGTCAGTACACCTCCACTTTATCTTCAAGGTGTATGTACACTTACACCTAAAAAGTTATCTGTAGCCCTGCGGTATGTACCATAAACAGGATAGAATCACACTTTTAGAAAATATTTTGCTTTCATTTTAGTAATGTCCACTGGCGCAACATTGTTTTTACTTTAAGGGTCTTTGCAGTTAAATCTGACTGGATGTTGTAATTATAAGAACTTGAATATGTCATGTGGTTGGGAGTTTACACATTTAACCTTGTGACTTTGGTCAAGGACAGTATTACATGACTAGCTATATATCAACAACGAATTCTCGACTGTTCTGTTTATGAAATGTTTACGCTTGCTTAAGATAAGTTTTGTGAAAACAATTTTCAAGCATATTTCCGCCGACGTGGGTTCATTACAAGAGTTAGTTTTTACATTAAAATCAATTTAAAAAGCTTGTTTCACGAACGTATTCACAAAATCGACTACTTACGGGAGGGATTCGGACGTCCAATTCACAGCTCGCAGTATTGCCCGCCATATCCACAACCATGATATAAGAAAGAGCGTTACAACAAGTTCCACTGAAATTACAAAACACAATGAATATGTTAATTATATTAAGGATTCCGATTACTAATATTGCAATTTCATTTACGCATATTCACAGAGTATTAAACGTATAGGCTATAAACGAGGAACATGGATAGTGATAATGCCGAAATTTGCGACGTCGTTCCTTGCGTCTACTAAAGCTGAAGATCTACATCAATACAGCTTTCTTTAAAATACATACCAAAATGTCCATTCTCGACAAAAAAAACGAAATACTAAAAATATACACTACAAGAATCACTGTTATGGATTACTGAATATCTCAATATCAAAACTAGGGTGATCCTTAACTTAGTTTGTTGAGTATACATTTATAAATAGAGAGAAGGTTATTGCTTTTTCATACACGAGTTTTGCTTTCTTCAGAGATGTGTCCCCCTGGTCGAACGGGTCATGTATGAGTGACTGAGCCTCGTGGACAGTGGTCTGCACGGTATAGAGACCCGACTCCTCGTCCTGGAACTGGACAGTACCATACCAGACGCTGTCCCCACACTGATCAACGTCCATCTGGCTCTCTGTGCACTGACCACTGGTTTGAATGACCGTACATGTAGGGGCGGTCTTGTCCTGTAGTTGGATGTATATACTTTAAAACTTTGCAAACACGCTAAATTTCATTCTTTCTGTGTTCCAAAAGCAAAACAAAGTTAAAACATATGTTCTTATAAGAAAGTACAGAGATTGTCGATCATGCTCAGTAAGCTTAAGAATTATATTAGTGTAAGTGTAGAATCCTCATAGAAAATTTCGTCATCGTCAATTCCGTTTGTTGCTTCAACTTCCAATGCAAGCGCAACTCGCGCAAGTTTCAACCAATTTTTTATTTTGGCTTTGCCGCTTATTATCAACTTTTCTTTGCTATCGCTTGAAAGTACAAAACGTTAAGTTATTTACTAGCGATTGATTGTAATCACCGGTGAGGGCGCTGCTCCCAAGACACGAATATAGACTCAATGCAGAATGGCTTAAGCGGAAGTTATTGTTACTAGGGAAACAGAAACATATTTATGAAAATTCTACTCCTTCCTACAATCACCAACACTAAGGACAAGTTATCGTTTACTCCTTTTGAGTTTTGCTATTGTACATACGATTTACCCGATGGTTATTCCAGAATCGATCGACCTACGAGATTTATACTACTAAGGTCATAACTGAAGAGGATCTCTCTTTTTTCTCGCAATGTATAACAAACATGAACTAACCGAAGAGGAAAACACAGCTGGCTGTTTGGTGGTGACAGGGAGAGTAGTGAGGGCCTGTGTAGTGGTAGTACAGGGGTATGTTGGTTTGCTGGCACCGTTGGTCAGATCAGCCTTGCATTCTCCAGTGTTGTTAGCCATGTCTTCTACTGTCATCTTGACCAGTGGTTCGCAACAGTCACCGCTATCAGAAAACATCGGTATAAGATTTGATACCCAATTGATTATATATTTTCAGAGATACTATAATGTTTGTGATTATGCGAGGAGCAGTGATATGGTTTCAACGTCTCCAAAAGACTTTGATAATTCATAGTAGTAGATATCTAGAGAACGATCGCCGAATACTTTTCCCATTTCACAAACCTTTTCACGATAAAACCACATCATTCATGGAGTTTGACATATTTGACAAAATAGTACGTAAAGTAAGCTAAACTAACAGGAAACCATGATGCCTCAACAATGAACAATTTTTTGATGACATCATCACGTTTGTTCAATAAATTTTGCAATTAACCATGTCCACTACATGATGGTATATATGGTATGACAAATGAGATTTGCAAAATCGATGTAAGGATGTTTGTGAACGAAATCATTATCATTTTACAAAATAATACTATCAAGATCATATTTCACCTGATTTTTGCAGTTTTTACGCCATTAACGATGGTATCTCCTTTATTAAAAGCATCAGGTTTAAACACGCCTGGACTCTTGATATCGGAAGTGATCTTAGAAAGTCCGTATCCATCATCCCCGAATTCGACAATTCCTGACCACGTGTGTTTGTGGCATTCACAGGGGTCCATCTGAGCAACGGAGCAACTTCCGGTTACCGAGGTTACATTGCATTCTGGGGGAGTATTGTCCTGAAAGCAACGACAAAGCATTTTCAATGCATTGCCGAATTTTTAATTTGTTTTTTAATTTAGTTTTAACACTGTAATATCTGTATCTGTTTAGGCTTCACATAACAGCTACACGTTTTGATATCGAGGCCATGTTAATTTGATAATGTTTTGGTAATAATGTATAATTATAATTTCGGAGTTGAGTGTTACAGATATCCTTTAACAAGATAAACTTTTATCGTATAAAAATAATCATTATATAATTAGTTCCCGTTATTTCAATTGATCGGGATAAGAATTTCTTAAAATGGTTAAACAAATTACTCTCACGTTGAAACTCAATGATTATATCATTCAGCTCTGATGATGTCATTCAGCTCTTGCGGACATAATCTTTTTATATGATAAAATTACTCTCAGGAAATGGTTAATTTGAAAGCATTTTCAAAAATCATTGTATGTTTAATTGAGGTAAATAACTCATTGATAGGAATACATTCCGATAATCGTTTAGAGGGTTATAACAATCTTTTTTTGGATATTTTCTGGCTGACACTTTAATCAGAATAGATCTAGTGTAACATAAACAATCAAAATATTATTAAAATTATCAGAAAAATGAATGATATATGTTTATTTTAATCGATTTGTCAACATTTCAAATTCAACCAGAAAGAAAAGCAAATCATGCAATTTGAACATCAATCTTTTTTCAACTACGTTTTAGTTCTTTTAAAAAAAAATTATGTTTATAACCTTACTTGTATATGTCTAAATTTGAAATGTAGCATTTTTATTTAAGTTTTTGCAACTAGCCTCAATTAAGTAACTTGGGACATTTTAAGTACAAGAAATTGATCTTACAAAATTTTTAATGAAATTTGATTCCTTTATAAAATGTTTGGAAACTTTCATTTAGCTGCAAACTTACTGGGCGTCTTTCAACAGTTAATACAAGTGTCTCGTTGTGTGGTTTTGCTCCAGCAACATCCAGGGCATGTTCTGTTAATATAACAGTTCTGAAACGAAAAATATTTTTTTTAAGTTGTTTGATGTTATGACATTTTTTTTTCAAAATATAAGGTATTCAAATGGTACTTAAATGTTTTAGACACTCACGTCTTTTCCCCAATAGTTTTCCCAGCATGCAATGTAAATGACCCTGTGATATTGCCCCCGACTGGAATTGTGAAATTCTTCTCCGGATATTTTTGCAGGAACCCCTTGTCTTCTTGTATATCTATCGTAACCACGGTGCTCCTGTCGCCGTCATTGCGTACCGTGAATGTGATTTTCTTTGTTTCGTCCATGTAGATTTCTTTGAAAATAAATCATGATATTTGATTAATTAATTATAATTACATGTATATATTATCATTAGATGATGAGTCAAATGTTTAAGTAAAGGATTACCGTCGTTATTTATGCTTTCGTTGTATAGAGCAATTTCCTCTCCTACGTAATGTTGGAAGTTAGGAAAATAGTGAAATAGCTAAATGTGTAAAATGAGGAGCCGTAATGAAATTTATATTTATATGTCTGAGATGTTTATGGAATTTTTTAGAAACCTTAACCTGCCAGATGTTTATTGTCCATCATATTAAAGAAAATGGCACATGCTGTTAACATGTAAACATGAACTAATGAAAATATTGTTATTTATCAAACATGCACTATCTAAAATGACTTTTACGAAACGTTAGAGTATGTATTTATACAAAATTCATTTGTCATAATGTAGTTATCTCAACTTATTTTAAGAATGACATATTTCATGTGTTTTGATTGTACATTTGCCGATGGCCTTCTTACCGAAGCAAACTTCATTCATATATATACACGCTTAACAATAGTATCATTAATGTTGTACATTTCTATGTAGTGTTACTTCTTCATCACTGCACTCTGAGTGGTCTGTTGACTTTTAATAGTAGCATTTATCATCAAAGCAATGCATAATTTCCTATCGCCTACTATGAGTTCGTTACATGCCATTTCATCGTTACGTCACCTTGACTAATTCCCCTACCTAAGAAAATAAACAATTATTCGCTTTCCATTATATACTTATTCTTCTCCTAAATGTATGTAAGTGAGGTGAGGTGAATTGGTGTGTAATGCCGCTTTCAAGATTATTTCACTTATATCGCGGCTGCTAGTATTATTGCAGGGAGAAAGCCCGCAACACCATTGTGGATATGTATTGCGTTGAAACCTGCAAGCATCGGCTGGAACTAGCAAACCATGGGTGGTACTGCGCTGAATTTCAGTGTAGCATTGCACCCAAACCTGACTGCGTGTAGAACAGTTCTCTACTGCAGACAAAGTTGCCGATCCCCTGGCGGGATTCGAACCACGGACCTCCTGATCCGAAGACGAACGCGCTAACCACTGCGCTATCTAATTTATTCTTAAAATAAAGTTGTTCGCAAGCAAACGTGAATGCCTACAGCTTTATAGTAAAGCAAGCTAAATTCATTATTGTAAACCATAACATATATATTTTTCCAGCTAAAATGTCAACCTTCATAGGTTTTGCTACATGAAGTAAAATCATGTAACATACTTGTGATATTTTCAACTTTGAGTGTCACAGCAACAGGGCTGATGGTTTTCGTTGTGTCCAGACGTTGAATTAGGTTGTCATTAGTGTCCTTTCCTCCTATTGTCAGTTGAAATGGCTGCGGGAAAAACAGGTCTTCAAATTGTAGTAGTAGTAATAGTTGTAGTAGAGGTAGTAATAGTAGTAGCAGCATTAGTAGAAGTGGTGCTTGTAGTAGTAATAGTAGTAGTAGTAGAAGTAGCAATAGTAGAAGTAGTAGTAGTAATAGTTATAGTAGAGGTAGTGATAATAGTAGTAGTAGTAGTAGTAGCAGAAGTAGTAGTAGTAGTAGAAGTAGTAGTAGTAGTAGTAGTAGAAGTAGTAGTAGTAGTAATAGTTATAGTAGAGGTAGTGATAATAGTAGTAGTAGTAGTAGTAGTAGTAGTAGTAGAAGTAGAAGTAGCAATAATAGTGGTAGTAGTAGTAGTAGTAGTAGTAGTAGTAGTAGTAGTAGTAGTAGTAGCAGTAGTAGTAGTAGTTGTTGTTGTAAAAGTAGTTGGAGTTGGGCTGTTGTACAATTTACATTTATCCTTATGAAAATTCTGTTAAAAAGATTTTACAAAATCTTTAAGTTCATAGTTTGACGGAAAAATCACAAAAACCTAACGATAAGTTGGATAATTCCTATTCATTAGAATACAAATTAAGATAAAAGCCAACGTATATTCATGTATTGTTCTAAACCATTCTAATTGGATACTTACTTTCTTAGGAAACTGTATGTCACCTGTAAACTTATCGGGACTGCTACCTGGCTTAAGATTGACCGCATTCAGAAACGCACCTTCATGGTCGGTGAGTAGTACTCTATCAATTGACTTGATGGTAGCGATCTGTGGAACGATGACTGTAATTGTAACTTTCTCTCCTGAAAAGCGAACATTGTTCATTTCACGTAACAACTCAAATTTTTACCCTTTTAAAGACATATTATGGGATTATGGTAAACACATTTATTAACCATATGGTTATTCATAAGCGGTGACAATATGAGAACATGTGCATATATCACTTTTGCCTAGCAACGAGTGTCTGGGCGCGCGTATTTCGTCGTCTGTGACGTCATAAAATCATTGTTCGTGACATCACTGTTGCGGGACGTCGGAAGGGAAGGAGGCCGTTTTCTGAATATTTCTATGTGCTTGAAATTGAGTAGAATCGTTCTCGCTCGGGTAATACAAAAATTTACACTCGTTTAGTAAAAGTCATATGACACACTTCCTCGGGTTATAATCTCTTTGTATTACAGTAAAGGTAAAATAGGCAGTAAAAGAGATATGTTCCAGATAATTGAACTTCAATGGAGTCACTTTTATAGTCATGTTTCCATAGAAATAGCAAAAATTATTATAAATTTTCAGGTTTAAGCATGAAAAGGCACATCCTTGATTGACAAGTGTACTTAAGATAACTTCGGACAAATGACTCCGTCAATGAGTCTCTGTTTTAGTCATGTTTCCATGGTAACCGAAAAAATAGTACTCACAGGTTTAAACCTCACAAAGTAAATCAAGGGATCATGACTGATATGTATATGAAGTTTGGTGAAGCTAGCATGTAAGAAATATGCTCCGGGTAAAGTTCTTAGACGGACGTACAGACAGATAGACAGACGAGCGCTATATACACTTACTTACCCTGTAAGACGGGAATATAACCAAAAATGTACATACAAGATTACTAAAAAATTGCAATTAACACCTCATGGTATAAAGCATGTCCTTTCGAGTTTAATATGAACGAACTTTGTTTTTAGTTTTCACCTGTGTTTGGTCTTCCCTGAATTTCCTGCTTTATTCCGTTGATGGTTTGTTCAAACTTGGTGGAAAAGCTGATCGCACTGAAAGCAGTTACTTCAACATGCCACTTCGTAGGTTCGTTCTTTTTTAGGTTCCAACTGCCTCCTTCTGGTCTCTGAAACCATTTATATAGAGTAATTTAATCGTCGAAATAAGGCTAATATATGTTTACATGGATATCGGAAGTAGATTTTTGAGATATATAACATTGATAGGGTGAATGGATGAACATCACCTGATTGCTAGTTCATTCATTGATGTTATTGAAATTCTTAAAAATATCAAGAACAAAAAAGCTTTCCATCAGAGGTTCCCCATGTATTGCCAACATCATTTTCGACTTCTTTTAGTTTTTTACTGTGTACTTTTATATCTCAAAAAGCGAATATTAAATGAATATCAAACCTGTATCGTTATACGTCTGACTCCAACTTTATCTACAATCGTCACATGACCCATCGTTCCTGGTATTGGTGGCACCATGTTCCCTGGAAAAGAAAATCATAGAATTATAATTCAAAACGTTCTTGAGAAAATCTGCCAAAATCCATTTCGTGCATGGTAAAACAAAATGGACTTTAACCCTGTTGCCATCGATGTCAATTGTATCATTCCATGACATACTGTTATCATAAAAATGAATGCCTACTGGTCAGTTTAAGATTGGTAAAAGAAAATGTTCTTGATCATTGCTTCGATATCAAGAAATACGATTCTGAACCTAATATATTTTCGCGTCAACAATTTCGAAAAAAATAACATCGGGCTATATCTAAAAATATAAATGAAAAATGAAAAGAACTTGTCAAGTAAGAGAGAGGTCTTATCATTTATTGTGAGTATTCACATTGAAAGTATCATATTCTTCACGTGAATGAAGAGAACTCGTATTTGTCAAATGAATCAGATAATGGTTATGATTTGAGCAAATGTATTGTAAATCCTGGATTTACACCTTGGTTAGGGAAATTGCCAAGTTAGAAAACCTCGCAATTCTTAACCATATCATCTGATCAGATATTACCAGAGGGTCTTTTCAATTCCGAATTTGGACTTCCCGTTGTGACGTTCGCAGTTATTGTAAAATTCACTTCCTTGATGGTGTTATCAATGTATATATCGATCGATTTCTCGATGGGTAGAGCTGGCATATTTTGTTTGAGGATTGTTGTGAAGAACGTTCCAGGCTAAAAAGAAAATAAATAAACAAACATCAACATAAGCTTAATTTTTAACCAAATAATATTGGGTGTTTGGGATATTTTTAAGAAAATATTTTTACTACATGTTTCATGATTCTTACGTTTTTATATCAATTATGTCTAAACTTTTTGAGTCAGAGTGCAAAAAGCGAAAAATAATCCTACTACTAAATTTCTTTTATTATCAGGTTGTTATAATAGCTTTCTCAACTACTGCAAACTGTAAAGAGTTTTTGACATACAGGTGCGTCTTCTTGCTCGTAATCTAAAAGCATTTCATCGTTTCGCCATATTGGATGGTCCACATCTGAAACAAAATGTTTATTTATTGTGATTATTTTACCTCTGGAGTAGTGTCAAAAAATTAGATATCACAGACAATAACCGGGTTTTATTTAGAAACTATCTGCGCAAAGGTCGCTAAATTTACATATTTCCCAATTCACCGTCAATATTTTTTCTCGTAACGCATAGTAATATATATTCTTTGAAAAATGTCGCATGTGTTTTTATGTAGATTATTTTGGTTTCACGAACAACAATCGGAAGTTTTAGAGCGTTCTGAGTTCCGATTTCGAAATGTGTCTTTGTGCAGGCGTTTACTGGGTTCGAATACTGAGATGAAACAAGAGACGGAAATGAACTCCCCCGATCCTGCAATCTATATCGTCTCAGGGACTCATCTCAGACTCAAAAATTTCTTTCCCTAAAAAAAGGCTTCATTGAGGGTAATCGACACTTCAACAAATCAAGCCTTAAATAATAAGTTTGCCTTATTTCACCTGTAAACAAATCACATGACTTTAAGTTTTGTCGTTTTAATGTGTTTTTCCTTGTCAGTGGCTTTAGCATGCGTTGTATGAAAATTTTCACAGTATGATATTATCATAACAATATTCAAGAAAGACCTCGGTACAATCCTACCGATAAAAGGTCCTAGAGGTGATACGGTGTAAAAAAATTGGAACATTAATCATCGAATGGCCGAGGATGATGAATGAAGTATCTCGGGTCTATCGGAACAAGGTGTGAACGATTAGATCCAGTCAATCGTCTCACTATGCAACATAAGTTGCGTGGAAAGATTTTACCTCTGTAAATATTTGTAAATCTTTGTTCCGAGATATCGAAAGTTTTAAGAGGGAAAACCTAGAGTTGCGAACACGTTTAAATATGGGTTTTAAATGTTTTTGTCAGTCTTTGAATCAAGTCCGAGTCGTATTAGAGAAAGACTGTCTATCTCATAAGCTAGGCTCAAAATTAGTCCTGTGGCAGTTTCATTTAATGTTTATCAAAATATATGTATAAAATTCAGATCACCTTGACAAAGAATAAGATTAACGTGACCCGGGGTTTGGGGTTTGGGGGTAAATGATTTACATATTTAACATTTCGTATCAGTAAAAGATACAGTCATTAAACGTGAAGCTTTCGTGATAACCATCTCTTCAATTTCAACGTAGTTACATGTACACCGTTTGATATGCATGTCGTAATAGTAAGTTTCAATATTACTGAATGGAAATAGACACAACACCCATCATTCTTTGCTAACTGCAGGTGACGCCTCGAATGCAATGTCTCTAAAGAAAAACATGTCAATCAAAGTTGACAAGCACGATCATGCAATGTACAAGTGGGCGTGTAAGGATTATAACAAGTGTCAGAAAACACTCACACATCACTTAATGTACATTCTAAACGTAATGAATGGATAAGAAAGGATTAACTCTACAATTAATGGATTTATAATCACTTGTATAATTCTGAAGTCATAATGTACAAAACTAGTAAATAACACTGTTACTATAATACAAAACCGGGGAGGTCTTATCATTATCTCGACATCGTCTATGATTGTATGAATGACTAAACGGCCACTTACTTCAAGGGTTAGTTAACCCCCCTGGGTCCTTTGGTGAAAAGGTTATTTCGTTCTAGTGGTAATTAGATACGAAATCATCCCTTCCTATTAGTCTATTTAGGTGAATATTCTATTCTTTCAGAATTGCATTGTGACCTCAAAGGGGAAGAAGTATGTTTTCTTTGAAAACAATGTGATCTCAGGAAAAATAAATTTGATATTTCCAATATGAAGACAATGGATTTTAATCAAAAGAAGCAATTTTAATCATGATCTAAGCAATTCCATTTGCCTAGGTTGTTCCCATGATTAAAAAATGTTCACACAAAAATGGCCCCCAGGGGTTCTAGTTTGCTTGGTAGTTGATAGTTTTCTCTACAATTACGGATGCTGGTCGATGTTTAACCCTCTGAAGATAATACAGTTCGCATAAAAAAAATCTTACATTGAACGAAATTTTAACGAAGGCTTTAAAAACGTGCTACTGCCCCTTTAAATCAATTATTAACCTTCGTGCAGGCTGTGCGTTATTCTTTATTCTTTTCGTCGATTTTTATTTTTGATAATTAATTTTTAAAAGTCATGTTCTGGAATTTAGACTTTTACGGAAACCTCTTCTTGATAAGGACTTTTCCTTTTTAAGTGTAATACAGAAGATTTTGAACCTTAACATGAAGGACATTGCGAGGATGAAAAACTTATTTTGCATTTGGTATTTGATATACATTGCGCATGATTGTTCATGATCAACGTTAAATTTATCCCTATTGTTTATTATTAACGGTATAGTTATCCCTATTGTTTATTATCAACGGTATAGTTATTTCGATTGTTTATTGTTAACGATATAGTTATTTCGAGTGTTTATTGTTAACGATATAGTTATCCCTATTATCTTTTATTAACGATATAGTTATCCCTATTATCTTTTATTAACGATATAGTTATTTCGATTGTTTATTATTAACGATATAGTTATTTCGATTGTTAATTATTAACGATATAGTTATTTCGATTGTTTATTATCAACGATATAGTTATCCCTATTGTCTATTATTAACGATTTAGTTATTTCGATTGTTTATTATTAACGATATAGTTATTTCGATTGTTTATTATTAACGATATAGTTATTTCGATTGTTTATTATCAACGATATAGTTATCCCTATTGTCTATTATTAACGATTTAGTTCTTTCGATTGTTTATTATTAACGATATAGTTATCCCTTTTGTTTATTAATAACGATATAGTTATCTCTTTTGTTTATTATTAACGATATAGTTATTTTGATAGTTTATGATTAACGTTATAGTCTTTCAATTGTTCATGAATAACGCTATATATATTCCGATTGTTTATGATTATCGATATAGTTAGTCCGATTGTTTATGATATAGTTTTCTCAATTCATCGATATGAAGTGGTTAAACAGCTTTTCTTGAAATGGCTTAATTCAAACTGTATGTATGACACTTCTTTGTGACCTGTGAAAATTTCGAGATAACTATCGTTGTCCTTAGAAGTGATACTATGCTTCTTATGCAATATGATGTTTGCTTTAAACGCAATTTGTAAAACTCTGTTTGTATCAATTGAAAATAAAGACAACTGAAAATGTATGTGTCATGAAATATTTTCAATTTCATTTCAAAACTGCCAATTTAATGAGCATTGAGATTTACTTATCGTTCTTCAATATTTTATTTGGAAATAAAACAACAAGCATATAATCGTTTGATTTCAAAATGGCTAAAAGGTTACTTAATTTTGCACTGATGTGTACTTTTACGCAGTGCAAACGCATACAAAGCTTCTACCATGCCATCTTCCGACAAGAATCGATCAACTTTAACTCAATCATAATTGACATGTTTTTCTATTAATAACTTATTTCAAAGTAAACGCGACTTGTACTATGTAGTCAATCAAATGTTAACATATGTGAATGAGGGTTTAGCAAATATTCTAACAAGTTGTTGTGATAAATCATTTACCCCCCGTCGTGCGTCCCTGTCGGTTGCTAAGTAAAAGATGGAATGTGGAGGGATGTCGATATAAACTCTTCTATGCCATGGATGATTTGCATATTTCGTTTTCGCAAATCAAAATGACGAAAACGAATGTCATTAATTAACCATCAATCGTATTGGCACGTAGATACTATATCTATTCGTAATGAAAATACGGTTTATAAAAAGTCGTTTATACGTTTTAAAAATTCTGCAGTTACCATTAGTTCGTTGTTGATGTATCCTAAGACCTACCGGGTAGATGTTGGGTGTTGTATGTATTCAATACTTAAAGGCACTAGTGCACACACATATTTCGTAAACACAACGAATGCACAGATGTTGCACATATCTCGATATTACTAACGATACGTACTCAGGTAATCTCCCTCGTAATTAAGTTCAGCTCGTAAGTTTATACTAAAAGACCGGAACTATTTCATGCAACGTTGCATTTAATTTAACTATGATACCGGAAATATTTAAATTTTGCTTACATCTAGAAAAGCGAAAGCGGCAGTCACTTTTGTCAACCCAATAACACTGCTAATGCTATGTTTTCAAATCGGTTAATGTACAAGATTGCTTTTTTTTAAAATCTATATGTCAGTATTTGTTTTTAGTTAAGAGTTTCGGTAAATTCAAAAGCTGCAAAAGTTACTAGGTAAGCCATTTTCAGTGTCAATACTTTTTCCGTTTTGTGCATAGCTGACCATGGCTTTTTATATCGCTTAGCTGACAGCGGCCGTCTTAACATGTTCAGTGTTGATTGCGGGTCAATCGTAAAGAATAAATAGAGGGCTATAGTGAATGCCGATATCCTCTTGTGCCAATTTGAACAGAAGAAGTGTCATAGTGCCCAAAGCTACAATATCTATTTAGATAAATCAATTATTACTCGCCCGTGTAAGATATCGCAGTGTAATATTTATACGGCGATATTAAACTAGTGTAATACCGCTGCACGTATGACGTCATAATATTGTGTGGTTGTGACGTCACAATGTTGGCACCGCCGTCACAATGGCGGCCAAGTCGCGGAAATGCTTCGTTCAGTACACTTCATGCTTGATCACTGAGGTCAATTAATAAACAGAATACTAAACTTCCTTCAATTTAATACTATTTCTATTAAACTCGTTAATGATTAGGTATTAAACTCGCTTTCGCTCGTTTTATACTTAATCATTAACTCGTTTAATAAAAATAGTATTAAATGGAAGGTCGTTTAGTATCCTCTATTTATTAATCCATTTATAAAGAGTTATAAAGTTAACCATTTGCAAGTTAGTATCATCGTATAATTTGAATTGCACATCCTGTTTCCAAATTCAAGCTTTTTCACATTCCACGTCATAAATTTGTATTTGAATCAAGGAGCGGCATGGGAAAATGATCTTGACCCGTGTGTTTTACAAACTAGATTCTTAAACTTGAATATACACACTCTGCAAAGTTTTGAAAATGGGATTAAATGCACTTAGTTAATTGAAAACATATTGATTATGTTGATAAGGCTAATGTTAACCACGTTGACTGTGAATCCGACGCAGGAATAAACTACATTTAGAATAATCCAAAATTAAACAAAGATAAAGATAGTTATTATGATTTTATCATATGACACACAAAAATAAAATTTCGGGATAATTATTACAGGAAGGTGAAATCTTTGATATAATAAACAGCTTCACTGTAAAACTTTAGTGACTAAATATCATCATATATTCTAAACTTACATTTATTATAATTTATGCTATTATCAATCCTGAATTTAAAAATAAGAAACAGAAAATAGAATCATAACGACAACATTTTCAGGATAGCATCACAAACTATAAATCTATTTATCTGTTTATCAATCTATCTTCGAATTACGAGAAAAATGAAATTCTTAAATCCGTGAACTCTTTTTCCTAATTGCCTGTTCCATATAACAACTGGAACGTGGCTACATCAATGGCTTACAACTTCGATTTCTGATATATCTTTATGACCTAACGCCCATTTTACTAAATCAAACAAAGCCACGGCCTTATATAAACTTATTTTCTTTATGTTGCAATAACTTTAAGCTTGTGTTCTTTCATTTTTGAGTCGACGTTCAAACTTACGTTATGATTATAAATGTTAGTTATTATTCAGTTTTCCCCAGTCAAATAGAAAACACTGTAACACATCAAATTTGAGAAATTAAAACATTATTCTGAAATTCTTACCATTTTGGTCCTGGAGACTGTTTCCACTCCGGAAATCATTTTCCGTTTTTGAAATTTCGTTTCCATTTTGCACTGACTCAACCACAGGTTGAAATGACAAGCAGATGATGAACAAAGCGACCCCAAGGGAACACTTTTTCTGGTTTGGTCCACAACCCCCCATAAAAATCCTTTACTGAAATTTTTCTCTTTTTATGATCTTCGTATGTCCTATTTTTCAACAAAAACGAACGAAAAGCGCACTGATAAACCCAACAGAAACTATCTGATAGTGCGAAAAATCAACAAAAAATTCTTCTTTTTCACTCCTCCAATGTTCGTAACAAATAAAGATCAATTGCATTTAATGTCTACTACAAGTAGTTTTCAATGTTTTAACAAGAGCGCCTCACACGTTTCACAAACTCGTGAAAGTCCACCCGTCCCTTTTTAGCCAATCAGATCGCGTCGCTATTAGACATAACAATCTGGATGATTGACACGTGTATGTTTCCACCAGTCCTTCAATGGACTCAAACAGGACCATGTTCTCTAAGACTCACTCAAGTGAAATTGATGACAACTACACAGTGACTGGTGTATAGTTAATGGAGTTTATTTGCGTACACACCAAAAGTGACTTAAGGTCTTGTTTTAACATTGATGAAGTCGAGACAGAGTGTCTTTGGCAAGATAATTCTACGAGGAAAATATATGCCTCATCCTCTAACTTTAATAGGCTTGCAAATATTCTTCATTATCCTTACATAGATGACAGTCTATACCGAAAGAAGTAATTTTGTGATGTAACTATCACAAAGGTTATAGAAGAATGTCAAACACTAAATGGTACATTTGCACGGATGACATCAAAGCCTATGGCGGAAATGTATAACGTCAGTGCATGCATACGTAAGCCCATGGACCCCTGTCGCCATCTTCACACTGTGTATGTACGATAATATATTGTCTTGCATACTGAATATTTTTTTTGTAAATATTAGACATTCGTCGTGTATTGAACTAATTGATGAACTTATTCAATCGATAAAAATTAATGGTAAAATAACTCGTATCATTTTTCAAAACCCATTCATATTTTGTATTATAAACCCGCATTCGTTTGTCTTAGCTTCGCGGGGTGCCTTCAAGTGTAAAATCTTTGAACCAAGCTCCCTCGATGAGTTCGTTACGTAAGAACAAAACCTAAAGGTCTTCTTAAAGAGACAGTTCTATCGCAGATCCTTTGCTTCGAACATTAACTAATATGTTAAAAACCATGAAGTTTTATCTAATTTTGAACTTTGTGATGAGATAATATACGTATGATAGAATATCCAAAAATTCAATAACGAATTATCGTAAGACTAATTAACAATGTCTGATTACAAGGCTTTCACCTCATCGTCATTGGAAATCTTCAATAATTTTTACAAACTTTTAGCAAAATTCTGTCAAATTTTAAAAGCAACCAAGAAATTATTTTTTTAAATAAAAGTGCTACTGCTCTTAATAGGGAAAGCTGAAAGTTTTTGTAAATTAAGTTTCATATAAATATATGTTTATGCCAAATGCATCATCTCCAGAAGGTAAGATAACTCAATGCTCATCCAGATTATCCGTAGTCATAGAAGAAAGTATCAACTATCAGGCAAAGACACCCTGCTTCATCAGCGTAATTGAATCCGCTGATCGAGCTCCTTCCGTATACCCTAATATCCCTTAGGCCAAAAGCCTCGTATCGCTAGCTAACTAACCAGCCAATGAGACGACTTGCATCCAGCAACGGCGGCACAACCCGGATGGAAAATTCCGTTAAGTTCAAAAGAGTAGCGTCAAGCTCCTTGAATAACGACATTTCATTGGCTGAAACAATAACAATTGAGCACAGCCACGAACATCAAGCCGCGCCAGCCGTACGAGGGATTTGGCTCGAACGAGATCAGGTTATATGGAAGGAGCTCGATCAGCGGGTTCAATTACGCTGATGAAGCAGGATGAGGCGAAGACTACTTGCGGCCATTTTAGTGTGAACTCCTTTTAATCATAGGTAGAGGTATCAATTCGCGTAGCTGAACCGAGCATGTTGCGTTCGTTTAAAAACTGCCTCTGTTAATTAAAACAGATATGATGACAATTAGGTAGAAATTATTTTCGATTACGCGAGATTATTTAACTTCAAAAAACATGTTTAGTACTGCCTCTTTAAAGGGAATACGTGTCTAGCTCCCGCTGTTTTCTTCTCGTTACCAGTCATCATTTTGAAGAGTGCAGTAAGTCGAGTATAAGTAAACATATACATAGCAATGGTTGCACGTTCACACTTGGTGATTGTTTAAGCACGAAATATTGTCAATTTTGATTGATTGGCAAAGATTTGACGAGCTTTTTATGAACGAAAATAATCATTTACTTGTTGTAAAGATAAGCCTTTTTGGACAGCCACTTTTCTGATCAAACGGCATTCGAAAAAATTATTTCATATTACAATATATCTTCTATTAGTTTTAGTTTTTCAATTGTAATATCACTGAAACTAGCATGATTCAATTAGTGAAATTTTGTCACTTTCATAACATCCTGCTTCATCAGCGTAATTGAATCCGTTCCTTCCATATACCCTGATCTCCTTCGAGTCAAATTGTTGTCTCGACCTATGAAAGCAATATGGAAGTTGAATATATAAAGAAAAACCTCATCAGTTCCAAGAAACTAAAAAATGTGTACTTTTTCTCTAACGGAAGCTTTGCTTTGAGGCACTAATGTGTCCGTATAATGTTTATATAAGTGGTATTTCATAATGTAAACAAGATATCAGAATAACTAAACAAGTGAGTTAACCAGTCAATGTATAAACAACACAGTGCACGACCGATTACTCAAACTTTGTCCGCATACCCTTCCAAGGTGTCGGTAGTTAATGCATTAAGAATTTGTACGTCACGATTTCTTTGTTTTTAAATTCCAAGTTTGAAGAATTCAACACATTTAAAATTTTGTTGTTCCGATAAATCTCCAGGCTTACCCCCAAAGACACGCGAAGAGGTATATGTCAACTACTAAGATTTGTTCAAAACGATTTTTAACTTGATAAGAATGCATGCTTTAATGTTTGACAAAGTAATCGGTATTTTAAAAAATGCAGTTTTTAAGAGAATAAGATGATAGTCATCTCAAAGCCTGTTAAGTACCAAAAGCTCAAACGATGATTAATTGTCAACTTGGAAAGTTATTGATTGTCTTCTATTCAGTAGACGCCACAATTACTATAGACATATTGTAATCTAAAATCATAGATTCATCTTTTTAGAAATATTAATAAGAATTTATAATCCTAAGAACTCAGTTAGAAAGGAACGCGTTCAGTGGGTAAACAAGTACTTCAATGACGAATATCCCAAACAGGACATGGTTTTAATCTTTTTTCAAACTTATTTTCATAAAAATTAGATTTAGCTGAATGAGTGTCACTCTTTTATATTCATTTCTAAAAATGTCTTTATTTGATATTTTTCGCAAATAATATGGACTCAAATTGAAATGTAATATTTGTTGTCGAATGCCATGTATATCTAATCGAGTGAATAACAAGAGAGACAGAAGTATGAACATAAAATAATGTTACAGGAAATGATATAAAGCCTGAAATTGACGAGAAATGTTACATTTCTCTTCTTCATATATGAAGCCAGATTTGACCTGTTTTCATCCTGTGACGTCATCCTACTCTTTCTTTACATCGTCTGATCATAAGCGCTCCATTTCACTTTATAAAAACACATTCGTAAATCAAATCACCAAATTATTTAATTCACCTTTAAAGACAATTTTAGGAATTTGGGAGGGGGGGGCATTTTCTCATGGACGGTTACATTTAATTCAATTTTATGTCGACATTTCAACCTTATTTGTCAAGAGAAATGCTCTAAGGTTTTGGAATTAAGAGTACATCGCCTTATCAGTATTCTTAGAGACAATGATGTGTGTATCTTGCTATTCTCTTAACTTATCTTAGGTGGCAGTTTGAAATGAACATATAGGGGCTCATATCTATGTGATTCAAACAAATTCATGTCTGTATGTATGTGTGTATGTATGTATGTATGTATGTATGTATGTATGTATGTATGTATGTATGTATGTATGTATGTATGTATGTATGTGTGTGTGTATGTATGTGTGTATGTGTGTATGTATGTATGTATGTATGTATGTATGTATGTATGTAGACATGTAGGCATGTATGTATGTATGTATGTATGTATGTGTTGTATGGAGGTATTGTATGGAGGTAGGTAGGTAGAAAGGTATTAATGAATGAATGGATGGCTTTTTATTTCTTAAAATTTTCTGTGATAAATATTAGTTTATGTAAAATGTATTATCTTCAGAGGATCAAACATATTATTACTCAACCCGGCCGCCCGTGGGCATTGAACGAAACTATCAAGTATCAAGCAAACCCACTGGCGTTCTTTTTTGTGTGATCACCTTTAAATCAGTTGAGGCAGGGATTCGCCCAGCTTAACTGAACATGGCACGTTCGTCTTAGAACTGCTTTTTTATTAAAACCATTGTCTTTCAATGGGTAATTATTATTTTCGTTTTCGCTCCACAGCCCCTGTAACCAAATTCTAGAAATAAATCATTGATTTGAACATTTGTTATACAACAAAAAGTCATGAAACATGGCGGTTTGTTTTACTGAAAATCTACAAGAGCAATTCGTCATTGAGGCTATTAACCCCATTACGACCAAGCGGCCTACCTCTGCTCAAGCTAATAGGTTTAAAGTGACGTGTTTGTTCCATCTCTCACAATCTAGCGACAAGTCACAAACATCATGAACAAGATAACTGAACAGGGTTGTGAGGTTAAGTTACTTCTGATATTGACGACTGGTTGAACTTAATGGCATGTATTGTCAAATGACTAACTTTTGTATATGTGGAGAGTATAATGTTATCCTATCTACATTGTAATTTGTATATACATGTCACATACATAAATTTCATAAATATTTCATGAATATATGTTCACGTCATGTCTAAAAGTATATAGCATACCAAGAGATAGATTTCTTGTAATCTAAAAATGAAAATACTTTGAATTAACTATGATTGATATATCTGATGGCCAAAATCTATAAATCATGCTTGTTTCTAATGAGGATCCAATACTTTGTTTGGCATATCTGTCGTAATATCATTTATTTTGCCAGCCAAAATTGCTAGCTCAATATTATCTTTTTCATACAGAGGGATATGAACTTCAAATTGTGGATGCTTTGAATTACTAGATAAACTCTTTATGTAGTACACAATACAGGTAGCCCTCATTAACGCCATTCTCAACAAACAGAGATAGCACAAGGCATAACATCCTACAATAACCTCTGTTCAAAAACCTCTGTTTCGTGATTCCGGTGAGTGAGATATTGTAAATCCCTGCTTGGATAATATTTCACCCATTATCATGCTTCCGCTAACGGCAAAACAATCCAACAGAAACTAGCTGAACATTTTCAGCCATTGAAAACACTTCTTTAGTGGAAAGTAATCTGGCCGTCACCGAGACTGATGCCATACAGTGTACTTCTGTCACATGATGACATCACTTTCTTTGAAGATTCGTGAGGTAGTGCATTTTACAGTCGAATAAATAATAAATAATTTTCCTGAAGCAAACGGAACTAACCAAGGCTTTGCAAATGATTTATCGGCGTCGCTGATTGCACAATTACCTTTATCTCCATCAATCCGGCGTCTCCGTTCAAATCCCGAGAAGTGCTTGTATGAGAACAGACGTTCGTGTAGGATTTATATGACCTTGGCTAGCTGTGATGGGAGAGAATGCAATAACGCCAAAGGATGTGAAAATTATAAAATAATATCCTTCTAATATGAGATGACACCTCGTAGTTTAACTCATTTCATTAACATTTTGTTTCATGTTATTGCTGCGAGTAACTATATATAGATGTATATACCTTTTTGTTGTGTCATTTGATTATCAATAACGATACTAATCCGAGTAATCGTGACGGTAATAGTTCAAAATTTCTCTCAAAATGAGTACCCGCATGACCTTAACTAGTTTAGTCCCTAAAATAAAATCTCAAAAACGATTATTTAATTATATGCAAATTTAGAGCTGCAGATACATGGTTCTTTTAGTAGTCGTCTTCAGATATAGACTTGCTTTTTCAAAGGTTGTGTTGAGGTCAAAGTAGCATTTACTACAGTCTGGTTGTGGGACTACCTTGAAACAATATTTTTTTCCTTTTTTCATTTTCTAGTGGGTTGACAATGTATTTACATCACTTGAGCTACGTATATTCATTCATACCTTCAATATACACAATTTTTTCACATCAAAATGCATGTTCATTTGTAAAAAAGATTTTAAAATGTTGACCAGAAATTTGCAAAGTTATACATCGAGAAGGCTGAGGTCTTAGTTGTTTGATAATATTTAATGGCTTCATGTTGAAGAGCCTAAATAAATTTTTTTATTAATTAAAGCTACATTATTGCTTTGTTAGGACTTTCAAAAAGCATATAAATCTTCTTACCATCCAAGACGTCCTCGCGATATCCATAATATTTTAAAAAGTTCCCTTCCCCTTTCTCTAAGAGATGTATGTGTAGAGTCTCCATGTGGCACAGTTGGCATGCGGGCTCGACATTGGACGAGTCACTCGTACCCAACTAATGGAGACTTTTAGGACCATATCTTATATGTCAGCACTCATAAAAGCCGCCCTTGTTTAAGCATTAAATATGCAGTTGGGTACTGAATTATAAATGATTTAATAAATAAAAGAAACCAATTAAAAAGAGAAGAGATATACACATGAAATTCATATTAAATCCGGCTAGTTCAACAGTGTTAGGCGTATCCCTTGATCCTACGTTATTTATGATATCTACTCAATTTGATATACATGACATTCGACACAAATATTACATTTCAATTTGAGGCCACATTTTTTTCGAAAAATATCAAATAAAGACATTTTTAGAAATGAATATAAAAGAGTGACACTCATTCAGCTAAATCTAATGTTTATGAAAATAAGTTTCAAAAAAGATTAAAGCCATGTCCGGTTTGTGATATACGTCATTGAAGTACTTGTTTACCCACTGAACGCGTTCCTTTCTAACTGAGTTCTTAGGATTATGAAATCTTATTAATATTTCTAAAAAAAATGAATCTATGATTTTAGATTACAATATGTCTTTAGTAATTGTGGTGTCAACTGAATGAAAGACAATCAATAACTTTCCAAGTTGACAAATGATCATCGTTTGAGCTTTTGGTACTTTGAGATGACTATCATCTTATTCTCATAAAACCTGCATTTTTTTAAATACCGATTACTTTGTCAAACATTAAAGCATGCATTCTTATCAAGTTAGAACTCGTTTTGAACAAATCTTCGTAGTTGACATATACCTCTTCGCGTGTCTTTGAGGGTAAGCCTGGAGATTTATCAGAACAACAAAATTTTAAATGTGTTGAATTCTTCAAACTAGGAATTTAAAAACAAAGAAATCGTGACGTACAAATTCTTCATGCATTAACTACCGACACCTTGGAAGGGTATGCGGACAAAGTTTGAGTAATCGGTCGTGCACTGTGGTGTATATACTCAACAATATACTGGTTAACTCACTTGTTTAGTTATTCTGATGTCTTGTTTACATTATGAAATACCACTTACATAAACATTATACGGACACATTAGTGCCTCAAAACAAAGCTTCCGTTAGAGAAAAAGTATACATTTTTTAGTTTCTTGGAACTGATGAGGGTTTTTTTGTTTTGTTTTTTTAAATATTCAACTTCAATATTGCTTTCATAGGTCGAGGTAACAACGAAATTAGTACAGGTGTTCGTTTTCCAAATGGATATTTTTGGTTGTTTTTTTAGATTGAAAGTTAGGACTTTATTTAGTTAGTTAGGCAGAAATGAAAATGTATGAATAACTATTGCTTGGCAATTGACAAAACTACGATTATCTGCAAAAACACATTATCATATATTTTAAAGGACAGAAATACAGAAAAAAAAATTAGGGTTTGATGTTTACATACATGAATGTCATTTAAACGAGATGCTTATTATATGACAAGATTTATGTTGATCAAGGGATATATTATGGATATGATAATTCCTTTTACTTTTGAAAACATTTCATTTTTGATTCAATGCTTCTAGCACGTATTTTGGCTAATTCAAGGCACACGAGTATATGTAGTCTTTCATCCAGACCCTATGGCAAAATATTAAAGGAGCCTTCTTAAGTCTAGAAAATGTTGGCAAGTCTAGTTGCCTCAGCCTGAAATTAAGAATTGTACAGGACTCCTTTTTATATTATTTCATACCAATTATTGAACAATACATTTTTAGTGGAATCTATATGTTAGTCTAGAGTATATGGATTAAGATATAGTCACAATTCTAGCGATAGAGTGAAACATTCATTATTCTTAACTGCTAAGAATACTTAATATTTCATTACATGCTTAAAAAGCTAAAATGACTGCATATGTCCTCATATTCCATATAATAGTCGATTTGAGCGCAAATATCTTATATATCTAATTTTTTTTAGCCTTTAACATAGTGATCCTCGGTAACCTAGGTCCGATACCTTTCACTTTAACACCCCTGGGACATTTCATCAGGGAAATCTGCACTCATTTCACCTGCCCTTGAATTCGAAAAGCCAATTAAACTGCTATGTTGATTGGACCTTTGATCCTCTTAAAAAACCTTTTACAAGACTTTTGAGTCTTACTTTTGGGCATTGGGTTGCAATTCCAGCTCTTAACTCACACTTTTCGTGTTCACAGCCAACCAAGAGGGTGCATGCTTTCCTTTTAAATTTCAAATTCGTGTTCGAATGCACTGAAAAGGACTGTTTTAAAATCAGCAATGCAACACTTGATGTTCATCTGACTTGTCAAGCCTTTTTTTGGATTGTTGTTTCATAACACGACAGTAGGGCGGATAATTTGAGTAAAAAATTTCTTGATGAAAACTCCAAGGGGTAATTGCGAGAATTATCGGAATTATTGGTTTGAATCACTTGTTGTTGAGGTATTAAAAAAGTATCCGGCTACATGAGCGAAATAAAAGTGACTCATATAAAATTTCACTAATTGAATCATGCTAGTTTCAGTGATATTAAAATATAAAAACTAAAACTAATAGAAGATATATTGTAATATGAAATAATTTTTTCAATACCGTTTGATAAGAAAAGTGGCTGTCCAAAAAGGCTTATCTTTACAACAAGTAAATGATAATTTTCGTTCACAAAAAGCTCGTCAAATCTTTGCTCATCAATCAAAATTTACAATATTGTGTGCTTAAACAATTACCAAATGTAAACGTGCAACCGTTGCTATGTATATGTTTACATATAGTCGACTTCTTCAACTCTTCAAAATGATGACTGGTAACGAGAAGAAAACAGCGGGAGTTAGACACGTATTCCCTTTAAACTGTTAAAGAAGCAATTCTAGACATGTTTTGTGTCAGTAAAACAATCTCGTGTAAGCGAAAATAATTTTTACCTAATTGCCTATGATTAAAAGGAGTTCACACTAAAATGGCCGCAAGTTGTCTTCGCCTCATTCTGCTTCATCAGCGTAATTGAACCCGCTGATCGAGCTCCTTCCATATACCCTGATCTCCTTCGAGCCAAATCCCTCGATAGTTGATACTTTCTTCTATGACTATGCCCAGCAGGCATCTGACGTCATTTCGACGTCGAAATTTGGTTGATTTTAGGTCAGGACGTCGATCAACCAATTTTCGACGTCGGAACAACGTTTTTAAACTTACGTTGAAATTTGGTTGGTGTTTTGACGTTGTTTCAACGTCATCAGAACAACTTAAAACTGACATGTCATTACTTTTATTACATTTCATTATTATTAATAACATCAAATGAGTTACGGATTGTTTTAAAGAATGAAATAAAAAATGCAAAAACGAACAGCTATCCTCGACATTTAAAAATGTTATTGATATTGGATTTAGAGGCGATAGTTTAATCACAAAATTATTTCTTTTGGTATCGACTGTCATAAGAATATTTGCAAGCCTATTAAAGTTAGAGGATGAGGCATATATTTTCCTCGTATAAATTAACTTGCCAAAGACACTCTCTTTCGACTTCATCAATGTTAAAACAAGACCTAAAGTCACCCTTGGTGTGTACGCAAATTAACTATACACCAGTCACTGTGTAGTTGTCATCAATTTCACTTAAGTGAGGCTTAGAGGACATGGTCCTGTTTGAGTCCTCTGAAAGACTGGTGGAAACATACACGTGTCAATCATCCACATTGTTATATCTAATAGCGACGCAATCTGATTGGCTAAAAAGAAACGGGTGGACTTTCACGAGTATTTGAAACGCGTGAGGCGCTCTTGTTAAAACATTGAAAGCTACTTGGAGAAGACATTAAATGCAATTGATCTTTATTTGTTACGAACATTGGAGGAGTGATAAAGAAGAATTTTCTGTTGATTTTTCACACTATCAGATAGTTTCTGTTGGGTTTATCAGTGCGCTTTTCGTTCGTTTTTGTTGAAAAATAGGACATACGAAGATCATAAAAAGAGAAAAAATCATGGGGGGTTGTGGACTTTACCAGAAAAAGTGTTCCCTTGGGGTCGCTTTGTGCATCATCTGCTTGACCTTTCAACCTATGGTTGAGTCAGTGCAAAATAGAAAAATTTCAAAAACGGAAAAGGATTTCCGGAGTGGAAACAGTCTCGAAGACCAAAATGGTAAGAATTTCAGAATAATGTTTAAATTTCTTAAATTTGTTGTGTTACAGTGTTTTCTATTAGATTGGGGAAAACTGAATAATAACTAACATTTATAATCATAACGTAAGTTATTGGTACATAAAGAAAATATGTTTATCTAAGGTCGTGGCTTTGTTTGATTTAGTGAAATGGGCGTTAGGTCATAAAGATGTATCAGAAATTGAAGTTGTAAGCCATTGATGTAGCCACGTCACAGTTGTTATATGGAACAGGTAATCAGGGAAAAGAGTTGTCGGATTTTAGTATTTCATTTTTCTCGTAATTCGAAGATAGATCGATAATCAGATAAATAGATTTATAGTTTGTGATGCTATCATCAAAGTTAGGTCGCTGTGTTTCTGTTTTCTGTTTCTTATTTCTAAATCAAGATTTACAAGAGCATAAATTATATAAATGTAGGTTTAGAATATATAATATGATGATATTTAGTCACTAAAGTTTTACAGTGAAGCTGTTTAATATATCAAAGATTTCATCTTCCTGTAACAATCATCACGAAATTTGATTTTTGTCATATCATAAAATCATCATTACTATGTTGATGTTCGTTTATTTTGGATTATTTTAAATGTAGTTCATACCTGCGCCGGATTCAGAGTCAACATAATAATTATGTTTTCAATTAACTAAGTGCATTTATCCCATTTTCAAAACTTTGCAGAGTGTGTATATTCAAGTTTACGAATCTGGTTTGCAAAACACATGGGTCAAGATCATTTTCCCATGCCGCTCCATGATTCAAATACAAATTTATGGATAAGCTTGAATTTGGAATCACGATTTTCAATTTAAATTTTCATGCTATTTTGTATTAAATGATGATACTAACTTGCTAACTTAACTTAATAGCTCTTTATAAATGGCTTAATGATTGATTTATCTAATTAGATATTGTAGCTTTGGATTAAAGGCACTATGACACTTTTTCTGTTCAAATTGGCACATGAGGATATCGGCATTCACTTTAGCCCTCTATTTATTCTTTACGATTGACCCGCAATCAACACTGAAAATGTTAAAGTCGTTATCTCATTTTTGCAAGGCAAATTGTAATAAATGCCCGACAAATAGTTCACCACTCACAGAAATCTTTCCCCTGACGTTTGCAACAATTTTCAGAACTCTGCAGGCATTCTAGCCCTCAATAATGAAGTTCAAACTACCCTACCCTACCCAAATATTATGTTTTTTGCGAGCGTTAGTCCTTACCACGTCATTTCTCTAAGGCCGTGACCAAGAACACATAAAATTTCCCAGCTGAATATCCAATGAAAATAGCTAATAGCTTATGTTTTTTTAAATACAGAAATAACAAAAAGGTGGTAAACTCAGTCATAAGTATCGGCGCTGCGATGACTAGATTTCCGGTGTTTCGTACTCGCGATGGGATTGCACTTGATTCGGTACGTCATCGGTCTGAAACGGCATACGCCAATAAGCTGCTTCATCCAAAATTGTAAAACGGGCATAAAAATTAAAATCTTTGCAAATGCATCAGGAAATATTTGTGTTAGTGATCAGATTTTATTCGTGAAGAATAATTAGTTCAGTTTAGTTGCCTTACAAAAATGAGACTATGACTTTAAGACAGCCGCCGTCAGCTTAGCGATATAAAAAATCCATGTCAGCTTTGCACAAAACGGAAAAAGTATTGACATTGAAATCATAATAACCTAATAATGTATGCAGCTTTTGAATTTACCCAAACTCTTAAATGAAAACAGGTATCATCATCATCATAACATATTTGTATTGCGCTGTTTTCCATACATCATGCTCAAAGCGCACATAAAATTGAAGAAAGAGTCTGAGTCCAGTTGGAAAGCTTCTCAAAATCGACAAAATGTAAGAGCAAAGCTGAAGTGTATGCCGCCACTGAGGCGCTCCACAATCCTTTTTTGACATATAGATTTTAAAAAAAGTCTTCTTGTAAATTAACCGAATTGAAAACATAGCATTAGCAGTGTTATTGGGTTGACAAAAGTGACTGCCGCTTTCGCTTTTCTAGATGTAGGCAACATTTAAATATTTCCGGTATCATAGTTCATGCGGATTAAACGCAACGTTGCATGAAATACTTCCGGTCTTTTAGCATAAACTTACGAGCTTAACTTAATTACGAGGTAGATTACCTGAGTCCGTATCGTTAGTAATATCGAGAGACATGCAACATCTGTGCATTCGTTGTGTTTACGAAATATGTGTGTGCACTAGTGCCTTTAAGTATTGATTACATACAAGACCCAACATCTACCCGGAAAGTTCTTAGGATACATCAAGAACGATACGAACATATGAAGCGTATTTGAGGCACTTCAACACCATTAAGGGAATAAAAAGAATAATAAGAAGAGGTGCGTCTGCCCATGGCGTATTAAACACATATAACCATTTTTTAATTCCTAATACACAAGTGACATATCAACGAATTACAGCAAATCAAATTGCACATACGGACTACGAACTAATGGGAATTGCAATATTTATAAAAACCTCTTAACCGTATTTTCATTCCGAATAGATATAATATCTTTGTAAAACAATACGATTAATTGTCAATTAATGACATTTCTTTTCGTCATTTTAATTTGCGAAAACGAAATATGCAAATCATCCATGGCATAGCAGAGTTTATATCGACATCCCTCCACATTCCATCTTTTACTTGGCAACCGACAGGGACGCACGACGGGGGGTAAATGATTTATCACAACAACTTGTTAGAATATTTGCTAAACCCTCATTCAATAATGTTAACATTTGATTGACTACATAGTACAAGTCGCCTTTACTTTGAAATAAGTTATTAATAGATTAACACGTCAATTATGATTGAGTTAAAGTTGATCGATTCTTGTTGGAAGATGGCATGGTAGAAGCTTTGTATGCGTTTGCACTGCGTAAAAGTACACTGAAGGGCAGAATAAAGTACCCTTTTAGCCATTTTGAAATCAAACGAGTATATGCTTGTTGTTTTATTTCCAAATAAAATATTGAAGAACGATAAGTAAATCTCAATGCTCATTAAATTGGCAGTTTTGAAAATATAAATGAAAATATTTCATGAAACATACATTTTCAGTTGTCTTTATTTTCAATTGATACAAACAGAGTTTTACAAATTGCGTTTAAAGCAAGCACCCCATTCCATGAGTAGCCTAGTACCACTTCTAAGGACAACGATAGTTATCTCGAAATTTTCATTGTTTAAAGCAACGAGTTTCAAAAGATGTTGACTTACGACACCAAAATAATTATTTTTTATAATTATTATCACTGTAATAAAGATTTTTTTTTAATGGTTTGACTTATAATCATATTTTGAATGTCTCTTAACAATAATGACTAAATTTCAGGTGTGTAGCTAAGGAATTGAATAGCGGTTGAAAGATGGTTGAAACTGCTCAATTATTAGAAATTATAACATTATAAGAAATGTTATCTAGACTATCATGAAACTGTACAGGTCGCAAAGAAGTGTCATACATACGGTTTGAATTAAGCAATTTCAGGAAAAGTTGTTTAACCACTTGATATTGATGAATTGAGAAAACTATATCATTAACAATCAGACTTACTATATCGATAATCATAAACAATCGGAATAAATATATCGTTATTCATGAACAATTGAAAGACTATATCGTTAATCACAAACTATCAAAATAACTATATCGTTAATAATAAACAAAAGGGATAACTATATCGTTAATAATAAACAATCGAAATAACTAGATCGTTAATATTAACAATCGAAATAACTATATCGTCAATAATAAACAATAGGGATAACTATATCGTTAATCATAAACAATCATGCGCAATGTATATCAAATACCAAATGCAAAATAAGTTTTTCATCCTCGCTATCTCTGTCCTCACAGGGTTCACAACTCTGGCAAGGCCAAGTAGTCGTCTTTCTCCTGTACTTAACACTTAATCAGTTGTGTATGTTCCTCACTGATAAATGGGAAAAGGACTTACAGGGCACCAGATAAGATGCGTATCTGCGTAAAATACGCACGGTTCATTCATATATACGCATTAAAAATGAAATCAATGAGTGACAGATACGCACAACTTTCCCAGAATACGAGTCAGATATTTGTTTTCAGGAGTCAAAAAAAACCTTTTATTTCTACATGTCTGATCGAATGTATCGAATAGTAGCCAACTTGATGCCAACCTTTATTAAAACAAAGATTGCCGAGTTTATATTTGATAAATTACTCGTTTATTAACAGCTTAAACGTATGGAAAATATTATCAACGACTGTCATCGAAAATATGCTAACTTGGAATGAGGATCTGAAAACGATTAACCTTCAAATATTCCTAGTTTATTTCATGTGGAAATTTTTCTCCTAAATTTTTATTTTGAGGAGTGAAATACCCCTGAGTCCAAATAATTATCTGGAGCCCTGGACTTATCAAAAAAAGGTTTCCGTAGGAATCAATGACAAACGATTTCAGTCTAAATTCCAGTACATGACCTTAAAAAATTAATTATCCAAAGAGAATTCGACGAAAAGAATTACAAATAACGCACTGCCTATTCTAAGGTTAATGATATATTTAAAGGGGCAGTAGCACAGTTTTAAAGATTTCTTTAAAATTTTCCCATATAATGATAAGTTTATGTGAAATGTATTATCTTCAGAGGGTTAACATCTCATCACCCTATCAACCGTAATTGTAGAGAAAATCATCTTATATCAAGCAAACTGGTACAAATGGCGGCCATTTCTGTGTGAACATCTTTTATTCATGGTAAGGTAGGGAAATGGATTTGCATTGATCATGATAAGGTCGTTTTAGAATTGCTTCTTTTGAATAAAAACCATTGTCTTTTTATTGGGAAAATCAATTTTAGTTTTCCTGAGATCACATTGTTTTCATAGAAAACATGCTTCTTCCCCTTTGAGGTCACAATGCAATTCCGAAAGAACAGAATAGTCACCTAAATAGACGAATAGGAAGGGATGCTTTCGTATCTAATTACCACTAGAACGAAATAACCAAAGGACCCAGCGGGGTTAACTAACCCTTGAAGTAAGTGGCCGTTTAGTCATTCATACAGTCATAGACGATGTCGAGATAATGATAAGACCTCCCCGGGTTTGTATTATAGTAACAGTGTTATTTACTTGTTTTGTACATTATGACTTCAGAATTATACAAGTGATTATAAATCCATTAATTGTAGAGTTAATCCTTTCTTATCCATTCATTACGTTTAGAATGTACATTAATTGATGTGTGAGTGTTTTATGACACTCGTTACAATCCTTACACGCTCACTTGTACATTGCATGATCGTGCTTGTCAACTTTGATTGACATGTTTTCCTTTAGAGACATTGCATTCGAGGCGTCACCTGCAGTTAGCAAAGAATTATGGTGTCGTATCTATTTCCTTTCAGTGATATTGAAACTTACTATTACGACATGCATATCAAACGGTGTATATGAAACTACGTTGAAATTGAAGAGATGGTTATCACAAAAGCTTCACGTTTAATGACTGCATCTTTTACTGATATGAAATGCTAAATATGTAATCATTTACCTCAAAATAATTTACCCCACCGATCATCTTCATCTTATTCATCAGAACATCAAATAAAACTGTCACAGGACTGGTACAAAGTCTGAAGATTAAGATTATTAGAAAGACAGTGATATATCTAATAAAACTCCGACCTGATTCTAAGACCGGCAAATTTGTTTCGCAGGCCCGTAATTTTCGTAATTTTAGGAGGAAAAAAACTTTTTTTTGCTCTTTATTCCAATGTTTGTATGAAAAAAATAGAATATTATAAGTTTCATGAGGCATCTGACCCTTTTCTGCAGATTGAGAACATGCCGTGAACATTAAATGCCTGTATTTGGTCTCACCGACGTTGTAAGCGGATGTTTTTCTTAAATAAATAATCTGTCATGACCTATAAAGTATAAACGTCGTTATTCTCTGCCTTTGTGTAGAAAGTGTGCCATTCAAAACCGCCGATAGTCACCTGTATAATGTACATATTTTTTCTTCTATTCTAGAGGTAAAATAATGACATAATGATAATTAACATTTTTTTCCAGACTTGGACCAACCAAAATGGCGGGACGATGAAATGTTTTCAGATTATGAACAAGAGGACGCACCAGTATGCAGAGAACTATTTTTTAATTCTTTGTGATGACAGTGGTTTGCAATAGTTAAGAAAATTAATATAATAACATAGTAATTAAAGAGACTTGATATTCTGAAGAATATTTTCGCTTCTTACACGTTAATGATGGTTTATGGATAATTGATGTAAAAACATAAAAGACATACTATAAAGACTTTCTCAAAATGTTTCCAACTCTACAATGACCAAATTAAATACAATTAGGTTCATTTTTCTTGTAGCCTGGAACTTTCTTGACAACGATTCTGAAGCAAGATATGCCAGCCCTACCCATCACGAAATCTATCGATATATACATCGATAACACCATCAAAGAAATGTATATAACGATAACTGCGACTGTCAACACAGGAAGTCCAAATTCAATTCTAACAAGACCCTCAGGTAATTTCTGATCAAATGATATGGCTAAGAATTACGAATTCGAATACTAGTTATAAATTATTACAACATAAAGTAATAACAAATTAGAAAAAAGGAATTACGAAGTTTTATCATGCAAACAAACAAAACAGATAAGTATTGATAGAAACGAAAAATGTCTTTATCGTAACAGCCGTTTACTTTTGTCCTTCATAATCTTATCAGCGTTATTCACCTTAGTTGAAATTATTGCTGGTATTTCCGTTTCGCAGTTTGAACAAAATTTAAAAGCACTGTTGCACGCTTTCTGAGGTAAATCAAGGGATCTTACGACAAGCATAACAAATGTTACTAAATGAAAAACAAACTTTCATACTCATTGCAAATATTTCGTAAACGAAAGTTCGGATCAGTTAGCAAACATTCTTCCATCTCTGAAATGATTCAAATTTTATTTTACATTAAAATGGCCGCTTGATGCCTAACGCCTTATTCTACGTATGTGAATAAATAGGAAGATTAAATAGATGCTTTACCCTCTGACTGAAATATATTTTGCAAAATCTAATATATTATTCATAAGATTTGAACAATAGAAAAAATCATTCAAGAACGTACAATGGTGCCTCTAAGATTTGCAGATATAACAAATTTGGTTAAAACTGACCTTTATGTCGTATTCAATGATAATTGAGAATCATTAAATGATAAGTTTGTGCCGACGTCAACAAAGTTGTGTTGTATTTTCTTTAACCCTTTACCCAACTGGGGAACTTCTTGTTCTTCAAGAACCGATTTAATGACTTTGGACTGTTCACAGGGAGCATTGTGCCACCGATACCAGGAACAATGGGTACCGTGACAATAACAGATTTACCTGGAGCTAGATGTATCACGATAAAGGTGAGGCATCATTTAATCTTCAATATTAGATTTGAATCTAATTAAGATACGCTAGGGATAGGTAGAATTTCTTTGAAATACATTGTGGACGTTGACGACTAAAACATAATTTTTATAACTACATCCACCAAGGAAAACGTCTTATCCCTTTATATCCACAAAAACAGTTTCATTTCGAGACATTTCCAATCAGTTTATTGCCATGACATCAGAAAGATGTCACTGATTGACATAATGTCAAAGTTTCCTACTCAATTCGGAACTCACATGTGTCATAAAGATGCAAGCATGAATGTAAAGACAAATTGATCTTGTGAGATTAGAATGTGCGTGTTTTTCTTACCAAAACCCATCAAAGTCTGAATCAATTTGTCCGAATGTTTTACTTTTGACAGTGACTTCCGTACAAACTGACATAACTGCAAGGTATACCATTAAACCCGAAGGTTTATGCTAAATGTTGCAGATATTATACCCCAACATGTCAGGATGACTACTCAATGAATGAGCATATCAGAGTACAATATTTGCCGTAACTTTCTAAGAGTAAGATACGAACATTTTCAAAACATTGGACGAAGATAATATTATTATGCCAATGGTAATGATCTGTGGTCTAGAGACTTAATGAGGTATCTATCTGTAACTTACAGACCCACCCCGGTACCTAAAGTGGTCGAATTTCAGTGATTTCAGAATGGAAGTATCAATCGTGCGAAATCAACCCCTACCACATTTTAAAAACTCATTCTGAAACTCGAAACATGTTTTGGATACATGTTAGTGATGGGCAAATCACGATGTCGGCATGCTTCAATAAATATTTTTGGAGTAATGACCCTATACCTAGAACGGTCGATTTCATATTTCAGGATGACAGTACCTGTCTTGCGAAATCGATTCCTTACGCAGTCTTTTTTCACTCTTGCAGAAACGTTACACATGGCTTAGGTATACATTAGTGATGATCATATCACAATTAGGCTGGATGAGATGAATGTTACAGAGGTAAATTGTAATAAAAACGTAAATTGTAATACTTGCAGCAAATTGTAATAACTCTTGACGTAAATTGTAATAAAAACGCAAATTGTAATAAAACTTGACGTAAATTGTAATACGCAAATTGTAATAAAAACTGACGTAAATTGTAATAATATCTTCTTCCGGTAAAATGTAATAAATATTTACGTAAATTGTAATAACCGAATTATCAAGGGGACCTTAATTAAACTACCTCAAAATCCCCGTCACTTGAACTTCGATTTCATATTAACACATCAAAAAATATTCCTCAAGAAGTTTCCGCTTGATTCATTTTACGCAAAAACATACATATTTAGGGTAACATACGCTTCTCGTTGTACATAGAAGGAAAGGGTTTGTACCGTACATGGTATGCTTCTAAATGTCCTAGGCAAGCTTTGATCGGATATATTTTACAGCAAATGCAGACACCAAATAAGGGCTTGAACCTGCTAATATTATATAGAAATTCATAGACAGGAAGAAAAATTTAGTTGTACAAATTCTAGCGAATATTTAAGATAATATATGGCGAGGGGGCTGGGGTAAGGGATATTTGACCAGCTATTATTATACAGTGTTTTATATTATTTATTATTATATATATCCAGAAATTGGTAGATGTTTTGGAGACAGTAGATGATTATGACAGAAAAATCGGCGCTTCTACGTCTTAAGTTACAAACGATCTGTGTGCCACCAAGACAATTGCCACCCAAACCAGATAAAATGAAAATATTTTGTTAACATTTATTTATTCTATTAATTTCATGATGACAGTAACTAATATCTAAATTAGAGTATTTATATAGCGCCAAAATTCCAAATTCTTAAACTAAGTCAATGCAAAAGAACATACTTTTAAACAATGAATGTTTTCTAGTAATGCTGAATTAGATAAAGTGACACGGCTGCCTGTACATGTAACCCTTTTATGACACCCGTCATGTCCGTCAAAGTACATTTTGTAGGTTCAATCTTATTCTCCAATTTCATTAGACAGGCGTTAATTTATTGGATTCATTCATATTTTTATTCTATCATTAACACGCAACATTAAATATCCTCTCAAGATCGCTACTAGAAACAGGTAAGGGCCCTGCGTATAACAAGTTCGTATTGTTGTCGTAACACTTACGCTTACTGGGGCAATAGCACGGTTTTTAAAAGATGTATTTATTCAAATTTTACCAATTAATCATTTGTTTATGCGAGATGTATTTTCTTCAGAGGTTCAAAACATCTCATTACTCAACCCGATTATCCGTTGTCGTAGAGGAAACAATAAGAAATAAACAAAAAACACTACTGGCGGCCATTTTTGTGTGAACACTTTTAATCAATTGATGTATAGAAATTGGTTCGCATAGTTTAAACGATCATGTTACGTTCGTTTTAAAACTGCTTCTTTCATTAAAACACATTGAAAACATTCAAATAATTGAGCTTCTTTTCGAGCGATGACCTACGTTATCAAGTATCACAATTACATACGAAAAAAACCCAATTTCGCCAGCACTCGCCTTTTGTGTATTTATATGAGTTTTAAGCCAAAGGCTCAAATATTACAAATCCTTATCTTAATATTGGATATCAATGATACGGACACATACTTGATTAATGATATATGTTTAAAAAGATTGATGTATGTAGCTTGGACTTTTCGCTTTTATAATCTGTAGAAGTATAGTACTATCTGAAAGAGAAAGATATACAATAAAACAGATTTCTGTGCTACTGTGGCTGCATGTTCAAAGATTACCTATAATATTCATACAAAGCCTCCCTTAACCTGCCAAGATGGGTATGATTGTAATGATATACACAAAAAGAACAATGCATTTTCTTGTTGTTGACATTGGTTTGAAGTTCGTTCAGCATGCGTATTATATCTGGTTCAAGTGTGTTTCTGTTGGTCTGTCAGAAGAAAACCATTTGTGGACACGCGTATTAATTGCGTAGAAGCGTCCTCAGCATAATTTGAGCATATCCAAGACCGTCACGACGTACAAGAACCAACCTTAGAACAATTAGCATGTCTATGAGGGTGGTATATTGCATGTGCATTATATATTTTATATTTCGTATACCTAGACTTGCTTCGTAAGGTAATGTCGAGGTCAAATTGTGGTTACTACAGTCTCACTACAAGATTGATAATGTGTGAACGTTATAATACATTGAAAACCAAAATAATTAACAAAGTTGTACCCAAGGAAAATTGACGGAGAAAACGTGCTTTAGTCGGAAAGACCTTTAAATGGCTAACAGAGACTCGTTGGCTCCGTATAGCTTGGGTTGTATTTCAAACCTATTGCTTCAAACATTACAAAAAATATATTTTTTAATTGGCAGGGACGATGTTGTTGATTTACTAAAGCAAAGGTCATGGGGAAGGCTTAGATTAAGATGAAATTTGGAAATCCTAAAGTCTGAGAGAGTGGTGAAAGAGAGTACGGGTACATTATATGGTAAGCCCGCGGGTCATCCAATGGGATGGAGCTCAGACCGAGCAGACGGGCATATAATGTTGTAACCCAAGACAAAGCTCCTGCCCTAAATTGACTTGAATGGCATTGTTCTACAGACCGGATTAGAGGGATAGTCCTCTTGTAGATAATCCCGGGGTCTGAAGGCCAAGGATGCACAAACGCAAATCTTTGGGACGATGTAGGTGAATTACATAAGCAAAAATCATGGGGAGGGCTTGAATAGAGATGAAGTTTAGAAATCCTAAAGTCTGAGAGAGTGGTTGACGAGTGGACGGGTACATTATATGGTAAGCCCGCGGGTCATCCATTGGGAAGGAGCTCAGACCGAGCAGACGGGCATATAATGTTGTAACCCAAGACAAAGCTCCTGCCCTAAATTGACTTGAATGGCATTGTTCTACAGACCGGATTAGAGGGATAGTCCTCTTGTAGATAATCCCGGGGTCTGAAGGCCAAGGATGCACAAACGCAAATCTTTGGGACGATGTAGGTGAATTACATAAGCAAAAATCATGGGGAGGGCTTGAATAGAGATGAAGTTTAGAAATCCTAAAGTCTGAGAGAGTGGTGGACGAGTGGACGGGTATATTATATGGTAAGCCCGCGGGTCATCCAATGGGATGGATCTCAGACAGAGTAGACGGGCATATAATGTTGTAACCCGAGACGAAGCTCCTGCCTTAAATTGACTTGAATGGCCTTGATTTACAGACCGGATTAGAGGGATAGTTCTCTTGTGGATAAGCCCGGGGTCTGAAGGCCAAGGAAAGACAATCAAAATCTTATCAAACAGTAGGTTAGGCAACGGTGGGTTTAAGGTTTTCAGAGAAGGAATTAATTATGTAACCCTTGTAGAGAAAAAAAAACACAACGCTAAGGCTAGGGTTAACTGCAGGCTTTAATTCCTTGGATTAAAGAGATTAAAGCTTAAATGTAATTATCTGGGACGGTCAGATAATTAGCTCTCTTGGGTAATTTATTCAAGGCAATATAGTAGTAAGGAGCAATGTTGTTTCATGAAACTGTAGATAAGCAGCTAGAAAGATAAGAAAATATTTCACTGTTAAGTTGAGATTTAGGTACTTGTAAGGTTAAGAGAGGAGAACCCAGAGGAGATAGGGTGGGGAAACGACAGTTGGTGCCTCCATCCATCAGTGGATGCAATGATGCAGAAAGCCTGCACGACTGCGGGAGATGATCGGTTTGGACCTGTGAGATCGAGAACCCATGGAGAACGTTGGTGTGGGAACAGTAGTTGGTCAATCCAGTAACATGGCCGATGTCTGCTAAAGCAGGGGACATGGGAAACGTCAGTAGATGGAATGCATCTGTGCCTCCATGTAGGATGACCAATGTTTCTGGAAAACAGTTGAAATTCAGCTGTACCCGACGGTGGGCTACGTTTACCAGGACTGAACCGAGACTCTTCGAACCCTATCTCACCATGTCGTGACTTTGTTAACTCATTGTTAAATGTTAAATGAGCGCATTAGTATTATTTGATGTATTGTATTATTCAAATGATGGAGATGTATATTCTCTCGTATGTATAATGATATCATGATGTATTTGTGCGCTTTGAATTGTTATTAATGGACGTCTAAGTCCAAGTATGTATATACAAGTTCATGTTAACAAATGTACGGAAAATATTTGCTGTATGTTTATTATGTACATATATTTGTAGACTTATAATGTTTTTATCATGAGCCAAAGGGAGCGAAGAAATCTTTATCAATATTTCTTGTTTGGTGATGGAGTAGTGTAACATAGTTGTTATGAAACGTATGTTATAAACTGCTAATCCCATCACCAAGTAAGCCATTAGCTGTTGTCAAGTGACATTGTGTTGACAACTAAGTCTGCGGATATATAAGACCCAGGTTTGTCTTAAGAAGGGAGTTCAATTCTCAGCCATTGTCCTGGAGAGAGGGTTGAGTCTCAGCCACGGGACTGAGGTGTTGAGTCTCAGCCAGGACTCAGCAATGGGCTGGTGACAGCCACAGCCAGCCATGTGAGAAAGGACGCGCTGGTCGTCGTGAGGGTGCCCAGGAGAAGCGGGCGAGAAAGATCGACAGCCAGAGTAATATAGAGTACTTGGAAGAAATAAAAGCCAAGAAAATACACGTTTCGTCTTCTTGTTGAATCTTACGAAGTGTGTGCCTGGCGATTGTGCTACATTAAACATTAATGATGCGTACATCAAAATGTAGGGTGATATGGGTTTTTGTTAAAGATTTATTTCCCTTGACTTCAGTGTGTCAACTAAAACCTCCACAGATTCATCCACTCAATCATAGATAACGTATAACGTTAAAGTTTGGTGAAATGTTCGCCTTCAAGGTTTCAGGTCAAGGTCAAATAAAACCCGTTATAAACCAGGAAAGTATTTTGTCACCGTTTTTCAACCTCAGCTATTTCCAATCTCACTTATGTTAAAAATTTAGTGCTCTCATTCTTTCCAAACGACATTGAATCTATGAATCAGTCTTGAGATGGTCACCATGACTTTTTCTGACCGTTTTTGGTGAATTTTTCAATAGTTTTAGAAATATGCTTATTGTACTATTCTGTCTTATCAATAGTAATAGTAAAATTCCATACAATGCACATCCATTTGAAATGCTTCCATAGAAGGTGAAGTGTGCACCAAATTTACATTACATTACATTACTTTAGACCGGGGAGATTGTGATCGCTCGCAGGTCTTTTTGTGAATGTTTGTTGATACAAATGGATTTAGGACCCAAAAGCTGGGACTTGGAACCTCCAGAAGAACGAGCCCTCAGAGTGGAATGTGGAGGTAACTGCACACAGTACAATCGACTTTTCCACCAAGTTTGAACAGACCAATAACGGAGTGAAGCAGGAAATACAAGGAAGGCCAAACACAGGTGAAGAATTTCTTTATTTATCTTAAGAAAAGCTTATATATTACATTATTTCCAAAGAAATGTTAAATGAAATCGCTTTGAACAATGCTTGATTTGTAATTTATCGTTTTAATAATCAGGTACATAAACATCGTATCTTAACACTAACTTGATTGTAGTTATTGATTTGTTTGAATGCAAGATCATGCCAATAGGAAATTCACGACAGGTCGTAATTCAAACATGTAATTACAGCTACTCAGATAATTAATCATCTCCTTCATTTAGCTTGTAAAAGGACAATTTAAAAAAATGAATGTCACACCCCATATCATATAAGTAACTTTTTACTCAATTATATGTTTCCAGAAAATGAAATCTTATTTTGAAGTATGGTCCTTTTTCAAAATACCAAACGTTAGTGTCTTAATGCATAGTGTGCTAAGAGCTTTATCAAAGCAAATGCCTATCATGTTATATGGTTTCTTTATAGGGGAGATGGTCACAATCACGGTCACCGTTCCACAGATCGCTAATATCAAGAGTATAGATAGAATACTACTCACCGACCATGACGGGAAATTTCTAAATGGAGGAAATCTTAAACAGGGTAGTATTCCAACTGAGTTTACCGGAGATATACAGTTTCCTAAGAAAGTAAGTACCCTGTCAATTTTATAACGTTTCTGACTCGTTCTCAAATTCTGCGTTGGTTTTATTACGGCTTAGAGGAGCAGGTAAGAACTATTGATTTGGATGCACGAGTATTCGTGTTAGGTATCTAATAACATCAAAAGGAGATATCGTTTATCTGACCTACAAAATGTATTTCATCACTACCACTGTATTCATCACTATCACTATGTGATCATCTCTTCCAGTACCATCACGACCACTGTAATCACTACCGCTGTATTCACCACTACCACTTTAATTACTAGTACCACTAGTCTACCATCATAACAACTGTAATCATGACCACGTTATACCACAACAAGTACCACTTGAATTACAACTACAACTACTTGTGTAATAAAGTTAACATTACCACTGCTATATACTTCTTCTACGTAGCTGAGTGTATTTTTTCTATCAAACTCCTATTGTTATTGAATAACTTACACTTTTCCAGTACTACTTGAAATATATTAAACCTCACCAGCTATCACTAGCGAAACTATACGAGAATTAACAAGTATACCACCGCAGTATCATATGCACTATTACTATTATCATAAATATCAATATTGCCATTTTAAATGCTGCCATTGAACATGCAATACTTATAGATACTATTACTATCATTTGGTGTATTAGTCCTTTTATAAAATATACATTATATTCTTTCAGCCATTTCAACTCATAATAGCGGGAAAAGATTCCGATGACAACTTTATACAACGTTTGGACACGACGAAAACTGCAGTGATTGTCAAAGATATTGTTACAAGTAGGTAAATCTTCTTAGGACCATGTGACTGAATATCTTGAAGTCAAGCTTGTTTTAACTGATAGAGGTGATGTAGCGCTAATACCCTTTTTGTCGAGTTAGACATACATACCAACTTAAGAGGTTATAATGAAGTAGATTTGCGCAATTGAAACAGGTTAAGTGCGAACTGATTTTAAGGAATACAAGATACTAGATTTATTAATTCATTGACATACTTTCTCTTTTGGACTTTCATGTTTATGAAAATGAAAACGGCGTGAAATTATTAAGTTTGCGATTTCTTTGGTGAACATGAGAGGATTGAATTAGTCCAGTCCATAGACTGTCCACAACAGAATACAGACGGTATCATCAACATCTTATAAATGCTTGTATGAACCCTTTGATCAGCGCATGCCCAAAACAATACTTTGAAATAAAACCATAGGTAATCTTTGACACTGTTCTTGTAAAGGTGAATCCCATTCCTCTAAATCCCTTACAAAGGGGCAACTCTTATGACAGCGAACAAGAGGTCCCAAGTATGATCTATGGGCTTAGGATCAGTTAGTCATTATTAGTAAATCATCCAAATCGCAAAAGTTTACTCTTGTATTCATTTTCAATGTATTTAGAGAAAATCTATGACATCATTTTAAATAAACAGTTTTTGTTTACATGTAGATTAGGTTTTATGATCTTTCTCAATGTCCTTACTCAATGATTTCCTTAAAGGCTGCGTAACTTTAAACATTTTGAATATAATGTTATGATAGCTGATGTAAAACTATATACAGAATGCCATATATTCACGTATCTTAGCCTGTTAATGCACAACTTAATCCATTAAAGTTTATATCTGGTATTTTCTTTACAGTTGCAAATGTGCTTGAAACTTTATTGAAAGACACTCTAATTTATTCATTGGTGTTAATATGAACTCTCCCTTATATATAACCTTCATATGTACTTTTGAAATATAAACAATATTTTTCCATGTCACTAATCAAGGTTTTTCCCTTTTCGTCATAGCGATCATTATATTATTCATTTTCATTCTTAATTATATTCATTTGTTTGCCATAAGATGTCATTTTTATTTCATTTTATCATTTTTTCAAATGTATTCCTTGATAATGGTGTATTGCATTTCATTCTGTGGTACAGTAGAAATGATTAAACACGTAATTAGTTAATTGCCTTGATTAAAGCTCTGTCATAATGATACATATAAATTGTAACTGATGGAACTGTTTTAATTTTGAAACTAACATATTTTTCTTTTTGCAGGTCTGTCTTTTCGACGGTTTAACGAAAGCGATCCAATTTTAAATTACAAATCATGGCGGTGAATATTCATATCGCACATTAGCTTCATAGGCTGATTAATGAACTTGAAGTGAAAAAAGGATATATTGATTACAAGCAACATGTACTATATGTTTGTATATGTATCCGTCGGGTAAAGCGATAAGCATATAATTCGATAATTCGTATGTCGTCACCTATTTACTCCGCTACGATGACACATTTGCGTCTGATAGTTGCTTTACTTCAGACATTTTATGACTATGAAGAAGTCAATATGAATTTCTTACTCCCGAAAATGCACATTTTTCAACTTATAAAATGATCACTGACTTTGTAGAAAGTGATTGTCAAACATGATCCATTTATGTCCCGGTAGGCTTGATAAATGACCTAAAGTCGACTGGGTTTTTAAAACTTAATTTCTTCAAATTTTCCCCAAATTTAGCTTATGGTTTGATCAAGATAAAATGTCTTGCATTTTGAAACATTTATTTCCGCCTTTCTGAGATCACTTTATTTATCTAAAATACGTGTTACTGTTCCTATAATGTGTACAGTTACCATCGATATACTACTAAACAGTGACCTAGTGACATAAAGGTGAAGGAATAGAAAATACATGAACATTGTGGTGTGACTCGTAATGTATGCTAGACAAAATAACATATTTGAATTTCAATGAATGATATTAATGTGTCATCATATTTTATCATTTCAAAACATTCTTTTAAAACTAGTTTTGTCCAGTAAACGTGTACGTCAAGATAGCAGTCCGGATGGTCGTTTTGGTTAATTAGGAATTAACATGTTTATAAGCTACATTTTTTGTACCTATCAAACACAAACAAACCAAATGGTCGTAATGTCAGCTATAAATATATTTATCATAATTAATTTGGATAGAATTTCGATAAGTTATAAAACACGCCCTGAACCCTTTGACAATACCTAACCCAATCTCATTGAAATCAGCCCGAAACTAATCGAAACGCAGCGAGGTACGAGCGATTAGTTTCGGACTGATTTCAATGAGATTGTACCTAACCAATATATACTAAAAGAGTAATTCCAGCAACAGTCAGTATTTTAAAAAATTCGACATTGACAACTTTTGACAAAACTAACAGCAACGCACTTTCCAAAAGACACTAACACACGTGTATATAAATTATACATAAATAATGCACATCTCTATCAAGCTACTTACGACCCCCACTAAGGCAATCTAGCATATAAGTTATTTGGAAAATGTAAAGTATTCGGGTTATAAAGTTAATGTTCTCAGAGCGAAATAAATTAAAGCAACTTTGCATTAAATCCATATGAACTACGATATATTTTACATGAAACACTCAAAATCTTTTTTAAAAAGTTATACTTAAAAATCTAGATTAAAGCTCCGAGGGGTACTTATGGTTCCGATAAAATTTGATAACACAAAGGAGCAATTTTCAATAAGGAATACTGAGACCTTTTCCATTTTTTGTCCACAGGATAACTGGTGACGAGTGATCTGATACTTGGACGTCATCCCTATTTCTTCTACCAGCCCTGCGTTCAGTAACATAGAATTCCTCGAGATGTTTGCAAGCGCCCAATGATAAAAGATGGAGACACGCCGCTGCAATGTGTTCCTGAAAGCACTGCAGACGACCAGTTTCAACAGAACCTAAAGATGAATTTTCACGAGAATATCGTTTTGGGCGTGTCAGTGAGTTTAACAATTCATGGAATAGGGGCATGCTGCACGTGCTCAAAGCTGCAATCGACATTCATTCTTGGCGCATCAATGCCTAAACTGATGGTTTCATCGATCAAGAATTCTTAGGTTTTGTGTTCGGTTTCTTGTTATGTTACTTGTGAATGACAACTTTTGAACGCCCAAAAGATGATTGACAGAAAATCTTATATTTCGTATAAAGTCATATTTCTTGTGTATTGTTGTGTTTGTTTTTTGATGATCAGGAGCACTCTCCTTAGGACGTCTAGGTTGACGCTTCAAATTGCTAAATCTACATCTTTAACGAATTTAACTGCAACTAGTAACAGTCATGGGTTTTTTACATTTCAAACGTTTCTTATGAAATATGTTGCACCACTCTCTTTTATGACACAAAGTGTGACATTTGATTTGAAACATACAGGATTATACTAAATATCAATGGTTTGGGTGATCCAGGTCTTTATATATCTAGTATACTATGCTTTTCAATTTAGACATTCTTTTTAAAAAAAAATTTAAATAAATGATGACAACATAGTTAAAATAGATAGGGTTTATTTTTTCTTGAATTTCTTTAAAAGTTCTTCAGCCATAACCTTTACTACATTTGGATGTAGAAGTGTCCTGAAGAACATGTCTCTAACAGCACATAGATCGATGTCATCCTCATTTGTAGTAGGATCACTGTCCAAAGATTGATGAAAGTGGTCATCTTTACATGATGGCTGACTACTGGCTGTTGACAGAGAGGTCAACTGTCCAGGATTATTGTTTCCTTGACCATTGTTTCTTGAAACACAAATATCAATGTGGTCACCTTCACAATACAATTGACCACTGGATGAAGACTGAGCAGTGAAAGGATCACTGTGTCCTTGACCATTATCTTCTTGACCACCTGACCTCACCAATGATGTTCCTTCAGAAGTATGGGAAAGTCCACCTTCAAGTTCAGAAGGTTCTGTGGCTGGACCTTGCAAAGATTCAAGGGTTGAAACACTCTCGACATTTGATGAAAAACTATTTTGTAGATGTTCACTTGACAATTGTAGAAGCTTTTGTCGAGTTTCATTTTCAAACATATCCCAAATATCTCCTCCGTCTCCATGGGCAACTTTCCAGTATGTTCTGAATGAACTTGGCTGCAGTGCAAATATCCCTTTAGAATCTCCTCTACCCATATATTCTGGGTTGGATGAACGACTTCCTTGATCAATTCTTTGCTTTGTTTCCTCAAAAGTTTCAGAAATTTTTAAGTTTGGAGTATTCACCTTATTGTCTACAGGACTCGGTTCCTTTTGGTTTTGAACTTCATTTTCCAAATCAATTGATCTATTGAAGTTACATACTGAATTTGATATCCTTTTTGATTGCTCTTGTTCTTCAAAATCAAGAGAATGTCTCCTTTTCTTTGCAGTAAAGACAGTCCTAGGTACAGAAGGTTGATCTACATCAGTGGTTCTATTATTGTGTTCACAACTTCTTACGTCCCATGGCGCTAAAACTTGCTCATAGTGTTTGCCTTCAAAAAAGCTTGAAAACGTGTGGAGATTGTCATTTGTTGAATTTGATGTTCCAATGCTTTTGATGTTGATGACTTTGTTCATAGACTTCCACAGATAGGTCCAGTTTATGTCCATTGATGCAATCTCCTATTAATAAATGAATATAAATAGAATTTGTATTTGATAAACTGATATTAAGTTTTAAGCAGTTTACCTACACAAACATATAATGCAATCTGCAAAACTAGTGCCATTGGCTCTTTAGCTCATTAACTTTGCAAATTTTTATCTCTAAGGCTGAAACTTAACTTTTCCATTTAAATAAAAGCTTACAGATAATTTGCGCGCCTGATGTGCTCCAATTTACTATTTCAATAATTCTGTGGATGAGTAAAATTTCCAAAAGTAGTAATAAGTTGATATCAGTGTATACATCAGATCATCTTGAAGAACTTTGAAGTGAAATTGTCGTTAATAAAAGCTTTAAGTTTGCTCAGTTTAGATTTTCTTGAATTTTAGTCTTCAAAGATCTCTTACACTAATTGATTCACCAGGAAAGGGTTAAACCAAGATGGTCAACCAGTTTAGCTAACCTCATTAGGGTTAATCCAGTCTTGTAAACTTTCACCAGCTTCACTAGACACAAGACAAGAAACAGTTGCACGAGTCACCGCCTCATTCAGTTTGCTTTTGTCATCGTCTGGCTGAAACAAGAGCTTTAATTATTTGGAATATAAATCATACATTTTTCTCAGAAACTTGGGTATAAATATTCTGATCCTTTACTCTTTATCTGCGGTCCCGTTTATTACAAAATTGCCTCGTAATAGTAATAGTTTGACGGAAAGTATGAAAATGATCAAGACTCTTCTTCTTTGGAAAGCAACAGTTAGGCTTCTGAATTGATTGGTACAAAAGCATTCTGAGTGATATACCGGTAACTACAGGAATAGAACCTTGTTTAAAACTGAAATAGTTCAGGAATGGCTACTGACAATGAATAGGCAAACTTGAAACATAACAGATTTGCATTCACAAAGATGAGAAAGATTGACGAGAAGGAGAGCAATATGGTATGATTATGATGATGAAGACGAGGAGGAGAAAGACAACAACAATGAATAGATGATGATTATGATGGAAGTAGAGTCTATTGAAAATGTAAAGATTACCAAAAATATCGAACGATAAGAAAATAAAAATTAAAACCTTTGTTATTTCACATAGAAACTTCAATACTTCAGCAACAGTTAGTTAAGCCGTAAATCAGATGTCAATCCAGGGCAATCCGAGACCATAGAGTTAAAAGCACTGTAGCAGCCAGGGCAATCCGAGACCATAGAGTTAAAAGCACTGTAGCAGATTTTTTAGTTCAAATTTGCTGTTTCAACGCATATGAGGATATAGGCACTCAATTTAGCTTTTCATTGATGCAATGAAATACATATTGATCTTTACAATCGACCTGTAGTCAACAATTAAAAGGTTACAAAGCCGAAGTCAGCTGTCAGTCTAAGGTCAGCTGTGCACGAAAACATAAAATTTGGACAGTTGAAAATGGCTGAACTAGTAATGTGTGCAGTTTTTTTTATTTACCTTGACTGAACTGAGAATAAAGGATCAAATATCATTTAATAAAGCAATCATGCAACTTAACCGATCTAAAAAAATTTAGTATATAAGCATTGTTAAAGGATTAAGATAGCGGTTGCCTTCTTTGGTTCTTCTGGCTGTGAGCAAAATTTAGATATTTCCAATGACATACAGGTAGTTCATGGGGACTTCATGAAATTTTGCTTTTAAAAACTTTTCAGTCTTATAGAATCAACTTTATTACCTGAATAAAGTATACTTTTGTTAAATAACTTATAAGGTAGATTACCTGAGTGTGGACCGTTAGTAATGTCGATAGATATGCATTACCCCTGCATTTGTCTTATTTACGAAATACTGGTGTGCACTTGTGCCTTTAAATTCATGAATATCAAGTAAGGGTGACTCTTGTATGATCATCTACTTCTTAATAATTCAATAATATAACAAAAGTGTAGAGTCAACTAGTAAAAACAGTAATAGAAATCCGAAACATTACTGCCTACCATTTCCACCCACGTGTTGATGCTGACAGCGGTCTCAAGACACTCCACATAGTGCCACCAGTGCCGTGGCACATAGAGCACATCACCCGGGCACAATGTCACCACTATGCCCTGGCACTTCTGTGAGATAGAAAGAGATAGCAAGATTTAAAAGGTTAACTATAACGAACGAATGTGTTACAAAGAACTGCCACAAGACAACCTTTCAGAATATGACCATTCTCTCCCAACTAAGACAATTAAAGTCATTTCCTAACAACTAACCTCGTAACTGGCCGCATGTCACAGTTTTTCAAATCCACATAGGTAAATATTTTGATCCTGATTTTATTCAACATAATTTTTTTTTTTTTTTTTAATTACACAGAAATTACCACGATTTTACATTGACTTCGACTCTACGTGGTGAAGAGTCGTGTAATGTACTTATTATTAATTAAATGTACATCTTGTGTATTCAATATATAATATTGTTTAATCCTCCAACTGACCTCTTGCTTTGGACCTCTTGCAAATGTACACAATGCACAGATGAGGGACCTCTAGTCATCTCAATCGTTACAGTAATAGACTGAATATTCATTTAAAAGAATGTCACTGATTACACAACTATTGTTTATTAAGACGGATCAGGATTATTTATTTCTCACCTACAAACTGCTCCACATGTAAAATCTAACAGGTAATGTTGGAAGACATGATAAGCCTCTGTGAGGAAACTATGGAAAATGATTTGAAGCGATTGCTGATTTTGTATCTGAACTGTTACCAATTCTCGGTTAAGGTGGACAGGTGGACAGATCAAGCTAAAGCGACTGCTTGGTAAAGTGTTTTGCAAAAATTGCAACTTTAAATCCTAAAATGTAACTTTATGAACTGTATAACCTCAAGTTAGTGCAACTCAATCTTTCAGTTCATAAGGGACAAAGAATATTGTTAACAAGGAGAGCGCTTTGACTTTTTTTATGCTTACAAACCATAAAATCTGGAGTTCTTTCTAGGTTAGGTTGACCCACATTGACCTCGCTGAAGACACTTGACTCTTCGTAAGGGAGTCTTGTGGGGTACATACAGTCAGATGTCGGGGGAAAGAGGTGCCAGCGCTTCCTGTAATTGGCACATTAGCTGTTATCAAACCTGTGTAATAAATCTAACCCATTGACCAAATAAATTATTTTTCAATTGTTAGTACAGACAGACAAATAATGACCCAACATCTGAAACTGACTTTTATCTTGTAAGATAAATGTGCATACCCGACAGGTGAAGGAACTCTAGTTGCAGCTACAGGAACAGATTGATTGATCATATTGACACTTTGCTGGATGCATTACTAACTTTAATTGCAACCAAACAGAATCAGTATTTCAAGCCAAGAAAATGCTCCACTTTTAACAGAGGTAACTGGGTAAGAACACACTGTGAGAACAAATTTAAAGAAAATGTTATAGAAAATGTCCAAAATAATTAAATTGCTGCCACTTCATTTTCAAACTTTTCGAAACAAATGTATCATTCATGATTTTGATTATTTTATCAATATTTATCTAGAAAAAAAATAAAGAATTTAGTGAACTTACTTTCCATGCAACTGAGCCACCAGGTTAAAACCATACGTGTCGTAGTGACATGGTGTTGCGGCCCCTGCACTACCGACCCAGATTGTAGATTCCTCACCATCTCGACCGGGCAGTCCCAATACTGACCAGTCCACTCCCTGGTCATACATAGAACAGATGAAAATAATAGATAGTTAATTCTGTCAAAGCGGCCACAGGCCCATAGGACATATAATGTTAGTTAAAAAATACAAATATCTAAAATTCATCAAATAAAAACTTGTCCCAAAGATTAATCACATATGTGTATTAGCTTTTAAAAATGAAACTAATGAAGTTTTCAAGAGCTGGAAATAAGAGCGCAAATGACATATGATATAGGATACAGAAATGAAGATTCTTGCATACAATACAGACAGCCTCAGAAAAGATACATAAAAATATCAATCACACTGCCAAGAGGGTGAAGTATTCAGTTACCAGGACTTGTGATTCTGTGTACATATGAACACAAAGAGTTAAATACAGACCATCTATCCTTCTCCATCAGCGTATATAAATCCGCAGAGCTCCTTTAAAATGATCTATCTTGCCAAAAGCCTCATATCGTTTGCTAGATAACCAGCCAATGAAACAACTTGCATTCAGCAATAGCCGCACAAACAGGATGTAAGATCTGTTAAGTTGAAGATACCAGCTCAAAGGTCTTTGCATAGCCACATTTCATTGGCTGCAAAAAAACTTGCTCATTTTACCATAGCCAAAAAGAACCCAGCTGTCAGCCATACAGGCCTGGAGGGGATCAGGGTACTAGGAATGAGCTATGAGGATTCATATACACCTATGGAGCAGGATCCAGATAATCTTTGTGATGAGTTTTGTTTTCGGGAATATGACATATAATGGGGTAACGATTTAACCTCACTCATACCTTCATCAAGTGAGGTTTGTCCTCAAACATCTGAGCCATGTATTTGTAGTCCACATAGCAGGAAAACTTGGATCGGTCAACATCATGGAGTGGGTTGTCCTTCTTACACTGACCAATTGACCACTCACAGAATTCAGACAGTGAGGCTTCAATATAAGCACAGTCAGTCTCCCACACCTGGTCTGAATTCAAACAAAAATGAATAAATAATAAAATCATCATAAAAGAAATGTTTTATATAATGTTCACAGTTCACACAAAAAAAAGAACTGACACTGTATGAAAGAAAAGTCTATGTTCACAGTTCACACAAAAATGAGAACTGACACTGTATGAAAAGCCCATCCACCTTGGGATTGTAACTTTTTTTAGTGTTTTTAATTTTTACCATTAACAAAATACCTGTGACTTTGGAGATTATTTCATACACTGGCAATTTGAAAAAGATGTATGGTGAAGAATTACTGAAACAAACAGTTGGGCAAGTTAAAAACTTGACAGGGGACCAAAGTTTTACTCATTTATAACTCAAATAATGTCCAAATATTTAGCTCAATAGATTAGATGGAGGAACTGTTACTTAGACAAGAAAGGTTAAATCAATGATCTACCTGCAGAGTTGCGTGATGCAATTTTACACCTGTATCTCTTCTCCTGAAGCACTTCCGCGAGATAGACTGGTGTCCAGTGTTTTGCTGGCCAATGGTCAATAAATCCGGTGAATACAAATGGACACGAAGCTCTCTTCAACAAATCAGAACAGTCCATCTTTCAGAGGACTTTGCATGCCGTTGGACTTCTATAATCTAAAATAGTAAAAAACAAATTAATGTCATTGTGTTCCTGTTGTACCTATGGTAAAAAATGGTATTATATATAAAGCTCAATTACTTTGATAATATTATTTTTGTCAAAAATTACATCAAACAATTTATTGTAGCAAAATGAAATCCATGGTAAATATTATTAAATATTTTTTATTTTACAAAATCCCTAATATTGATACTAACGGATATACTTGGACAAAGATAAACATAAATATCTATAGACACCTTTAACCTGTATTATTGACACAGTATTCATAAAAGGAGAGGTATAATGTTTAAGGGAGATAACTCAACTCTTTAAGTAGGGAAGGGAGACTTCTTACGAACATAAAAGACGGATGCTTTCACCGGACTAATCCGAAATCAATGACAAATGTATGGAATGAACTTTTAATTCAATATATTTTTGATACTAATTTTGGTATTCAAAACAATATTTTTTATCAAATTTAATAATCTGACATCATAAGAAAATCGATTTGTCACTGGTATATGTTGTTTATGATGAAATAACACAAATGAGATCCCTCCGTATTTTAACGGATTACAATATCATCATGGCTGCCGATCAACAAAAGAAGCCGGATTTGGGCCTCTTGGAAGAAGATGACGAATTTGAAGAATTTCCAGCAGAAGGTCACTATTTTAAACTCAAACTTATACAACAAAATACTTCTTACTTCAAGTTATAGTATTAATTGTATTATTTTTATCAATATCAGTGTATTCCAATCATTTATCGGAAACATCATGAATAACAGTGCGGGCATGGTTTTGCACTCTGTTTGCAATAATAAAAGAGTTATTTGTCAGATAGATAATAAATATAAATAAATAATATCCTAAGTCTCTTTATTTTGGCTATAGAGTTAAGTAAAATACTGTCAAATCTCGTTTTCTCCCCCTTTTCCAGTAGGCAAGTGTAGGGTAAAGAAACGCAGGCAGTTGTCCAATTAGTCATATCTATTCAAATCTGAAACTGTTTTCAGAAGTTATGGTAAGGAAAAAACTAAAAATGTAATGAAGCTCAAAAAATAAGCAGGGTATTACTTCTGAGACAGATGTTGTTATTTCATCAATAAACATGATAAACATTCGTCTGATGTTGCATCATGTTTTTCACGTATACGTAAATTATCTATTCTAGTAAATGTTAACTGTTTTTGACATGAATTGTTTTGAATATTATGTTATCATTTGTCTTCACATTTCTGGAGAATTTTGATTATATGAAACAAATTTCCCTTTTTGGACAATAAAGATTATCTTATCTTATCTTACATTTGCTTTAACCAACACAATAAAGGATTTCAAAACTTAAAATATTCATTTTGAATATGTGATTATTTCCAGACTGGGACGCAGCCGACGAGGACCAAGAGGATATAAAAGTCTGGGAAGACAACTGGGACGATGATAATGTTGAGGATGACTTCTCAAAACAGCTGAGGTAAGGGGGAAAAAGTAGTAGTGCATAAGGATTCATACAAGGTTTAAAAATTATAAAAACATTCGTTTATTTCAACCAAAGTGAAACTAAAATATTCTTAAACCCTATTTACAATGTCTTAACCTTTTTAGGATAGTGTTCTTTAGCTATTCGCTGATCCTCGATTTTCCTCGTTCTCAATAAGATGCGATACATGTAAAATGGACACTCAGAATGGTTCATTTCAAATTGATTCTGCAGCTATAGTTTTAAAATAATAAAAGTCAAGCTCATAAGAGAGGCACTCCTGCTCCATCAGGGGATATTTAAATACGAAGATTCAACAATCTCCTCATTGCATTGCTTGTTTATCTTCATGTTAACCGGCTTCTTACTTTTAACTATTTATACCATGAAGTTACTCATCACCACTCCTATCGGAAGACTACGAAAAATGCTTAATTCAGAGTTCTCTCTTGTTTGTTCTTTTTTTTTAGCAATATGAGGGATATGCTGTGAAGGCAATCAGGGGATAGTAGGGGCATTGCCTAGGATGAGGACATGTTGAAATCCTTGATTCTTCATGTCATAAATTTGCTCAGAGTTGTAACAAAACAATTTCATTGTTTCAGAGCGGAACTGGAGAAGAAAGGAAAGAATCCAGATGGCAGTGAACCTATGAAGACCTAAACATTAGACACTTTGTGATCATCTGTAGACAGTCATCTAACATTCAAATATTTCATCAAAATCACCAACTCTACGCCTCATTGTTTAGGCCTCTGACAACGACCTTCTCAACCTCCGTGGAATCGTAGACCTGAACCGGAGGAGGGAACTCTTTAGACTGCAAATCAGATGCCTGGACCAAGAGTCTTGTACTATACAGTTATGTTTGTGGATTGTGAAATGAATAAACTATCTAATGTGTATGTCAGTGTTTTCGTTTGTCACTTCTGAAAATTCCAACTCTGCATACTAATTTCTGACTGAAAGTCATGTAGGGTTGTATTTTTCAGCTGCCATTTTGAGGATTTCCTTTGATGGCTATTCTCGTGCCACAGTCATTGTTAATGAGCTATTCTTCCTTTTATCTGACCGTTTAAATTGGACAGTAAGATGATTTTGAGCTCTTCTTAACTGTTTCTTTTTTTTGTTACACCATGAGCTAGAAACTGGATTTGGAACAGTGGATACTATTTCATTCAAGTTACTATTTAGGTAACACTGTCATGTAGGTATGTTGCAATTATGGAATTTAATGAGATTGGTAGCTGTCAATTAAAGGGGCATAGAGTATGTAGTTGTGACAAATATGTCAAACATTTTAATTGGTCATATATTACTGAAAAGAAACTGATTTTTGCTGAAATATTATACATTTGATGAAAATTATTGATTGAAAGTAACTCACAATTTTGATCGAAAACCACACAATGTACCACTACAAGCACACGCAAATAAGTCAACTGTTATTTTGGAAACTTTTATCTACAGCATTCAATAGGACAGGTGTGGGGGGGTAACTAGTCTGGCAAGATTCAAACCACCATGCACTGAAATCAAATCAATAATGATTCCACCGTGCACAATGATATTTTGATGATGCCTCCCATTCTCTATAGTAGCTCAAGTCATAAAATCCTATGCTAATGTCTGTTTTAATATGAGATTTTCTTGGGCTTGAAATTGAAAAGCCTGATTTGATGCAATCAAAGTTAGTTTTGCAATCAACGACTTGGTGATTTGTAAAGCCTTTTTTGCCATATGCTATAGAAAGCTAGAATTTATTCAACCATGCACATTGCACTTTCAGTTGTATTAAATAGTAAATGAATCATGGCGTAGACTTGATGAGAAGCATGCTTTCTATGCAAGAAGTATTTTAATTGGCTGAAACTTTGCTGATAGCTTGTGTTGCCAATTTTGTATTAGAACTAAGGTTAGCGTAAAGTCAGAGAATACCTTGTATTAGTTCAGAGCTTAGCGTAGGAGTTTTAATTGAGCTATAGCTGTGGAGGGAAAATGGGTACTTCCTCACTGCTCTGATCTCATCAAGTAACACCAAAATGAACATTTAATGTAATATTTGAGATTTATTTGTGGCCATTCATTACAACACAATGAAAACTGTGTAAACATGTCAAAAATGATTTCAAAGTGATACAAACATGATCTTGAACATGCATACATTATAATTCATAAATTGCACACTGTGTATATTAATTATCATATTTCTTCTTAATCAAGATATACTTTCTTAACAGTCAATCTATGTAAATGTTAAGATGATAACTATTCATATGTTTTAATTTGCTTTCTTCACATTATAGATTACAACAATAAGTTTAACATAAACTTTACAAATTTTATTTGTGACAAAAAACTGTTTAATTTAAGTTCTTGGTATCCTTAATAACTTTTTTAACAGTTTTGCATGTGACCATGAAATTATCTTAAATTATTTTCTTGAAGCTAACATAAAAAATAAATAAAATTTTCAAAGATATCACAGACTTTTGTCACATGTAATTACATAAAATTGGACGGGACAAAATAAAACGGATATAACATTTAATACTTCAGCAAGAAGCCTTGATCTTTCCATGATGGAATAATATTTCAGGAAACAAAGCTTATATATAAATATATATATATATCTTGTATTATAATGATAATTCTTAGTTTCAAAATGAATTGTTTATCTGCTTGAGTATGCAGGGATTGGGAAAGGTACCCTTGACATTGGGCCTTTTAATCATTTATTGAATCTTAAATGGGCAATTTTCTATGGTAGCAATAGTAATACTTATAATTTCAATGGGCCTTTTTTTCACCCAGTTTGCAAAAAGGCCGATGGCCCTAACTTTCCCAATCCCTGAGTGTGTATTGCCAAACTCACAGTGGCTTTTGCATTTCTTGGACCAGATTATCAAAGCTCTCATAGTGCTAAGAAAATCATAAGTTAATGTCAATACATGGTTAGCACTAAGAAAGCTTTGAAAACAACGGTCCAGACTGGCTCAAAGAGTAACGAGTTTTGCAAAAGCTTAAAGTTTACAATTTGAAAAACCTTGACTTACAGTAATTTAATCTTATCTCTCGGTCAGATAAAGTTTGAGCAAAATGAGTTACAGATGAATGATCATCCTCAGTCTACTAGAGCTTAATTTTCAATACTCTATACGATATTACCTCTTGGTCTTTTCATCAGGAAAGGGAAAAGATTATACATAGACCAATCAAACTGCTCCATTGACTGGTTCCAAAGGGTGAAGATCCTTTCAAGAGTTATTCATATTAATAACATTATTGCGGGGAGAAAGCCCACAACACTATGCATTATGGTGAAACCTGCGAGAATTGACTGGAACTAGCGAACCATGGGTGCTACTGCGCTGAAATTCAGTGTAGCATTGCAATCAAACTTTACTGTAGAACAGTTCTCTACTGCAATCAAAGTTGCCGTGCCCCTTTTAAAAGACTTCTTACAACAGATTCTAAGAAAAGTGACTTGCAAAATATTCATCTCTGAGCTCTTACTTTTGTTATCAGACAATAAAATGGCAAGTTTGCCTTTGAATTATCAAAGTCAAGTGGAGAAGCAATCACAAAATAAGATAGCTTTAAATACAGGGATATCAAGACCTGAAAGTCATGCCAATACATTTAATTGACTTTTAGTTGCAAAGCCTGGCTTCGAGGGCGAATAAATTGAGTATGAATTTTCCTGATGAAAGTCCAAGGTTGACATGTGAAGAGAATTGAAAAATTAAGCATCGGTGACCAAAGATGATTAAAAACATGAATTTACACCTGTGCAGATATGTTTATCATGACCCGGGTTGCGTGTTCTGTTTGAACTGTCTGAGGGCCTGAAGAAAGACTTTCTTGGTTTCCTCCATGGTGACGCTGTAGAGTCGTAAGTCCTCTTCCTTAGCCTGGAGTGTGCTCTGTAGAGCTGCCTTCAGAGCTTCATTTTCATCTCGCTGGATCTCAAGACTGAAACAAGGATCATAAAAAATCAGAAATTATACTTGCTAACGTATACAGCTGTAATAAATTGTTCCCTTGAATTCCATCTTCCCAAACATGGCCCATTCTTACGCCAGAGGGGTTGGGCTTTGAATTCATGACAATATTTTTTCAAAACTTTACTCTTCATAAGTCCTAAACTCTACATAAAAGGGGCACACTCTAATCAACACACTAGAGGTTAAAAATTGCCTTTTTTTTCAAAAGTTTACTCTTCACAAGTTGCCACCACCACACTGCCTATGTTGACACAAGCTTTGTTACAAAACATCCCAAAACACTTTTGTCTCAAAGACATTTAATCAAAATATAAATCTAATCCCTGGGTGATATTTAGAGTGGCTGATCTAGATGGGTATTGTGTGGTGGAGAGGTTTAAATGATATATTGAGGGCAGAGGGGATTAAATCAGATTTCAAATAAGATTTCATAAATAGTTAAACCAACCAATGAACAAGGACAAATCTAGTTACCTAGTTATAAGTTCTTCAGTATCAGCATGTTCTGATTTGTCCAGTTCCTCGACTAGACCGATTGATTCCCTGACCGAAGATGCCGACGTCTTGTTTCCCTGTTTCCTGCCTGTCTTGACATTGGCACTAGTCCTAGCAGACATGGGTTCCAACTTTGCCTTGCCAAGTTTCTTCTCCAACATCACATTCTTCTTCCTCTCCTGAATCAGGTCTGATTGAAGCTCGTTCAACTTAAGAGTTGTCTCGTCAATCCTTCATAAAAATGAAGAGATAAACTTCAAGTCCCACACATATGTCAAAATTGTATTATTTGTCACATTCAACTTGTACTGTCTTATGTTTTTTTAACTACGTTGCAAATAACACAAGGATGTTAAGATTTGCTCCCCTTGCTTTGCTGAATGTCATGACTGCACATCGACACAAAAAATAGTAAAGTTGACAAAAGAATTGAGTCAAGAGATAACCACCATATCAAAGAGATCAACTCAGGCAGAGGGAAGTCCAGATTTTACTTAACAAAAATCACATAACATAAAAATCTTATTCAAATCAAGATCACCATGAAGAGGACGACTCACCTCTTCTGCAGGACCTGCACAAGTTCTGCTAGTCTTTCTCTCTCGACCTCTGACACTTGCATCAACGTACGGTACTCCTGACACTGATACTGCAGCTCACCCTGTCCCGGAGCTGTGTTACTGTTGAGAGAAAGAGTTGCATGATAATAGCTGATGCATAATTTTCATATGTGCACATGTGTGGTACTCCTGACACTGATACTTCAGCTAACCATGCCCTGGAGCTGTGTCAGTGACAGGAGAAACAGATAAATGATAATGAATGTGGTAAATAAATAATGTTTTACACCATTGAAAATATCCTATCAAGATGTATTTTTCTGAAAATTAACACCATTATATCAAAACAATTTTAAACCTGTTGTCACAACTTCTAAAATACCTACCTTGATGATGTAGGCCTGTTGGAGGCTCTGGATAAGGATCTTGCACTTTCAACTATTTTGATATTTGACGGTGGCCTCTCACTTTGTCTGTCAAAAAAAAATAACATGACAGAATATTTGTAGGTCATTTCATCCCAGTGTTATTTGTATAACGGTTGTACGAGTACACCATCCGCAATTGGGCAGGTTATTGCAAAACAGCAACAAACAAGTTCTGAAAGTACTTAAACTCTGAAATTACTAAATTTCAAATTCCTTCATTAATGTAAAACATAAATCAATCTCAATGTAAAGTACTTTAGTTTCAATCATTGAAATCTGTGATATCATTCCCTGCTAAAATGGTCTTATCAAATATGGCCCTTAATGTTGTTTGAAGATAAGATTTTATTTCACTTGTCAACTAAATTTATTATAACTATTACATTTAATATACATAAACAATACCATATGAAAATTAATTAACATGTATTAAGAGTCCAATACAACTTTAAGCTCACCTAGAGTCAGGCGGAGTGACAGTGGTCAATACGACAGTGTCACCTCCATTCGAAGTAGAGGTCAAAGGTCGTGTGCTGACTGGGGCTGAAGGAGGGCGGGGCTCCTGAAATATCGCTGAAACACTCTCTATCTGTGCCTTCTGGAGGTGCTGGGAATCAAGATAGAAAACTTGCAATTTTCAAACTATCTCTGATAGTTTTGTAAAATGATTTCAATCACATATATTTCTATGTGAACTAAGAAATTGGGACAGAGAATCAGTGATAAAAGCTTGAAAACTAGCAAGACCAAAAGTGTTATTTTGTCTATGTTATTAGCAATAACAAAAAATCTCAAATAAATAGAGGTCGGAAGAAAAAGTAACCAGGTTATTGGTTTTCAGACAGGCTTGTTTTATACTGAGAAAATAAAGAAGAACACTTAAAAAAATATATGTTGACTTGCTCACAAAACAATCAATTTACTAAGAGAGATGGTGTTTTTGAAAATGAAAGGAAAGGCAAATGGGTTGCAAAGTGTAACAAAGAAATCTGAATTTCTGTCAGGAGACAAAAATTATTGTCAGTTTAAGATAATTTTTTAACAGACATAAAAATGATACATACATTGTATTGAAAATATAAGACATGATCTGGGTTTTAGTAAAAACAAAAAACTGAAACCAGAAAAAGGGGATAAATTCTTACATTCAACTTAAGCTGGTTGATTTCATCTTCCAAAACTTTGACTTTATTTTCCTTTTCTGCGACAATGGCTTTCAGCTGCTCCACTACGTTGTTATCTTGCTGTAGTTTGATGTTCATCTCGCGAGACTTTTCCTGAGCCCGCTCCATGCTGCTCTGTTGATGTCGACTAGAATCCTGCAACAAATTCTTCAGTTGGCTCAGTTGACGCTGCAAAAAAAAAGGAAAAAAGATAAATCATTTCCCGTAGATGAGTTTTTTTTAATGGAACCAGTGAAGGCTTTGATATCAAAATGGTAAAATCACATGGAATGTATTTCTTGATATGATTACACAAGCTAATTTGTAGAACATATTGCTGACATGGTCCCCTCCTTAAAAACAGTAATTTTTATTAAAGAGTTGATGATTTTGTATCAAAAGAATTTTGTAATGTAACATTTATATCATAAATATATCATTCAGAATTTTTCAGGATGAGGTACACAACCTGTATAAGTGAGAATTGGTAGGCATAACAACATGTGTTTCCATTTAGGGAAACAATGAAAAAGCAAACAGTGGGCATCTTTTTACTTTGGAAGTCTCAGAAATAGGTTATAATAGCTGAATCACACAGGCTGATTAAAATTGACTGTGTTCTGAGGAATAAAAGTTTTTATTACCCATGCGGGCACAAATATGTCGGGTATTAAAGTTTTCATAATAGTCATGGGAATTACAGTTTTTCTAAAAATAACTCAAATTCTGATTGGCTGACAGAACTATTTCTATTCATTTGTTCAGTGAGTCCAGTGTACCCGTGTCAAAGAGACTTCAAAACAAGCATTGTTTTTATTTTCGTATGGAATAATAAGAAACGTACAATGTTTTATATATGGTTTCTTTTAATATTTTCATTTAGGATTGTCTTGCTTAATAACATATGATCCACAAACATGTAATGAATTGCAGAGACTACATTTAACTGCGCCATGACATAATCGTTTTTCATAGCACATGAATACAATGACGAAGTTTACTTGCAACTCGCCTTCACGAAGGTATTTTCCAAAAGTACCGTAAATATTCTTAGATTTGACTTTGGTAAGAAAAAGAATAACCAACTCGAAGATCGGAATTACGGTTTATCTGTCCCTCGTGAATTATTATGATAAATTCCTCGCTAAAGCTCGGAATTTATAACAATAATCCACTCAGGACAGATAAACCGTGACTCCTCGCATCTTGTTGATTATACTTATAATAAATATTGGCTATAGGGGGACTCGTACGTACTCTATCAGGGGCTGTCCTCTCCACAACGGTCTGAAAGCACCCGCCTTGCTCACACGTTCTTACACCAGTTTAGCCCAGACAAAACCTAGTCATTAGCGGTCCAATCACATCATCGCATTTAAAATAACGATAGCGGCGAACAAGGTTAACGAATGGTAAACAGGAGTTACTTGCCCCTAGATACAGATACCGAAGGCTTTTGCCACAGTCATTGTGATTGGCTAGTTGAGATTGCGTCAGAACGTACGAACAAGGCGGTTGCTTTCAGACCGTTGTGGAGAGGACAGCCCCTGATAGAGTACGTACGAGTACCACTAGAGTCGATATTTATAAACTTTTATTCCTGGGAACACGGTCGATTTTATTCAGACTGAATCACATGTTAAGATTCTGTTCAGCAAAAAGACCTTTGCTCATAAGGAGCAACATAATCAAATGAGTTGTCCTAACATGTCTTGTCTCGCTTTTCATTAGATACATTTAAAGTAGCCATCAAGGCCCACTGTTTCAAAGGCATTATCCCTGAACATTCAAACTTAAACCTCTTAACAACAAGCTGTCTTTAAGCCAATAGAGCATTTTCAGTGAATTGATATTCTTTATAAATGGAATTTTTAATTAATCATTTGTTTATCTTAATGGTGCCAACGGATGGTTGGTAAAACAAAATGGAGATTATATCATACCATTAAAGCTTCCACAAGCTCATCATCGTTCTTCCCTTTCTCCAGGAGAGTCGAGATCTGTTGTTTCTGAGCCTTCACCTCATTGGATAAAACTTTGTTCCTGGAAACGGGGAAAAGTTATTAGCATCTACATCCAGGGGCAAAGTGCCTATTCTTGCATGTAAAATTGCCATATATAACTTAATCATCACTGTTAGCAACTGCCCTCAATAACCATGACCAAAGGTATATTCCATCTTCCAATGCATGGCCTATATTTGCGCCAGCCCCGATGACTTGCTAAGATAGACCATCTTACATAAACTTTTCTCTGCTTGTCGTCCAGGGTGCTGCTACGGATCTCGATAGTTCAATGAGAAATCATAGAGGAATTGCAACTTCTGCCAAAAAGGTGCTACACTCGAAACACAAATTTTGATGGGTCGGCAGGAAAGTCTAGATAAGCTAGTGATAAAGACTTAAAGTCATAGAATCAATTTTGTAAAGCAACTAAACTGCAAAGATTTTCATTTAAGTTTAGGATGACTGACGCTGCTTATTGGCGTATGCTGTTTCAGACCGATGAGGTACCGAATCAAGTGCAATCCCATCGTGAGTACGAAATACCGGAAATCTAGTAACTGCAGCGCCGAAACTTATGAAAGACGCATTTTTCATTGAGTTTAACACCTTTATGTTATTTCTGTATTTGAAAAAAGGTTAACTATTAGCTATTTTCATTGGATATTCAGCTGGGAAATTTCATGTGTTCAACGTCATGGACTTAACGAAATGACGTGGTAGGGACTAATGCTCGCCAAAACATAGGGTAGGGTGTTTTGAACTTCATTATTGAGGGCTAGAATGCATGCAGATTTCTGAAAATTAATGCAAATGTCAGGGGAAAGATTTCTGTGAGTGATGAACTATTTGCCGGCTTGCATTACAATTTGCCTTGCAAAAATGAGACTAAGACTTAAGCAATTTAAAGACATGCAGGGGTAGATGTGTATATTCATGAATGCCTCTCTTATACAAAACCACATTCACTTGTCTGCTCAAAACCTTTCTTTAACAAGGATATGCATTTCAATATGAATATCACATACTACAATGCTATTCAACCTACTATCCACACAATTTAAAAGAAATAAATTACATAGTGTAATCATAACCCCTGATACTATTGTGCAATCATTCATTTAACACATAATATAGACAAAACATGTTATTTCAGTAAGATATAAAGTCCAAAGTGTTTTGTAGATGTTGCCTTTATGGACTTGAAAATTTTACCTTGCTTTACAAGCGTCCATCTTTGTCTTCAAGTTGGCATGATCTTCTTCAAGAGCTTTCAGTTCTGACGCAGCTCGCTAAAGATTCAAACAGAATTCAGTTTCAGATTAACAGGTAACAAAACATACATACAATATTTATGAGATTATCCTCTTCATTTATGTTGACATTGCTCCTTCTTATCTACAAATTACCTAAAGTAAATGCCGTGAGACCTTTGTTGTTGCCAAGTTGCTAAAAAGATGGGGTAGGGATAAGGAAGGACGCTAAAATATATCTGGAAAAATTTTAAAACATTATCTCTAGATCAATCGCGTCTAAATGGTGAAAATACAAATTTGAAGTTTGATTTTTGTTTTATTTTTTAGCTTTTAGTTTATTTGAAATTTCAAAAAATTATTGAAATAAATATGAGAAACCCACCTCCTGTGCGTCTTTCCTCTCTTTGTCCATCTTCCTAATTTCCTCACGATACTTTTCATCCTGAGTGCGCTTTCGAGCAGACGACCGACCAAGCATCTGCTCCTCTATACTGCCCTCCTTGCTTTTACCCTGCAGGGAGTCTACCTGAGCCCTCAACTCTTCTACCTATTTACATAGAGGATGTCACATGAATGTCCATTCTATACTCATCTTCCTACGCAAAGCTTAACTATTGGCAGTCTCGAACTGCCGACACAAGACTTTTCTGTGCTAGCTCTCTAGCTTACTCCAAAGGAATTAGATAGTCCAATCAGAAAGCTCCTAGCAAAAGCTACATCCGGGGACTCGAACAGACATGGCTGCGCCCATGTCGCAGTCCGTCGACTGAAAGATTTGTAAAGAGAAAGTGCCACCTGCAAAGCGATGAACAATATATTCAATTTCATTTATATTTATAGTCAATTTGCGTTATTATTTTGTTCAACCCTATAGCGGACACCGACCTGTCAAAGAATTTATTCTTAAATTGTTTCGGTAAACTAATCAAGCTTGAAAAAATTTACCATGATTTGAAGCACCGACTCTATGCACTACGCCCGGCAAGTTTATTTCCTGTCATCGTACAATTGTTTTATCCGTTGCGCTTGCAAAAACTTTATTGAATACCCGTTGAACCGAAACATTGATTAAATTTTACATAAATTAACCGATAAAATTTGAACATATCTCGATGTCATAACACTCGAAATGTAGTAGCCTGCCACATCGTTGTATCGCGGTAGAAAACGTTTCTCTCAACAAACTTTACAACAAACCAGGTATTTTGATGTGTACCATTTAAATATCATGTCGTCAATAAAAAATCAAAAAGTAAAACAATTGGGTGATTTCACTGGGTGATTTTCATTTTTGAAAATATTACTTTATGTGCCTTGATATAAAAATTACTCTCTCTCCATAAAAAGGGGCGGGATAGCGCAGTGGTAAGCGCGTTCAACTTCGGATCAAGAGGTCCGTGGCTCGGCAACTTTGTCTGCAGTAGAGAATTGTTCTACACGCAGTAAGGTTTGGGTGCAATGCTCCACTGAATTTCAGTGCAGGACCACCCATCGCTAGTTCCAGCCGGTGCTTGCAGGTTTCACCGCAAAGCATAGTTACAATTGTGTTCCGGGCTTTCTCCCTGCCATAATACTAGCAGCCGCAATATAAGTGAAAAACTCTTGAAAGCGGCAATAAACCCCATATCACCTCACATCCCCTCACCTCTCAATAAAATATTTCCCGTTTGGCTTGTACGTGTGTTTCTGAACAGTTGGATAATCAAAAATGAGACTTGTGCACATGATAAAGATAGACAATTTTTAAGTTCTTGATATAGTGTCAAAGCTTACCAACTAAAAAAGTGTGCCCGGTAAAATTAAGACAAGTTAAGTCCACCTTTGTAGTAATTGAACCAGAATAGTTTTCGTAGTTTTGCAAATGCTTTTATCTAATCTTAATATCAACTAAAATTAAATTGAATTGATTGTAATGATAATATTACTTTGTTTCTATCACAGATATTAATTTAACAATTAAATCATAATTGCCCTGAAAAAAGGGCACGTCTGTTAATACACATTGCATAGACAATATATAGCCTACTTTTCATTGTATGTCTAAAAATATATCCTCCCCTATAAATTCGATTTTCACATATTTTACAGGATAATTTTTCAGCAATTTAAAAATAAACAATGTATAAACTGTACTTATATGATAAAAAAATAGAATCATATAATGGTAACGCCCACAATAAATGGGCCTACATACTTCCCTTTAAAAAATATAAAGGGCGCAGTCATATGTTATTTATTTACCAAAACCAGTCCTAATAACAACAAAACATATTTTCCGTCCCTCAATACATTTATAATAACAATCTTCTTGTTTGAAAGGTTTGCAATGCCAACTTCTTTGTAACCTGATCAAACAGGTCACTTTCAATGGGCGCGGCCATTTTGATTATATCGCAAATGACTCGGTGTCGCCGATTGGCTATAGTAAGGGAGGTAACTGGAGCTAACTAAAATTCGCCAGTGAGGGCGCTCGTATCAAGCCAGAAAACTCTTGTGTCGGCAGCAAGGGTTAACTTGGACAGTTCGAGACTGGCAGTAGTTAGCTTTGCGTAGGAAGATGTTCTATACTATGTTATGACACAAGTGTCAGAAAATTGGTGATTTCCTGAGCAACGGCAAGTGACATCCTGATATTAAGGCAGACCGTTTATACTATTATACTAGTTTTACAACACAAATAATAATTCCCTAAAAACCTGAAATGGCAATAGGGAGGGATTAAAAAAAGAAATGGGGTAATTAATGTCGTAAAAAAGATTATGCCCTTGATATGAAAATAATGATTCAGATATTACTAAAGTAATTAAATTGAGAAAGTACACAAATTCAGCTTTGAAGCATAAACCAGCTACCACTGTTGGAGCCTTGAAACAAAACATAAGCAATTACAACAATTTGAATCTGCAGAGTGCCTTCATTACCCTAATCATTCTCTGGGCCAAATGCCGTCATAGCTGGCGACTATGTTTAGCATGATTTTTTTTCAGCTAGTGAAATGTCCTTTTGCAAGGAGCTTGAAGCCAATATCTTCAACAGATTTGTCATCCAGGTGCTCCCGCTATTGTCGTCATTTCATTGACAGGTTATTCATAGAACTGAATGAGGCTTTGGCCCAAAATATATCATGGTATTGAAGGAGTTCTGTTGATTCAAAGACACTGATGTAGCAAGATGATCATAACTTATCTAATTTTCTAAGGTCAAAACATGAAAGGATTATCCTCAAGTTAAAGGGATGTTGATTTGACATCAATACATTACCTACTAAGTGTCAATATATTTTGAGAGACCAGTTTACAGGAATCACACGTAAAACTCCGCTGAAATCCTAACATTGACATTACCTTGTTCTGTAGAGTGGCCACCTGCTGGGCCCTACCTCTCCACCCGCTGTTTGAGTTCAGTAGCGACGCCACGTTTACATTCTCTCCAACCTCTTGCTGGAGCACCTGAGAGAAAAAAGATCATTTTTGTGTAAAAGGAAGTCACTGACTTTCAAGGCTTCCCTCGCAAAATCTATCACTAAAGCACAAGGGTGAAACCTCTTTATCCCTTTCAAAGCTACATTCCTGAAATCTTGCTTAAAAACATATTGGTTACTGTTTTTTTAGGGGGTGAAAGGGAAATTATTTAATGACCTATAAAAATGGCAGGATGTTCAAGTATGGCTCTGTGACTAAAGGAAAAACACTGCTGTGAGTCCATGACACTTGATGTAATCTGTGCATGTTATCTGTGAGAATTTTTCAAGGGCAAATTTTCTTCTTGGCTAGATATTCAAAAAGTAACATATTCAGAGTCAGAGAAACCATGTTGTTATGTATCTCAATAAAATGGTAGTTTTAGGTCATGGTAATACAGAGCAATACAAGAACGCCTGTATGTTTTCAAAATACAGATCTTTATCGCAACAAAAACTTCTTAGTCCTACAATAAATCTTAGTCCATGTTAATGGAAGGTCTTTTGAATCACCAGAGTACATCAAACAGTCAGTGGCTTTCTGTATCCAGACTAATTTCCTCTATATCATTTGCAACCAATCTGAATGATAACCAACCTTGTTTGATATCTTAAGCTCTTGTTTCAGCATCTGGCACTGGTTCCTGTATTCTGCTAGTTTGTTTTCTGTGTGTTTGAGTTTGTCTTGGAGAGCTTTCACGTCAACCCCATCATCGTGCTGAAAGAAATATCAGATATCTTATAAATCGTTCACAAATGAACATTTAGCTCCCAAACTTGTTGGAGATTTCCTCACCTGTATCATATGTGATAGATTGCATGTACAGGAACAGTTTCGTGATTTTTTCTGTCGGTACAAAAGAAAATAATTTCTCTAAATCAAAAAGTTTTATTTGCCGAGTTAAAGATGTTAATTGAAGATGAAGTTTAACATCAGGCGCAGCCCTACAATAGTTGAATGAAAAGCGTAATTGCTGGATAAAATGACAGTTTGAAGCTTGAGACACTTTTGGTGTCAACTTTGGCAAGAAACTTTATTCAAAAGTATATGGTAAAGAAGTAATAATAATGTTGGTGATGACAGACAGAAGTCAGCTTTTGTTAGACCAGGGTAAAAATGTTGGAAGCGCCTTGAGGATGCACTACAGGGTCAAAATTTGAACCATATTTATGATTTATAGATCCACATTATCATTATAAATAACTCTGATGACAGAAATAAATTCATACAATACCTTTTCATCTGTGAATTGTGTCTGAAGACTTAGCATTGAACCCATCATGGAACGATTATCCGCCTGCACTGCACTCATCTGCGTCATCTACAATATACATTAAACACAATATTGTTCAATTCTCTTCCTTTCATCCTCCATTCACATTTTATATTTCATAAAAAATGCTGACATGGTTCTCCTTTTTTTTAAATAATAGCATTTACAAACAGGAATAAAATATTCATTCACAACATTTTTCATTTTAGAAGGAATACTAGTAACTAGATTGACATATCCACAAACCTGTCTTTGAGCATCTTGATACTTCTTAGACATCTGTTTAGATTTGGTTCTCTCACTCTCAAGTTCTGCTGTTAGTTCGCGGACCTTCTTGGACAATTCAACAATCTTAGTTGCGGCTGTTTCATTTGTAACACCTGGAGATTTGTATATTCATATTGGTTATCATCATCATCATCATAATTACTATTATTTTGTGTGTGTGGTGTTATTGTTGTTGTTGGTGTTATTGTTATTATTATCATCATCTTCATCTTTATCATTGTTGTTATTGTCATCATTATCATTAATATCATAACTATCTTTTGTATGGTAGATGCAATATATTTACAGTTCAGACCAAATGATTTGACAACTCAGTAAAATAATTATGGGAAAACTTGGCCAATACGAGATAAACTGGGCAAAGACAACTCTGGTCTAAGCATGCACATACACTGATATAGAAGAGGACAGAAGCTCCGAAAGTTTCAAACTTCATACAGAAACTCATTCATACCTCAGATTTTGATAGAAATGCACTCTTTTCTTTAGTGCAAGACAGATATAAAGATGTTGACCATTAGAATTGATATAGGTTGAGAGATCTGAACTTTTAAGGTATCTTATGGAGAAAGAAAGTAAGTGTTTCAATTGACTTTACCTGCTACAGCTGAGGATTCTTCAACTTTCTTTTTCTTGAGGTTTCTAATTTCAAAATCTCTCTCACTCAATAGTTTGTATAGCCTGCCATTCTCATCCTTTGTTTCCTGCAGAAGTTATTGAAAAATAAATAAAATTGTCTTGAAAAAATTAAAATGTGACAAGTACATTTTTAATTGATCATTTTCACAGAAATACAGGATACAGAAGAAGCTAAAAACTTTTAATTAAACAAGATCTTTAAGTCTGAACATTAAAAACAGGCTCAAGAAACTTTGGGGGAAAAAAGATAGCTACAGAAATTTCTTGAAACTTTAATTTTGCTAATTGAAAATCTTTACACGTTTTTGTGTATCTTCATTGCAAAATCTCCTGATTCTTAATTTATGGGAGATATTAAGAAATTGTCAAAATTGTAAAACATAATCAATGTTATTGTGCTATGCAAGCAGTCCCAAGTAGCTCAATGATCAAGGACATAAACAGGCTCAGATTTCTTAACACAAACACACAGAAGACTTTGAGGGCAAATGTGAAAAGACTATTACTTAGATATAAACAGAACTTTACACTGTGTTGTGTCCTTGGGCAAGGCACTTCCTCCAAATTGCACTTAGCTGTACAATTGGGTACCTGAATATGGGATGTATGGACCAATATGGTCGCACGAAGCCCTTAATAGCTTCATCAAAGGTACAGTTCCCTCAGAGTAATAAATATAAAGCGCTTTGAGCACATGCCTTGTACATGGAAAAAGCGCCATACAAATGCAAAATGCTTTTGTTTGTTGTTGTATATTTTCCATATTTTGTGATACAAGCAAACATTGTGTAAGGAAAACACGATACATATAAACATATACACAAATCCACATTTGGATCTTTCAATTCATTGTGCTAACCAAACAAAATAATCTACCACGTAATAAATGTAAAGTTGTAAAAATGCACATATATATATCATATAGAACTTCTCAATACCTACACGTATCTGATCATTAAGATGCTGCACTAGCTCATCTGACAGGTAACCGCTTGTTGCGGGCGGGTCAGCCAACTGCAAAACAAATCACCAACCACATAAAATATCTATTCAACTTCTCACCAATGGCTTTCAAGAATTGTCTTTACATGAATGTTGTGATAAAATAGCTTAAGATAAACAGGAATTATGTTTTCCGTCCTAAGAGAATTTTTTTTAAAAACCCCATATCAAGTCTTGATCATTTGGCAAACCAAGATTGCCTTAGCACTTAGTTAAGTTATTAGATGAGAAAGCTAGAACTATAACAATCAAGTTGTCTTCAAAATAAAAAAGTTTGAATTTTGGATTTAATCAAGGATGCAAAGATTGAAAATCTCTATAAAACTATCAAATCTGTTTATTGTGGCCTATAATAATTTCCAAAATAAGGTATACTTTTTTTTCTCTTCTCTCAACTTTCTCTTCTGCAAATATACCGAGTGTAACAATAATTTCAGAATGTATGTTTACTCCTCATCTAATTTAGGTAAAATGATTATGTTATAGTTTATGATGTCATGGCACTGTGATGTCATTACTTGATGGAAAAACATTTTAATGTCATGTAGCAGACAATGAAACAGCAATGTGTAAAATTTACTGTCAAAACAATATCTCTCAGGAGATAAAGTTTGATCTCACATACACAATATCTACGTATCTAAATGTCGAAGTTAAATTTGGTTTTTAAAGTTTTCAAAAAATGTCTTTATGAATTATTTCACACAATTAAATATCAGGGCTCCAGATAAGATGCGTATCTGCGTAAAATACGCACGGGTAATTCAAATATACGCATTAAAAATGAAATCAACGAGTGACAGCTACGCACAACTCTCACAGCATACGAGTCAGATATTTTTTACAAAGTTTCATTTATACATGTCTGATCTTGACATCTCGAATAGTAGCTAACTTGAATTCTTGCAAACCTGAATGAAAACAATGATTACCGAGTTCATATTTCATCAAATAGAAATCACTCACTTATTTACAGATTAAATGTGTGAAAAAATTTAATTAACGACTAACATCGAAAAGGATGCTAAAGTCGGAATGAGGATCCGAAAACGATAAACCGTGAAATACTCCTATTTTTTCATGTGGTAATTTTACTCCTCAATTTTATATTTTGAGGAGTGAAATACTCCTCAGTCCAAATAATTATCTGGAGCCCTGAATATACCTTCAGATCCATCTCATCAGTTATCCCGAAGGCGCCAGAAGCTGCTGACCCTGGTTTCTTATCGTCATCCTTCTTCTGTTTTCGTCTCATCAACTTCTGTTTCTGTTGTTCCTGCAGTTTCTCAAACTGCTCTTTTAGAGACGAGTTTTCAGTCTCCATCTTTCTGGAAGATTAAATCAGTTTTACTGAATTGTAAATCTTATAAGAAAATTAGAATTACAAAATTTAATAATTCAACATCTGCCTGATCTAGCTGAACATACTTTAATGTCTATGTCCTCTTAGTCCTAATAACAGACTTTGGGGCATGAAATATTATAACAACTTTTAACTTTTAATGTATGCATGTTAAAGGCAAGAAGCAAGCAAATCTGACACCAACAAAAAGTTATATAGCAAATCAAAAATGTTTAGAGTAAAATTTTAGTTTTTTTATTATTATTTATTTATTATTTATTTATTATGTCAATTCTAGATTTAATTTATGCAAAGAATAAGGTAAGCCTTGATTATTTCAACCTCCTGATAAAAATTATGTTCCCAAAAGCAATCAAGATGTACAGTCAGACCCCGATAATCCGGCCTTACCGATAATCCGAATCTCGCAGTATCCGAACGGTAAAACTGTAACCAAACTAATCTCTATATAAACTAGTTAAATGTTGATTCATTAATCCGTTGATTCAGTCTCCGTATCTGAACGCTAATTAGCTGTAACGGATTAGTTAATTACAGCTATTTCTGCTTCATTAATCCGAATGTTCATCAAAGCGTTCTGTAATCCACTAGTCAAGCGAGCACCACACTGATTGAATCGGTAAACATCAATGACAGTGGATTGACACAGGAGTTGAGCGTGTCAGCAGTTTGTGATTGTAATAAATTGAGATGTCTCACTTTGTGTATCTGGAGTTTGTGATAGTCATAAATATCGTGTCAGAATGAGGTCAGTTGCATTTGACACTTGTCACGATGGCAAGTCCCGCCCCCTAAGCGTAAACGACTCGAAATTACTGCCGCACAAAAAAGAGAAATTTGTCCCCACTGCAACTCAAATGAGAGCACACATGGACTCCATAATCACGTACTTTGAGTGTGTTGGTGTGTGTTTGAGTGTGTTCAAACCATTGAGTACACAATCTGTAATCGGCAAATTCTTCAAACCTGAGTGAGTGTCCAGAAATGCTTTTGTGCAATGATTGTTTATTAATATATGTATCCCAGTTGTTATGTGTATATGAAATAAAACTCATTAGATATTCGTAATACGTTGTCGTCTATCTGAAGATTTGGTTCGTTTCAGTAGTCCGAACGTTTCACTATCCGAACGTTTTTGATGAAAAACGGAAGTGTTCGGATTATCAAGGTCTGACTGTATACTATACGTTGGATAACAATTATCATAATAAATCTGAAACCGAATTTTATGTAATGGGCCACAGAGTTTGTTGCTGGAGGAAAATATGTCAGATTTAACAAATAGTGCCATTGTATCAAGAAGAAGCCTTTGTTTCTGAAAATTAACAACTTATTGCTAATCAGTATAGAAAAAAATGACAGCAAACAGGTTAACTTAAAGTCTTCATCTGTGGCTGAAACCAGACAGAAGCGCACGTCATTGACTCAAACATAACTATTAAAACTTATTTACAGCAGAGACAAAATGTTGGTAGTGTTACGTACGTCATATGACTAATATGTATGAACATGGAACGTACAGTTCCGATTTCTTAACACTTATATGTCCATTTTTTCAACATCATTGAAAAAAATAAAAATAATACTTTTGTCATTTTAGAGATGCAGATGCAAATTTAGGAAGGTAATTTGAGTTGAACCAAAGCAACATATAAATGTATTGAACATGCTTTATTGGATTTGATATATTTCGTTCCGTCTATGATAAGATCAGATTGATTCAATAAACAATAACCTCGATATGATTTGAAGATTTACTAGCTAATAAACTTATAAAAAATACAAAGAATTGTTATTCTTGATTGTTCTAAGAAATTGTTAAAAACATTCAGACTCAGAGCTTTCAAATCATATTCATTTTAAATTGTATTGTGTAGGTTAAAACGGTATCAAGTTAAGTTTCTTCGACTAACAATCTTTATTAGGGATAATACATTTAGTAATATAACGGTTAGAATAAAAGATCTTTAAGAAATAGATAGAATTTCGCCTAATATTAAATTGTTTACCTTTTCGTAGCAACAAATGTCAACTTCCGTTCAAGAATTTCTAGACGAGCACTTAATAAATACTTACATTTCATTGGTCAAAATTAAAGAGTATAAAACTCAGTCATTTCAACGAGTCGTTTGCTTGTGTTGCGCATAGCATTTTGCGCCTTGACACCCACCTAGATATAGAGGATACTAAACGACCTTCCATTTAATACTATTTTTATTAAACGAGTTAATGATTAAGTATAAAACGAGCGAAAGCGAGTTTAATACCTAATCATTAACGAGTTTAATAGAAATAGTATTAAATTGAAGGAAGTTTAGTATTCTGTTTATTACTTGACCTCAGTAATCAAGCATGGAGTGTACTGAACGAAGCATTTCCGCGACTTGGCCGCCATTGTGACGGCGGTGCCAACATTATGACGTCACAACCACACAATATTATGACGTCATACGTGCAGCGGTATTACACTAGTTTAATATCGCCGTATAAATATTACACTGCGATATCTTACACGGGCGAGTAATAAACAAAGTTATTAAACGTGCATCATGAATTAGTGCTGACATTCACCATTAGTATAAACGTTTGACATAAAATAGATTTATGATAACTTATCGAAATATGTTATTTTGTAAACTAAAAGGGGGGGGGGGGGGGGGGTTAATATTTTTCACGTGTCTCAATATTAAAATATATAATTATTTTTGTCCAATATATTTCACAATGAAAAATGCAAAGGTGATTTGTGCCAATTTCCTTCTTGTTCTGGCTGGTCTAGTTCCAGCGGTGGACATTTATCAAAAAAAATTTCGACACGAGAGACATAGTGAATCTCACCAAAGTGTCTTCTGATATCAAATATATCAACACAAGTTGGTAAAAGTTACAAATATCCGAGGCTTGCCGAGGATATTTTACTTTTATCAACGAGTGTTGATATATTTGATATCAGAAGACACGAGGGTGAGATTCTATTTATCATCCAAAATCATTTTTCATTTCGATTCCGTGAAAAATGTGTATTTCTGAACACTGTACTTCTCCAAGACTCTCAGTGGAGTGATGTCATAGCATTGTGATATCATCATTTTTATGACGTCATAACATTGTGATGTCATTACCTGATGATGTAAACCAATTGTGATGTCATGAACTTGACTAATAGGGCATTGTTAACGATATCTCCTAGGATCTTCCACAAGCGATATCTCCTGTGGAACACAGTTTTGGATGATAAATATCAATCTAAGTATTGTAGACGATGTTTCATACATCACTTTTCATTTTACGACAATCGGACGATAAAATTTATGGTGAATTTCATATTTTTCAGATCCATTAAACTTCGTTTCTGTTGAAATTTATACTTTTTTTAGGAAGGATAAGAAATCGTACATATGAATTTACATCTTCGGTAACCCAGGGTAAACGTTCCGATCTTTTTTCTTAGTGAAGACTTATCGGAATTTTTACCTTGGGTTACCGAGGATCGTGAATTTAGAATCTAAGCAATTTTCACAGAACAGCGAAAAATAAAATCTCATGATCCGATCATCAAGTGAATGTGTTTTATCAATAAATTTTCACAAGAACTATCGGTCGAATAACAGATTAAGAGCCTAAAATACGTTTAAAAAAGAGTTTCCTGTCATGTAAAGGGAGTCATTTTAGTGAAACTACCATAATTCAAGTACCAAATATTTGAAGGCGTTTTTTTTCAAATTAAACTTTCTTGTACACAAATCTAAATGAATTTAGACAGACATATTTATGATCATATGGTACCACATTATATAAAACTGTTGATAAAAATACATTTAGATTGTTGCACAAACGTTTTCTCTCAATAGCTTAATGAAATGGAAAACGTATTCGTATTTCATAGCTTGAACGGTGCGGACTGGCATTTGAAAAAATACTGCCCAACCAATCAGGAAGTCGGATTTTCAAATTTATGACTTCAATAACAATTGTCTATTACATAAGAAACAGTTGATTTGGAGAAATCATTGAAGTTTATATGTAATTTCGCCCTCCGGGCCGGCGTATTGACATTGATTCCTGGGGCACTTTATAACGTTGAGATTTCAGACGATCATTGCTTAAAACGCCTCTGGCAAATTCTTATAATTGACACAGGGAAGTAAAATCGTTCTATATTGTTTAATTTGGATCAGATCAGACAGGCTTCATTTCATGTTATTGAGATAAATAATAGTTAAGATAAAATTGTGAATATTACATAAATAGTTAAAACAATATTATTCAATATAATAAAATATAACCCCTTGCATCAATATTCTGTTTGGAAATTAATCTAAACTTCATTCACAAAAATATTTCACCTTATTATGTAAAAAAAAGTTCAACATTAAAACATTGTGCATATATAGAACTAATATTGTTTGTGATTCATAATTGACAATGTATCAACGTCCATCGAAATAGGAATTGTAAATCTCTTATTATACTCATATAAATAAGAAAATATTCTATTGTACATGATATAAATGAAAGATAAGTTAAACATTATTTACATATATCTATAAGAGAAACCAATTTGTAAAAGTACAGTCATTAATGATAGCAAATGATAATTCCCTAATAAAAGGGAGATAACTGCTGTAGGTATTAACTCGAACACAGACGCTAGTCGTGGCATACGACTACCCAACCAATCAGAACGATATAATCATAAAATTTGACCAATGAACAAGCACGTGTCAAATTCTGTCATAATCCTCTTTCGTCACTTCCGGGAGCTATATCAGTCAGAAAAATTTACACGCATTCGGTAGAATCGTTTTACAAGTAATCAGGTGAGTTAATTTGCTTATAATCTTGTATTTTATGAAATTATCTTATTTCCACGACCTTTTAGGAATACGGGTATGGTATCATTTTATGTCTGTTAGATGAAAATGAAAGTTTACAATCTGAATGTCGACGTGTCACTAGCGCATCCCTTGTAAATGGACAACCTGTTAGCTTAGTATTTTGAAAATCAAAATCAAGTGTGATTACGAAATCCAAAAATATTTCTTTTGCCCATTCTTATATTTTCAAACGCTGTAGCCGTGTCTTAGTCCACACAGGTAGCTGGGCTGTTGTGAAAGTCTAAGGTTATTATTTATCGATGTAACAGCTTTCATCATTATTTGGCAGGCTGGAAAAATGGCATTCTTAGCCATTTGAATGAAGACATTCAAGACAGCTAGATCTATTTCTTGTAATTTCTTACATTTTGTATTATATTTTTTATATTGATGGTGTGATGATTATTGATATTGATGATGATTATTGATGATATACATTGAACTATGTTCAATGAAGAATCACATAATTCACAATGTTATAAGAAGTATTCAAATGTTTGTCCATTTCAGAAGCCATGGATCAGGTTATGCAATGGGTCGAGCCCGGTAAGCAGTTTGCCAAAGACTCAATCAGATTGGTGAAAAGATGTACGAAGCCAGATAGGAAAGGTGAGCGTAATAAGCAGTGCTTTTGGGCGTGCTGTGATACTGTACGTTTTTGAGGGCTTTGAAAACACTGTGAAAGATTTGTGCGATAATAACATTTCACAATACAATCATTAATATCATTGGATGCCATTATACTCTTTTCATTAACTAATGACAATAAATAGCATGTTAATAAATTTTTGTACAGTTTTAATTTTAAATGTTGATTATTGCTTTACAATGAAACGTTGTTCATGCATTGACACTTTTTAATGCTTTCTAAGATTTATTTCTGCAAAATAAATTAATATAATGAACACATTGAACAAATAGATCCCTTTCCCTCATAAATTCTATTCTTCTCTGTTAAGCTTTGCATGGATGTGATGCTGTAGAGAATTGTAATGGTCAGTATTATAAATTCTAATATCAAATTTGGATTTTCCAGAATTCCAGAAGATCGCCATCGCCACAGCCATTGGCTTCTGTATCATGGGTTTCATCGGATTCTTTGTCAAATTGATCCACATCCCAATCAACAACATCATTGTGTAAGTAAACAATTAGTCAAGGCCATTATTTAATATGCCTTATAGATTTAAATGCAGTATTTTCACATTCCTAGAACCAATATTCTTTGATAATGAGTTATTAAACAGATGTCATGTAGTAACATTGACATATTTAAGTGAAAATAATAAATCTTTAATTATTAGGACATTTGAGGAAAGAAAGGTTCTAATTTTAGAAAAAAAAATTAAAAACTGCAATCACGGTAGCTAGTCTTCTTCTATAAAGATCAGAATATTTATTCTTGCACTTTGAGTAGGAAGGAGGTTTTTTTAACAAATATTTCTCTTCACATAATTAGGTACATTCATAATGCCTATTATTTTTAAGAATTATTTAATGTCAATAGAGGTATCATGGTAAATTCGTACATATTTGAGAAAGTGATGTAGGCACTGATGCACATATGAAATGTATTATACTGGTTTTCTTTAATTCATAAGAATGAATAGTAAATGTGTTTTTGTTTGGTTTCAGTGGTTCTTAAACTCAAAAGCCTACCGACCCAAGCGTGTGAATGTGCAAGAGTATCAACATTTTGGATGTAGCCACAACCAATCCTCCATTACCTTATGAACGTACACTGAACAGCCTCGGACTCATTGTGAACTTTATTGAAATTTGTATGAATGTTATGGCTGAAAAGTGAAAGAATAAAACTTTTATTTATAAACAATGTGTCTTGCGTATATTATTATCAGGATTCGAATTTGAAGCCATATTTGTGGAACTAAAATCTTTTGAAATTGTTTTTCTCCACTGAAGAGGGTATTCACGTCACTTGGCCTCTGTTAGACATGAAGTGTTTTCTTGGTTTACATATGAAAATCCTTGTTGCAACCAAAGTTTGTTGTGCAATCAGCGATTCACCTGTCTCAAATAAAAGAAATACTCTCTTGCTCCTCACAAATACCCTGGGATGTAACCCCCGCTGAAGTTAACTGCTTTGACCTTTCAACTATCTAAAAATAGTCAGCCAATTATATAGTAATACTAATACCATGGGGTTTATCTCTCTCAAACTCAATTTCCAAGCAATTCAAGTCCATGTGGTGATTTTGTAGCATTCAGACCTATAAAGTAATGAACATTGAAAAATATCAATTGCTGAATGCTTGTCATCTGCTCGCAAGATTGCTGTGTAATATATGAAAAGACGGCAAATTCTGTTAATAATTTAGGTTTATTAAGACTGATAACAACATTGTAATTCAGACATCTTTGAGCACATACTGATGGAAATAAAATTGCAATTATTGTACAAGTAAATACAATGCAGATGACTAAAATCCTCATTGGATGAGGAAAGCAAGTTAATATGGAAAGAGACTCAGATTATGTCTTCCATGCAGTAGGCTTTATAACAATGAAATTAAAGACAGTTCACAGATATCACACTACTCTCTTTTCATACACTTCAACAGACACTCCCTCTACATCAGCGTATTTGTCTCCGCCTAGCTCCATCATATACCCTGATATCCTTGGCCTAAAACGCTTGTATCGCTAAATATAACAAGCCAATGAAATGACTCACATTAAGTAATAGCGGTACAACCTGGATGAGAATTCAAGCAAACGTCAATGTAGGCTATAAATAGCCTTGAGTAACCAGCCGTAAGCAATACGAGCGTTTTAGGCTGAAGGATATCAGGGTATATGGTGGAGCAAGGCGGAGACAAATATGCTGATGTAGCAGGATGTTCCCTCTTGTCAAAATAAACTTTTGGTTATTTTCATCTCAGTGATATGTTTTTGCCAATGGCAATTGGAGAAACAAGAATTACACTTGTATTTTGCTACACGGTTGGCATCAGCATAACTAAGAAAATTACAAGCTTATGTTTTTACATTACACTCTTATGTCAAGGAAACACAATGCTAAAAACTTTAAGAGGAAATCTTTAGATGTAGATCAGAGAGTAGCAAGATAACAAAACTATTACATTTAAAGGTTTACAAAAGACTGAAACAAAAAATATCACTAGAAAAACAGGACTGTCTGATAATATCACTCATAACAACACATTACATTTTTTTTTTACCCCAACTGTTTGTCATTTGGCAAGATTTGTAATACTTGAAGAAATACTTTACATTGACAAAATCAATAATTCTAAAAAAAATCCTTCACTTTGGACTTAATACATATAACATCAGTTTTACTTGAGAAATTATTTTACACAGACAAAACCATTATTTAGCAAAACACTACTCTTTATGATAACTTGATGCATGTAAAATATTAAAATAAACTAATTTAGTAACCAAAAATCATTAATTATTGGATTACTTCATTAGAATCTTAAACAATGTTGGTTACAATTTGTTTATCAAATTGCCCTCAATTATGATCATAAATGAAAACATAAACCAAATGTTACAAAACTGTATCGGATTTATCTCTGCAGAACTCAAAACAAAATAAAAGTAAAATGTGATTCTTTTGTTACATTTCTTGGTTCAGTAATGCATGAACATACTGAGCTAAAGTGAAGCTGAACAAAGGCAGACTTGACCAGCTTCCTTGTATTACTTTAAACTAATTGCTTTCCAACACACTCATCTGGTGGGTTCAGGCGGTCCATACAATGTTACTATTTGATTTGTTTTATCAAACTTTCGAGACGTATTTATTTACTAAAGTAGAGGATCACAAGTGTTTTCATTCACAAATACCGACACCAGTTGGAATAGTTGCAGAGGATATTTTTACTTTTATAAACAAGGTGAGGTGAGTTGGGGTTTAACGCCGCTTTCAAGATTACGTCACTTATATCGCGGCTGCTAGTATTATTGCAGGGAGAAAGCCCGCAACACTATAGTGGCTATGCATTGCGGTGAAACCTGCGAGCATCGGCTGGAACTAGCGAACCATGGGTGGTACTGCGCTGAATTTCAGTGTAGCATTGCACCTGAACCTGACTGCATGTAGAACAGTTCTCTACTGCAGACAAAGTTGCCGAGCCCCTGGCGGGATTCGAACCACGGACCTCCTGATCCGAAGCCCAACGTGCTAACCACTGCGCTATCCCGCCCCTTTTTTTATAAACAAGTGTTGAGATATTTAATATCAGACTACATGAGGGAGAGATTCTATATATCATCCAAAATCATTTTGATTACGTTTCCATTAAAAATGTTCATCCCTGAAAACTGAGTCATGACATCATAACTTGGTGATGCAAAACAATTGTGATGTCATGTACTCTAGGGCACGGAATTGTTCAAAATGTACTGTCAAAATGACAACTACTAGAAGATATTGCTTTAGCTAGAACAAGGGACATCTGGAACACAATTTTTGATGATAATAGTAAACATCATTAAATCTTACATAATACCATACACATAATATTGCTGATAAATACCTGAAAACTCGTATCCTGGGTTCAAAACTAGAAAAAAAATGTTTCAAATATTCCATCAGATTTCAAAATAGAAATACATCAATTATAAAACCAAGCATAATACAAGTTGTTAACTCTACTTTCTTTGTTTAATTAAGCATATGAAAATTTTTCAAAAATATTTCAGATTCTTACATTCCATAAATATTGAGAAACCATAACCAAGTAAAAGATGGAATGGACTTCAATCGTCAGCTTATTGACATCGAACCATATGACAAACACAAATATTAATTTCATGAAATTCTCTCACATGGTTAATTTAGGCAAATAAAATTCAAAGATATTCATTTAGCTTTGCAAACTTCCAGATGATTCTAAAGTTGAAATAATGGCCGATGTTTTGAACAAATGGAGGTAGTCTCTCACATGGTTAATTTAGGCAAATAAAATTCAAAAGTAATCATTAAGCTTTGCAAACTTACAGATGATTCCAAAGTTGAAATAATGGCCGATGTTTTGAACACATGGAGGTAGACGTTCTAGTGGTGATGAACAATAAATGCATGGGATGTAAACTTCAGTATTTAATCTTTAAAACAAGTTTAAAACAGAACACACTTGATTTATAAATGTGTAAAATGAACCAACTACCCGTTACAGACTCAACATCAAATTGTTAACATAAAAACCATATTCATTTTCATACTTGTTACATGCGTTAATCATTGTACGTTTGCGTTTATCACTAAGGGGACCTTATCTTACTAAGAAAGGTTCATAGCAATGCTAAACAGTGTCACAAGGTCTATGTTTATGACAAGAACAAATGTTTTGATAGAGGCACAATCAAGATATCAGGCAGGCCTTTTCACAAAGCAACCTTCACTTAGGTTAAGTTTACTGTGCTAAGATCACCTTGGTGATTTATGATCTTGTGAAGGAGGCCCAGGTAAAAACTTTGCAACTAAGAGATCAACCTTAGCATGTCTGCCATGGCAAAGACTTTTAACTTGTTATTGGGTGATTTTCTTTTAAGATCATTCAAGACTCATAAATGTATATAAATTCGCTCGTCATTTTACAGAACTTTATACAATTAATATTGTATATGTACACAACTACCTTTCAAAAAGGTTCCTTCAGGCTGACATGAATATACTCCTGAATCTACAATTATGTTGCATTTCTCTCCCTCAGGCTGAGAATTAGCTCAGAAAATAATTATTTTCATGTATCTTCACTTGTGAAGACAAATCATGAAAGTGACTGACAAACAAATGAAATTAAAACGGCAGATCCAAAATTAAGTTGTAATCATCCTCTTACATCTATGTAAATGCATCTGCATAGTTCCTTCAAATACCATGATATTTTTCTAATTGAACACGACCTAGTTAAGTCTTGACACATGACCTCCTTTTTATTTATTGGTTCAATTTGCTAAATTTGTCTTTAGGAGACAATTGACACAGGAAGAACAGCAAATTGTTTACTGAACTTCTCAAAATCATATAATTGATATACTTTAGCAAAAAACTTTTACTAGGAGAGAATTGCAACATATATATCTTTTCATGGATGACAAGAAGATAAAATAGCACATAGGGTGTTACAAGCAGGCTTAAAACTTGCATATTAAAAGAATTCTTTGTACATTTACACCTGGATCTCATCATGTCAGAGTGACTCTCTGATAAAATAGGACATAGGGTGTTCCAAGGAGAGAACCGTTTTCCGAGGTGAGACAGTTTCGAAATCCTTCGTCAGAGTGAATGCGGATAGACTCGTCGTCACATTCAAACCATTGCACAGTTGAAGGTTCCCCCTCTGATGATGACTCGCTGAGGTTATCTCCCTTGACAGGGGACCAGTCTGACTTGATAAAGTTGGCGAGAGGTAGTTGGGAGTTGGCCGAGTCGGGGCCGGTGTCGACGCGGACGTAGGAGAGATAGTGCCCTGACGAGATTGTGACCCCTGCGTGTGTTACTATTCCATATAGGTTGTACCTGCAAAACAAATAACAAGAGTGTTTAGAAAAGACAAAAAAGCTCCCACATAGAAAAAATACTGTTATTCATAGTCACTGAAAATAACTTCAAGGGTTCTGTTCCACAAAGCAGTGATCAACTGTAGCCAATTCTTTCAACACTGATTACAATTGAACATAGCCTTAACATCAGTTTTAGTGTTTTGTGGACAGGACTCTGAATTTTAACATGCACATCAATGAAATTATACAAAAGCATTTGAAGATTTTCATAAAGATGTGTCAAAAACTGTGAGAGGAATGGATTATTTTTTGGACTAATAAACGTATAAACCCCTTTTGATTCTCTTGGGTTGAAAATATTTTTACATCTCTAATGAATTCTTAAGTAAGTGTACATTGGCAAGGAACTCTGATCTTTTTAATTTTGAAGGTAACAAATTTTCAGTTAGAAAACATCACTAACATTGGTTGTTACCAATCAGGAAAACAAAGCAACAGAAAAAATTTCTTACGTACCTGTGGTCAGGTCGACAACACGGTTTAGGACATTTGTATCTCAGACAGGGCAGCGAGAGTGGAATGGTCACATGATCATTGATCTTAGATACACAGCCAAACAGTCTGAAACAAATATTGTACAGGGTTATCATTTATTGTACTTTTAATTTGAAGGTTACATGATTTTACTGCAGTTGGCAGATAAGTGACATATTCTATAAACTAAACTCATTCCAGAATGAATGGGGAAAATGCCTGTCACACCCATATTTTAGAGGGATATGGACGATATCAACAAATTACAATCCACCAGACCCTAGATAGCAGTTCTGAAGGAGAAAAATTAGTTTGAAAATTTTAGATAGTGGGTAGATGAAAGAAGGAAGAGTTGTACCATCCAAACATGTTTGGTTGGTACTCCCTCTATTTTAAAACTTCAATGTTTACACGAGCATACCGCACTGTATCCTTAAATGGATCCAAATAAACCCCATCCCTACTGTGGATAGGCCACCCCTAGTATAACGGGATGTTATAACAGGCACCCAAAGTATAACGGCATGTTATAATAGGGGTGAAACAGTATGCTCAAGCTTCGGTTCAGTACGTATCGCTGTTCAGGACCCTCAGTTCGGTACATTTTCAGTTCGGTATGAAACCAATAGTCGCCATATTTCTTTGAACGAGATCTCGAAAAGTCACATCATTCAAACACTTGTTGAGAGTAAAAGATCAAACTAAATCTGAATGTTTACTTCCGGGAAAATGGCGACAGGTATCGTGACCACTTCCAAACTTGAAGACGTTCAATGATAATAAATAAATAAAATTTTATCATCGACTTGATGAAATATTATTGATTTTTTAAGTTATTAAAATGATATTTTGGACACAAATCAAACATGCGGTACGAACCGAAAATCAATGTTAATGTACAGTGCACCGAACCAAACGTAAAATACCGCAGTTCAACTACTGTAGTAGTGAACGGTTTCACCCCTATGTTATAAGCTCACATGGTCTTACAGGCCTGATGAGGTATAGATTGAACAGAATAGCTGATATAATCTTTGCCACAGCACCCACCCTGAGGATGATGAGAACCTCTTGAGGTGAAGGGTGAGGATGTCTGGCAGTTTGTCATAGTGCAGCGACCTCTCCGCCTCCACCAGACATCGACACATGTCACAGAAGTACTTGTTGTCGTCACGGAGACGCTCCACTTCCGTGAACGCTGACATCAGCTTGGAGAGGCAGGAGTCGTCGTCATCTGAACATGCAGCATAAAGGTCAAAGGTAAAGAATAAAGAAGTACACAAAATTGGTCAAGTTTATACGGATACACACCCTGAAAAAGCCCGGGTGTATCATTGAAAGTTATCATCTTAACATTCAGTGTAAAAGTCATGGATCAAGAATAAAGAATTACACAGTATTGGTCAAGTCTATATAGAAACACACCCTGAAAAGGTAAGAGTACATCATTGAAAATAGAAGTAAACGAATCTTCATGGAATAAGCCATTTACTCATCATAGAGGCTACTATTTAATGTCTTCCCATATAACCACTCTCTCTTTTATAGAATATATATAACATGTATAATCTCTATAATACTGTCGGACCTATCATGCATTTATATCACAATCAACCATTGGTCTTCAATGCTGACACAGTGAGTCCATATTGCTAGCTAACAAACTGCAGAACTGGAGTAAGTTATGAATTGAGGGAATGGTAATGAGTCTTGTAGATTAAGACCTGAAGGCAGAAAACAAATCCTTATCTCAAACTTTGAATAGTCCAAATCTTATACTAAACTGTGTAAGTAAACAAACCATTTAAAAAAAATAAAATACTATTTTGGGTTGGTTAGGAAGAGATTCTGCACATGCAAAAGTCAGTAAGACAGAAAATCAGTAAAACCTTGGAACCCATTACAATAAAAGTCCAAAGAATAAATGTTCAGTTAAGTTAAGTAAATGAGTAATACATAGACAGTTAGAATAGATGTAATGAACAGTTTTGTGGAGTTCTGTTCAAAGTGAAATAATTGTGGATGGACAGGACGAATTCTCAATCTCACTGAATTCAGTTTGAACCTATCACTCTAACCTCGCTATATTTAAGATCTAAGTACTGCAGTAGGCCTCTGATAGTTTGAATTCAGAGGTGAAAGGTCGTCCTGACCTCTCTTGTTGAGCAGTTATCAGATCAGAAATGCAGCAAAGTATGATTGATAGGTTCTAGCGGATTTAAATGAGATTTGTGTGAATACTATATCCAGTGTTGTTCCTAGGTGATAGAGAGGGTAATTTTAGCTGATTTTTAAATATCTAAAATATTTAGATCTTATGAAACAAAACCAATGGGACCCTCTGTAATGGAAAAGGTATACTATTTGGCTAAATTTTAAGGGACACTGAGCCAAAAAGGTGGACAAATTTCCACAGTAAATTACCAAAGGTTCCAACTGATCTCAAAGAGATTTGGCATAAACTTCCACCACTGTATTAATCTATATACAGAGGCAATTAAAATCTCAATTCTAAAGTACCTGACTCTTCATCCTTATCATCCTCGTCCTCCTCTTCCTGTTCTCGACGGAGAGGAACGCTGACATCCTGAAACTCTTCCTTCCGTTCACGGAAAAACTCACACTCAAGACATCGCGTCCGCAACATCATTGTTCCCTGGAACAGCTTTTCTACAAAGTCTAGTTTCAGGATCTTATTTCCAGAGAGATATTTCATAGCTAGGTGAGCACTTACAGATTTTTTGGGGCTGTTACACACATGATCACAATTCTCCACCTTCACCGACAGAGGCTTAACCGGCACTGACTTTAAATGTCCAAGAGATTCATCATCACTTTCGTCATTGCTATTGCAACCATTATCAACGGCATCATCAAGGTCAAAGTTCACCTTCCTGACTGCTGGGGTCAAAATGTTCATAGCAACGGTCGCCTTTACGCTTTTGAGAGGGCTGTTGCAGACGTGGTCACACTTTTCTAGTTTGAGCATTGGTTGTTTGACGTCTGTATGGTGCGAGTTTTTTACGGGCGATTTTGATTTGAGGTTTTCATGTGACTTCATGGGCGACTTGCATGTCATTTTGGAAAAGTCCTGACTTAGTTTTGAGGGTGATTTAGGTTCTGTTTTTACTGGGCAGTTAAGTTTAGGGAAGGACACTTCATCTTCACTTTTGTCGGACTCGGAGTCCATACACCTTGGCTCCTTCTTCATGGCTTTGGTTTCTGAACTGTCTGTTTTTTCCGCAACTTCTTTCTTGACAACTCTACCCCTCATTCCCAGACGTCGACCAGATTTAGAAAACATGGACAATATACTCGGTTGAGATTTATTTCTGTCATCTTTTTTCATTTCTTCCTCATCCTTATCCTTTTTCTTCTTCCTTGATCTTCTTGATCCATCAACTTCATCACTTTCAGATTTGTCTTTATTTTTTGAACGACGCTTCCTTCCAGGTTTTGAGTTATCTTTTGTTTCTAATTTAGGCTCTTCCTTCCACTCATCATCACATTCCTTTCTCGGGGATGTACGAGAAATTGATCTCCTACGTTTTCGAGTGCGATCACATGGCCCGTCCTCTCCGTCTGCTGATACCTCACACATTTTTGAGTCTCCATTTCCCAGGAAACCATTTGTCAGAGCTCCATCAACTTCATCCCCATAGATTAGCTCAGAAGTTTTAACTCTCTCCTTTTCTTGAGGGTCTCCATATCCATTAACTGGCGGTTTGCTTACAGTAGCAGACGGTTCCTTTCGTTTTCCAGCTGAGAGGAAGCGTTGCATGATGGGATTGACTGGCGCGGACTGGGCAGTCATGTGACTGATGGGTATGGAAGCGATGAGATTAGTTTGAGCCTGATGAAGTTCTTTCTCAGCGTCTTCAAGATAACACAGAAGACATCGTAACAGCTCCTGGGCATCGTGTTGGAGGTTTCCTTCAAACATCGGGTTGAACTCCCTGCAAGCAAAGGTGATTTGTTTCAATGAAAGAAAGATTCAACATAATTAAGACACAAAAAAAGTGTGTTATCCATTCAAATTCTTACAGTCTGGTTTGCGCAAAAAAACAGTTAAAGGTATATGATTATATGGCTATTTCAAACTTTTTCTACTAATTCTATTGAAAACAACATGGCCTAACAAAACAAATGCATGTAAACATTCAAGCAATCTAGTTCAAACTAGCTGTAATGATCAGCTTGTGATGATATTAAGGGTGCGCGGTATTATCGGTATATCGGTATATTGCAATACAGAAACAAGACAATACGTACCGGTACAGTCTTCTGAATGTATCCAATATATCGGAGCTTTAAAAATTTACGATTTCCATGTAAAATTGCAGAAAAACGTAACAATAAAATGAAAGTTTTAACACAAAGTGTAAACTTGCAAAGTGAAAATAGCACAGACATGTTAAAAGTCCGAAAGCAGTCACTGAATTATCTCTCTTCACAAACCGTTGAGCATTGATCACTGTTCTAATTGCTGTTATTTAGTCAAGAGAGCATGGAAAAACTAAAATATGAAAAGAACCAATATATTGCAAAACGTATTGCAATACGCTTTTCTGTATCGCAATATATTGCAATACAGAAATGAGGAGCGATACCCATCCTTAGATGATATTAATATATCTTTAATCCAGAAAGGTACCTGATAATGTCGAGGACACGGTCTGGTTTGACAGCCATGCAGGTGACATCAGCACTGGCAATCTTGCAGTATCTCTCCTCTCTCTTCTCCATGTTCTTGTAAAGCTGTACAGGATAAATGATCATTTAAAATATCTTTCTATCCTTCTTACTATTTGTAAGCAAGAGTTATGCTGGACAAAATTTGAACATTAAATTGATTTTTTATGAGTCTGTAAAAAGACAGATTTACTCATTACACTGTTGTGATCAGCCAGTAGGTCATTTTGGCTAAGTCTGATTCATTTCCCCAGGACCATATTTAGGAACAACACTGTCATAAGGTTGAAAATTTATGGATGAAAACTTCTTCATTCTTTGAGGGTGACATTTCGATACAGATTCTCATTTAATAACAAGAATCTATATCGCAAAGTGCCCTCTAAGAAGTTGTTATCCACAAAAGTTTTGTTCCTTTTTTTTACTCTTAACTTCTAAAATGCAACTCAAATAAGTAACACTGTCATTATATATATACAAATGAATTATATTTCAAAAGAAGGGGTAATTGTAACCATTTTAAACTAATAAACTGATAGTTTCCTTACAATACTAGCAAAAAATAAATCCCCATTCAGCCTACAGTATTCCTATAAGCAGAGTGAAATGTAGGCAGAATGAGAAGTAACCAAATAACCCACCTTGAAGAGCTGTTTGACAAGTTCAAGAGAAAGAGGGGGTTCCTTTTCCTCGTCCTCTGTCTCCCCTCCCCCTTCCCCGTGCATCCTCCGGGTTTTCTCTACGACCACGATCTCCCTATACATCTCCCCAAGCCCATCAAGAAAGCCAGGGGTATAGCGAAGGATCTGTAGTACGCTGTTCAGAAAGCATGTGTTACCTGCAACAGAGAAATCTTGTCTTCAAATACAGAAATAGTTGTCATGAACTTACACCTGTGAAGTTGCCAGTAATAGAAGCTTGTGGTTTTGCTGCTTTTTTGTAACTTGTAGCCCACATGACCAACAGCTAATGTGAAATGTTCATATGTAACTTATAATCATATAGCGCTACACTAAAACCCTTTCATCCCTTTGAAACCGATAAAAAATACTGTGAAATACGCTGAGTCTGATTTCTGATTAAAAAGGTACAAGGGTTGAAAAAATAGGAGACAACATATAATCGTCCTTAACTCTTCAGGGGGTAGGGGCAGGAGAAGATATACACATATAAACACATTTTGCCAACAAAGGTTCATATCCCAGTGGGAACGTTTCAGCACACTCCAAATGGATAATTATAAACATCCACTACGCTCACCTAGATTTTCGAGTGAAGATACGGGGGGCACTGTGGAACCTTCATCAGGTGCAAAGCTCTCTGATTTGTCGGCCAACTCCTCTGTTGGATTAACATCCTGTGTCTGGACAGTCTCTCCTTCCTCTGATCTGATGGAATCAAATGTATACATTTTCTCTCTGGTAATTGTAGAATCATATAAAAAAATTAAATATACAAAAATGAAAGCAAGCTTGGCAGATTACAAACTGTAAAAACCTTGTTAATTATCAAGGCATATATTCACCAGTCACCATCACTGGCTTATTGACCCTTGCTACCGATTGTCATCATTCGTGGCTTAACTGTAGTGCCCTCACAGGTTGCAGAGCTCCAGATAAGCTGCGTATTTGCGTATTTTACTCAGAAGAAAAGTCAACATACGCAAGAAAATTAAATTGTCTGCGTAATGAAAATCAATAAAATTCTAGGTTTACGCTTCTCAAAAATTAGCAATGTGTATTCACCCAAAACATAAAAACCATAATGCGTATCGTGTCATTAACAAAAATCAAAATAGTTACGTGAAAATCTCAACTTTAGGTTACTGGTAATATGCAAAAGTCTTTTTACATCGTAAACATCTACTCCGAGTAATGCTTTGCGCAAAGCGGCTTCTCTTACTACTCCGAACACCATTTAGAACTTGTTCCAATTCATATAATTGATCTGATATTTCCAAGTTGTGTGAGGAGTTTAACACCGTTTGTTTTATGCAAGATTGGGGCCTTCTCACTTTCAATGTGCACACGAAACTAGCATGATTACTTTATTTTCCCAACGGCGTTTCTTCAGTGTTGGCTTGTGCAGATTTAGAGCTCGAAAAAGGTTTAGTTAGGACCAGCACATTGAAATAGTCATTTGACATATTTTTTTTATTGAGAACGTATTTTCAATATATATGTGGTATAGTTGTAGAATGTAATGATTCTAATGAATGGCATTTTTTATGAAGTTGATGCACGAAAAAATAACGAGAGTTGCTGGTAAAAATGAAATAAAACCAGTCAGGGATATTCGCAGCGTGTTTAGATTAATTCATTATTGGTAACAATTACATATCAATGCCGACTCAGTTAATAAATACTCTGACTTTTTGCCGTACAAGTTTTCAATCAGTTGCCTTTGAAAAGAAATTTCATCATTTTGCACACGTCTAATATGTTCTTGTATTATGTATTACTGATCATTTATAAACATAAAGTAGGCTTTTCCCTTATTTCTTAAAAGAAATAACATGTTTATTACGTGTGAAATGAATACTCCGATTTCGAAAAAATGTTGGGTATCAAAAAGTATGAATACCCATTTGATATTTGAAATACCCACTCAGTTCTAAAACTCTGGGTATCGTACCCACATAGCCAAAAGCTTATCTGGAGCTCTGAGGTTGATTTCTGGTATCATTCAGTTACCTCCCCTGACTCATTTCTCAGCAACTCTGTATTATTTGTAGAATATCAAAATTGCATTGGGAACAGAAACTCAGAAAGCAAGTAACAATACATTGAATCATTTGAATTGCACATAATTTCACAAGAAAAATATCCTCTCAGCAGGAGTAAAAGGAAGATATTTAAAGTGGTAGCAATTTAACTTCTCAATTTTTATTTTGAGGAGTGAAATACCCCTGAATTCAAATAATTATCTGGAGCCCTGGGAGTAAAAGGAAGGTATTTCACAGGTAGTTTAATCAAGTGTGTCTTCAGTTGAGATTTATAAGTAGTGAGGTTCAGATCTAAATATGGTCAAGCTGACAGCAGATTTCTGGAAGTCAGGAAGCCCAAACCATTTTGTTGATGCTGTGTAAGAAAATGTTCTTTTTCTTGAAAGTCGAGGATTTCACTTTCGGGGTTATAAATGGTTATTTATTTGGGGGACATAAAGGTCTGTTGTTCCATGTTGATAGTTAATTGGTAGAAGTTCAAATCCTTCAATTGACTAACTGAAACTAAAAGTAAGCAATGCAGGTTTTAATTTCTTGATGTAGTTTTGAAAAGACATTTCTGATTGGACCGTCAAGTTCTAGTGCAGCATAATAAAGAGCTGCAACAGAAAAAGTGAGACACTGCAGCCTAAAATGACTGATTCCTGGAGACTAGCATGACTTGCCTTGCATAGGAAGATGTGCCAACGAATACAGAAAGTAGACATAAGCATCAATGGTTACCTCTCACAGATGTCTTGAGGAGTGGTACCTTGGTACCCATGTGAATCATCTACACCAGCAGAAGTTGAGGAAGCAGGGCACGACTTTCCCTTGTTCTTTAGCGATAAACGCGGTCGTTTCCGCACTTGTCCATGGCTGTCGTCATCGGCAACAACCATCATGTAATTACTCTGAAATTCAAAATAAAATGTCATGTAGACAGTTCGTTTTTTATTTATTGGATTGAAAACTGAGATGAATATCATAGAAAAATATTTTTAAAAATAAATAAATAAATATCACATATACATATGTAATATAAAATATATTAATAGATTACGAATCTTTACTGATGGTGTTATATTAATTGCATTAACAACTGTATATTTATTGTAATAAACATTCAGCTTTCAATTCCTTGCTATTTCGCTATATCAATAATGCCTAAAAGAAAGGTAGTCAAATGATTTACCTTAAACCAACCAACAATTTTTCTTCAAACAGATTCAATGCATTTTCAATAAATCATTTTCAGCACACTGCAGTACACTGCTGTATTGATTAATACAGAACCAGTTGTCTCCCTTTAATCTTTTGATAACAATATCAACATAATTCAAAATGAACAATTCCTTTCAGATACCAGATTCAACATCTTTAAAACATGACTGTATACAGTAAAGATTTGATATCATACAAATGACAGTATTTCATAATTTCACCACATTTGTTATAATTTTGAAATAAATAAAATCAACTTTCAACAGTAGATTCCTGAAACATTCAACTGTCATCTACAGTTATCAGTCAAGGATTTTGGAGGCTAAATCTTACTGTCAAAATGCAACAGGGCTCTCTTTCATTAGGCGAAAATACGTGTTATAAATAATGGTGACACTGAACTTGATAAAGTGTTTTTCTGACGAAAACAGACAGAAGAATCTTGCCTCCTTGGATGTTTGTTTCAATCAATAATCAAAGAGAAACATATAGAAATAACATCAACATGAACCGGAGTTGGCAACGTATTAAATATAGACAAAATCATAATTACCTCTTTTCAATAAACCATAAAAGTTGATAACATTTTGCGCAAAGGAACCTGCCGCGCTAAATGAAGTTACAACGATAGCCGCAACTTCGTATAATTATGTAAGTGTGATTTGATTGAAAGTTACTCAAAGTTTTTTTTAAATTGATCTGACGAATTATTCTGAAGTTTGGCGAATTTTTATTTGATTATATGGTTTTATTATTTGAAAGTTTCGTATCTATATAGCATTTGTTTAACAACTTTTCACATTTAAAAAGGAAAATTAACAAAAAAATAATCTTTCAATGGCTTTATTCGGATTCCCAAAGTTTAAAAAAATCAGAATATTATCCTTCAAAAGATAATTGATATTCAAAGTGAAACTGAGTGTGCAATCCCATTGTTTAAATCAAAGTTTAACATACAATAACCAAAGGTCTTTTGCAACTAGTATAAACAAGGTTTTAACTTCCGGTTCCTGTCAGAGAAAATACGGGAAATTTGTCGAAGCGAAAGCCCATATTTGCTTGGTAAGTACTAATAAGCACTAATAGGAAACATACACCTTTTTTCATGTTTGTGTTGTATTGTTTGTTCATTATCGAATGTAAATGATTTATTGCCTTAGATTAGTTTGGTTTGTTGACAAATCTCTGTTGACAAACGAATAGGATTTTGACAGCATTTAGAATCTCATATGTAAAGTTTTCAATCTCATGACCATTAGACATGGGGTCAGGCTGTTTTTAACCGACTGCACATTTATCTTCTTAGCATTATGATTCCTGTTTAAATAGTAAAACCTTTGGATCGTTGTCAATGAGTGTGTCGAGCACATCAGTGCATATGGATAATCACCAGTGTTGTTATATAATGATTACTCCAGCATATCACAACAATATATGCTGTCTGACATCCAGGCATCGGGATTATGGCGCGTAGATATGTTACAGTAACTTTGAAGATTAAATCTAAATGAAACTTAAAACAACTTCATTATTTATTGGAGATTGGCTGGTTCACACAGTCATTGATATGTTCTAACTCTCTGTACAAAAGTTATTCTCTCAAAATTCGATTTATTTGTTGTGTGGCCCCATATGTTCACACATGATATAAGTGAATTACTCTTGAAAGAGGGGTTAAACCCCAATCATCAGCCACATGTTTACATATTTTGGATTTAAGTACTTGAGGGGTCAGCCTCGACTCGAACTAAGGCTTCCACAAGTACCTGAGTTGGGTCCAGATGACACGAGTGAATTTCCTCAGACTGAAGTCTCTCAAAGAGAAGATCATTGTTACTAATTTCACAAATTTTAAACTTCTAGTCTATGATGTAAGTCGTTATATATGTGAATTATATCTTCGCTGAGCAATTATTGCATGCCCTTTTGTTTATAGATACAAAATTTTGGGTTCTTGGGTCCAAGTTGAGTCTGACCTCTCAAGTACTCGAGTCGATTTTCTTGGCCAGTGGAAGCCCTAAGTTAACTCAGATCCGAGTACACAACATTCTGTCATTTACACAAGAGGTCATGTTATTGTTATGGTTGGGATATTATACACATAAAGTGGTCTTATACATGCTCAGATAGGTATACTTTTGCTTTAATGTCTTGACATGATCATTTTACTTCACACATCTCTGACAAACATTCTAAAATTACAAAGAGGCTTGAGGGAAAATGACATGAAGAAAACAAGTTTTGGGTTATGTTATAATCATGTACTAATAACATACTTGTATAAAAGCTCCTGTGAATCTTGGACTAAAATACATCTACACATGATTTGGACTCGAGTACCCATTGAAGCCCTAGCTGCTACAAACACTTATGACAGATACCAAAGATCTGGATTGCTATCAATGTGACATTTAGTGATTAAGGTTACTATAATTGCCATATTGATACTTAAAATTTATAATCACACTAGAAGGTTCAAGGTAGGGAAAGCCAGTGCTGGCATATTAAAAAAGCACCACCACCATATTATGTATGTTTGGCGATTCGCAAGGCAAAAACTTTGAGGAATCTTCTTAAGCCCAGATCTCAGAATATGATGAAAAATATCAGAGATTTTTTAAGTGACACAGAGCATGTTTCGTGAATTTTGTATGTGGCTTAAATATAGAGCCAAAATATCATAGGACCTGATTTAAGTTCAAATCTCCTATCTAAAGTTGCTTCTTTATCTCTTTGGTCTTAGCCATATCAATCAAGTCCAATTTACATGTATATTAGTTTATTGACCTACTAAGCAATACCAACCTATACTCCTTGGTTTGTCTGCTATAAATAATTTTCCCAACATCACTGGCATGCGCCATTGTCCAGTTTTCAATCATAAATCTCAATTTTTTTCCAGTTTAATGTCACAATGCTAACCAATAAGCATTGGGATGTTAATTTTAAGATACAATCACTACTTTGTCGATGAAATAACACCATTTAGAAAGTTTGACATAGTTGACCCAAAATACACACTCTGTGCCCCATGAAACAATCTTTGGAATGGGGGATGCTTACATGATTCGAGAGAAAAATTAGACTTGGAGCTATCAGAGGTCTGCTCAAATATCAATGATGGCTCCTAGCCTTGTTCCTGATTGGCTAGTGCAAATTTCACCTTACACAACCCATATTAAGCAATCCTAGATCTGAAACGTGAGGCGGTGAAAGGTTTCTACTGATTTCAATGAGATTGCACCCAACAGCGCTTACTAGTCATGTAGTGTAACTTTTGGCTCAGCAACACCTTGTGTAAGCCTTAATTTTGGTAACCAATTTCTGTAAAACCCTTGAATTATCAAGTAGCAAGTGAATTATCAAGGTTGTTGATTGCGTTTATGAATGTTATTCTTGAGATTAATGTATCTTTGTGGTAGCTCACTTTGTACAATGAAGCGGATGTATGTTTCAAATGATCACTATTATGAACAAGCTGTTGTGTGAAATTATTGATGTCTAAGTATGTTCTCCCAAGCTGTTACGTTATCTGTAGATCAGCAACAGCAACATAATTGACATAAACTTAAAGGGGCATAGAGCACGTTGTTCAGGTCAAACATGTCCAATTTTCAAAATGGTGTTATTATGTCAAGAACAACTGGTTATATCTTAAAATTATTTTTAATGCTTATCAGGCAAATATAATGAGAATAAACAGGTTACAGATGTGTTTTATGACATTAGACCGGACAGTGACTCACGCTATTGAATCAAACTTAATTTCGGAAACCTACCTTCAGAAGACAAAACAACAAATATGGTACTGTTAGGTATATCACATCAATAGTATACATGCAAATGAGACTGTAGAATTTTAACCTTGTAACATTTATAGAACCGTTTGTCGAGTATAATTAAAAACAAGTATGTTTCACAATTTTTGCATTTAAGTTATGAAAATGTAATTATTTGGACATGATTTGGACTTTGCAAAGGACACATGGTATATTAGTTAAGTAACATAATTTTTTTTTTAACATACTCTGTGTCGCTTTAAAATTATGCCGTCAGTCATAGTTGCTTGGCATGAATTGTGTCTCTGCTTCATCACAGCAATTTTTTTACACTGATTACCATTATATTCTTGTCCTTTGTTGATTACAAAGTTAGCATAGCATAGTGACAATGTAGAGGTTAAACTATATATATCTATATAACTATGACTATTTTATCAAATAATTTTATCTTCTACCTTTTCAGATAAGTTCAAAAATTGCATTTCAGTAATTGTAATTTGTCAGTAAAAGTTTTTTGATCAGAATCAAAACTTTTTACCTTTATATTGTAACTGTACTAGGTCATAAAAGTATTATGCTTGTAAAAGGGGGAATAAAATTAGCTTTTCTGCACATATAAGACTTTTGTCTTAATGTCATTGGTGATGAATATGCAAGTTTAGCGAGATGACTTAAAATTAATCAACGCATATTTTTTGTACCCTTTAAACCATATGAAAAATATCCCTTTGCTGACAGTGGTTTTAGAAAGTTACTTCTATGTCTACAGGAAGTGATACAAAGGCATATTTCTTTCATTGTTATAAATTTTTGACTGCATGTAGTGTATCTCCTCTTTTCCCAAAAATCTAATATTATCATCCATGGTCTCATTTTTTAGGAAATAATTTTTTTGACTGAGTTCATCCCTTGATTGAAATCAAAGATGTATGACCCAGAGACAGACTCTATCAACGACAATGGATTTCAGGAGTATAGCAGTTTCAGTGAAAAAAACATCAGGCTTGGTGAGTCATGTTTGAAATGTACATGAGACTTGGTAAAATTTACTGGGTTTGTACATCAGAAATGGTGGGAATAACTGAAACTTTCTTAAAGTGTCAGAATGTTTTTTTCTAAATTTGCATCAGACTTTTTTATGAAGAAGATTTATTTGAAATAAACATCAGATTTGATAAGATTTGAAATGTACATCAACTTTGGCAATATTGTTTGAAATACAGATCATAAGTTTAAGTTCAGGAATAAAAATATAAAAAAAAAGAAAAAAAGTGTTTAAGTTAAGTTTTTCCCAAATTGTATTAAATATTTTATAACTTAGGCAATTTGCTTTTGGGGCTTTCTCTTTATTTACGGCTTTATCGTTTCAGGATTTATCCGCAAGGTGTATGGAATTCTCACGGTTCAGCTTGCAGTGACGATAGCCATTATGTCACTGTTTCTTTACGTGTAAGTCTTCTTTTATTTTCACTTTGTGATGCAGATTTCAGACTAAAGCAGATTCAGGACTATCTCAGGAAAATGATCTTTTTCCCCAATAAGAGCTGTACTCTGTTAACCCTTTAAGTGCGTCTTTCCTTCAAGTTGACAAGTAATCATTAATTCAATAATGAATAAAGTAGATAAACCTGCAGATCTTGAATAATTTAGCAGATTATGTGTTCAAGTTATGTATGCTATCAATTTTTTTTTCAAAATGTGTCTTCATATCGCTTATCTTTACAGTCATGAGGTTCGAGAATATTCGAAAGCAAATCCATGGATGTGGTTTTTGGCCCTGTAAGTATAACTTTTTTCTGTTTTTTTTGTAATTTTTTTTTTCATTCCTGATATCTCACATCTTGATACATCCTTTTAGGCATAAAGCCTATGGTATTTATGATAACAGGATGTTTTCAAGAAAGTACAAGACAAAAGGAACAAGAAAAAAAACAAAAAAAGAAAGTTAAAAAAAAAGAAATTTCATTCACTCACTGATACATACTCATTGATATTTATTGTGTAACTACTCCATAACAAGTTTTAAATAAAGTATAAATTTTATTAGCTCATCCATCCGTCCTTCCATCTGTAAACTTTTCTTCCATCTGTGAACCAGTCTCTTTAAGAAGTTGAAATCTTGTGTACAGATACCTTGGGCAATGGGGATCATAAATGGTAGATTTTGTGATTTTGTGGCCCCTTTAGAGTCACCTGGGTTATGCTGTAAAAACCTATTTTGATCTTCCTCTCAAGAATGAGGAGGCCTAGAAAGCTGAATTCTTGTATACAGACTCCTTAACCATGAGGATTGTACATTGTAGATTTGGTGACCTTGTGATCCCTAATAAAGGCCACAGGGGCCACATCTGAAAAATCGTTTTTATCTTTTCATGAATGAAAGGGCTTGAAATCGTAGATATTATTTACAGGCTCCTTAATCTATGAGGACTATCATTAGTAGATTGGGTAACCCTGTGGCCTCCAATAAAAGGCCAAAATGGCCACAACCTAAAAAAACTACTTTAATCTTTTTATGAATAGGAAGGGCTAGAAAGCTGAAATATTGTGTATAGAAACCTTACCTCTTAAAGGCCGGCATCCGCCACTATACACGGTGTTGGCGTGGCCAAGTTGACCTGAAAAAACTACACCTTGAAGGGAAAAAATGAGGGTACCTATGTTTGAAGTGGGATAAATCAAAATCATCTTACCGGAAAGTTAGCATATTTACACAATATATCCATGGCTCTTCAAAGAAGTGGAATTCCTAAACATGTTTAATCAAAACTAAAAACTAAAACAGTACTTTGACTGCATTTATTTCCAAATTTGAATTAACTTTGTAAATGTCACGTGACTAGATTCTCATCATTACCATACCAAACAAGTCTGCTAGTGGAGAAAAAGATCCATTCAGAGTGTCAGATTTCACTGCCTTCCCAGCCTGACTGGGAAATCAAAACCTCCCCCATCCCATATGTCCCCCAAATATTTAGGGCCTAAGAGTAATTGAGGGGTCCGGATGACGGGGTCTCTAAAACAACTGTAAAATGCAACCTAGTCCTTCAAAAAAGCCCAAATGGGATTTTTCTTATAGCTGAGATAATTTTCTATACAATGATATATAACATGAAACCTTTTGAGTATGGTTGCAGACCGATTTATCACCTTGAAAACGTCTAATTTTCAAGTTTGGTTGCAGTCCCCTATAGGCAACTGCAACCAAATTCTTGAAACCATCAAAATACACGTTTTCATAGAACAGAAGAGTCTTGACAAAACCTAATTTGGTTGCAGAAAGCAGTCTCTTATAGGCAACTGCAACCAAATTATTTTTTGTCAAATATTCATCATTTTTCATGTCTTGGCTAATAATAATTTGGTTGCAGGTGATAAAATTATTTTTTGAAAAGGTCATCAGATCAATTTGGTTGCAGGAGACTTCAAATTTACCTAAATTGACTTGCTTGTGGGGATAAGCTGTAGAGACTAAGGTTATAAAAAGATTATTGTGACAGTAAATGGATTTAGACAATTTTGTATAACTTTTGTCAACAATAGTGACATATTTACTTCAAATACATCCAAACATTGTTAAAAGACTATGGTTGTTTTGAACGTTTTTCACAAAATTTTAACAATAATATCAGCCTATCACAAAAATTTAAACTTCATGTATTATTACTAATGGTTTTTTCCCTGATGATTATGCACTGAAACTCAGTAGACCACTACCAGCCACAACTTGTAGTAAAGTTTGAGACCTTTGACCCTGCTGAGCTCTCCCAGGCACCAAAAAAACCGTTACTGCCCTGTCACTCAAACACTGATAATATCTTTGTTTATGGAATCAACCAATCAGAGTAAAGATGACAAAGATAAGAAACCCATGGGTTTTTTGGAGGTTTGGATCCCGGCCTTTAAGGATTATAAATCGTAGATTTGGTGACCATTTGGTCCCATATAAGAAATGTTATAAAGCCTGATGAGCTACAGAGATGATGGTTAGATGGTAGTAGTAAGATTAAATAGCCAAAATGTTTGTGTCGAGGTATACATCAATGATATTTAGAAGCAATTGAGACTTTTGTCCCACTGTAAACTATAAGTAGCTGTGATATTATATATATACTAAAGAAGATTTTCAATTCTTCAATCATTTCACCAGAATCTTTTTTTTTCCCACAAGATTTTAATGAAATTTAAAAAGAAAATCAACGTTTACATTTACAGGGCAATAACATTTATAGCACTGATTGTGTTGGCATGCTGTCCGAATGTTCGCCGCCAAAGTCCAGTCAATATGATTCTATTGGCTGTCTTCGTAAGTTAATCTTAAATTCAGTGTGTATTTTAAAAACACTAAATTCCAATGTCTTCAAAGTTTACGTCTCAGATGTTTTTTGATTCAATATGCATTAACTCATGCACGTTAATGAAGATGATGTTTGTTTGTAAGGATGGTTATCACTCCTCATTTCTGTATTGAAGTATATTGCGATGTATACAGAAAAGTGCTCTCTCGACTATATAACAGCAATCAAACAGTAATCTATGCTCAACTGGCCCGTCGTTTTGTAAAGAGAGATAATTCAGTGGCTGCTTTAGGACTTTTACCTGTCTATGATATTTCCACGAGTTAACACTTTGTGTACAACTTTCAGAAAAACTTCATTTTTAAGTTACCTTTTTCTGTAATTTACACGAAAACTGTTAATTTTAAAACCTCTGATATATTGGATTTTTCAAAAGAGTGTACCAGTACATATTTTGTTGTTCCTGTATTGCTATATACCAATATAACGATAATACCACTATTTCTTAAAAAAACACAGACTAAATATTTGATTACTATTGATATTATTTTTCAGACAATCTGTGAAGGTTTCCTCTTAGGAACGGTTGCCAGGTAAATTCCATTACATACTAATCTGAAGTATGGGCCTTAAAGGAATGGTTCCATTTGGATAATTTATTGGGAAATGAAATTTATGTTTAACTTATTTATGATAATGATTGTTATTATTGTAGCAGGATCAAGAATGGAAAACACCAAGGTGAAGGCTGGTTTCGAGTTCTTTATTTTTAATTGCTTGGATAATGGGCACAAACTATGACCTTGAAACATTTATGGCAACAATATCATTAGCATAAACTAACAACGCTTTCAAACATCAAATTCCACTCATTCACATCTTTTATATATATATTAACTTTACAAATGTTAACATGGACCGAGTGCATACAATACTTTATGTCAGCAAAACCACATAAGATTTATTTGATAAAATTGAAATTTAACTTAACACCAATCAGGAACGGTAACTCCTGACAACATTTATATAACATCAATCCCATAAAGGATGATAATCGTCATTAACCAGAGCAGACATGACAACATATTGCTCAATTTAAAGAAGCCATGGGTTTTTATGCACCATACACACAAGTATATGATTGAAAAGTTATATGTACAATAAAAAAATTTGACAACATACCATATGTATGAAAAAATTGACAACGTACCCTATGTATGTCAAAGAGGTTCTCTTATCTGCACAGCTGCCTCAGCAGACGATGAATAAATACGCTGGAAATCAGAATGTACCAATCATAAGCCACCTTCACTAAATAGATGAGATAGGAGTAAATACTGAAAGATATGCTTTGTACACTCTAAAACCTTATAATGATTTACTCTGCCGTGCTTTGTAAACTCAACACAAATGTCACTAACATAATGCCTTGCTTTAATGCTTATTGAGAGTAATATTTACATAGTAAAAAAACGGTTGCATCCCCCAAATAAAAGTTTAGTTATTTCCGCACACAAGAAGCCCACATTGAAGTTGTTTTTACCCATGAATCATGTTGGATGTTGAAAGACAGATTTCAATTGATTAATGTATCAGCAACATTAAAAACTAACTAAATAATGTCCCTGTCACATTATTATCTATTAATCTGGTTAAATAAGATACTGTGGATTTTATTTTGGTTGCTGAGATCATCTGAAAAAAGTTCACATTCTTTTTAGAATACATAATTGAGCAATCTAAAGCCATGAAGGGGAAGATGCAAGAAATTATTAATTAGGCTTAAGTGTTCTTATGAAATTTGTAGTTAGTTAATCGCTCATTAAGAATTTTAATAATTAGACTTCATCGGTTCAATTATTGTGTTAGAAATATTTTTTCAATAAATATTTCTCTAACTTCTTCCAGCCACTATGACCAGGATGCTGTGTTGATGGCAGTCGGTGTGACAGCGGTAAGTGCAAATGTTTATGTGAAAAAAGTTCCTATTTACCTTTTCTTGTTTTTCAAAGAACATATATGAAGTACTCTTAGAAGCGCAAATGTATTGCATGTAATTCAGGTTTAAAAACCATCAAAAATTGTGATGTAATTTCAATAACCTTTAAAATAATATTCATTTTCATCAATAAAGATTCCGTTTAAACATTTTTTTTACATGTTTAATCCGAACAACAATATGTCAAGGTGATCACACATTTTTGTCCCTTGATTATCTATTCTGATTTTGTGCTACATCAACGGTTTTATATTCGATTACCATACCATACCTATATTCTATCTAGGCAAGTGCCTCAGGTGATTTTTCACATTTAATTTTCTCTTCTGATTTTCCCATTTGTATTTTTTTTTCTCCAGGTTGTGACCATTGGCTTGACGATTTTTGCTTTCCAGACAAAAGTGAGTCAAAAATTGAGTTTGCATTTTAAAGATATAAAGATTATGGGGATTTGACACAAAACTGAAATACTTTGGGTCATCCTGCTTCATCAGCTAGTTTGAATCCGCTGATCGAGCTCCTTCCATATACCCTGATCTCCTTCCTCATATCGCTAGCTATCTAACCAGCCAATGAGACGACTTGCATCCAGCAAAAGCGGCACAACCCGGTTGGAAAATTTCTTTAAGGTCAAAAGAGTAGTGTCAAGCTCCTTGGATAACAACATTTCATTGGCTGAAACAGGTGAGCACAGCCACGAACTTCAAGCCATGTACGAGGGATTTGGCTCGAAGGAGATCAGAGCATATGGAAGGAGCTCGATCAGCGGATTCAATTACGCTGATGTAGCAGGATGGGTTTGGGTTTGAATCCTATCAGTGATGCTATCAGGTTTCACTGAAAACAAACTACTATGATGCAACCTTTCATTGAGTGTTCTGAAACGAGTGAAATACTCTTATTATTCTTAAATCCAAATCACCTGACCTGACCTTACCAATCAAACAACAAATTTCATTTACAGTACGTCAGTGAACTTCCCTATAAGATATCTTGTCATTGCATTGAAAATCCTCCTCATTGTCAACATATTGCTAGAATGATTTAAAGCTTCAAATCAGCTTAACACTGGATAGCTGTAATACAAATTTAGATAACAAATGATACTTTTATTGAATAAACATAGTATAATATTATAATTATTATATAGTTAATATTATTTAGTTATTATTTGTATTGTTCTGTACATTTATGAAGGTCTTTTTACAAATTAACTTTTTATGTTTACTGAAATCAAGTTAAGAAAGAAATTCAGCCAAAAATGTAGGTTTTTGATGTAAATTCAAAACTTTACATTAACTTGTTTGCCCAACCATGATTTCTTCTCATCAGCATCACTCTTCCAGGTTAGTTCAAGCGGGACGTCTTTTATTTGCTTATGAATAACCTAAATACTTACTTTTTTGCAGCATATGCTTAACTCTGAAAAATTTCATATTGTTTTCTATTGTAAAATTATCAACCTAAGGAAAATTCCTATTTTTGACTAACATCTTATTCTTATTTGTAAAAAGGGTAATAATCACACATTGGATACTTGCAGTGAAGAATTATCAAGTGAAAGTGAATCTTTTTATTTGTACTGATGATAATGTAAAAACATAAATAAGGATTGGATATGTCATAGATTTTTATTACTCTCCCATGTAAGTGTAATATATGCAGTGTAATATTTATATGGCAACATTAAACAAGTGGTGCCTATATGGTTATATTTGGTTGTGACGTCACAATGTTGGCACAATGGCAGCCTAGAATGTTTCGTTCAGTACACTTTCAGAAAACATGCTTAATTACTGAGGTCAAGAAATAAACAGAATACTAAACTTCCTTCAATTTAATACTAGTTTTATCAAACTCGATAATGATTTGGTAACAAACTCGCTTTCGCTCGTTTTATACTTAATCATTAACTCTTTTAATAAAAATAGTATTAAATTGAAGCTAGTTTAGTATCATCTATATATTTAATGATGCTAGCCTGTTAATTATAATTGGCAATCATTACAGGTACACATAAGGAATCTAATTAGCTGCTTTTAATTAAATATCTCAACTATAATCTTAATCATATATGTTTAGCTACAAAATCAACATGTATTAAAATCTACCATTGTCATTTTATACTTTGACAATCTTTATTTACACAACTAACAATTTGAAAACTACATAGGTTTCAAAGTCATAGCTTGTTGGCCTATTGCATTGAGTGTATTCTACATGGCTTATTTCGTTGATAACACAAATATCTCAACTTTGAGAGCAGTGTACCAAAACTGAAAATGGAAATCCTAAAATTGACATCAAAGGCAGGAACTTCAGAGATTTTCCCCGAAACACTTATACATGCAGACATTATTTTTCCATATGGCATGCCCCATGAACACATTCTCATTTAAAAAATTATATTCCTTTTTTGAAATTTTGGTCTGTGGTATTAATGCGGTTGTTATATGTTAAGGCAAGTCTTCCTTACAAGATTATGTTTCTTCACTCCTTATAGAGCCATTCCGTGAGTTGTTGGAGTCATATACCGGGTATGCCAAACTTAATTAATAGTGTCATTTGATCGCGAGGTATCGACTGTTACCAAAAAGACACATTTTAAAGCTTATTGTTTTTTTGAAAGTTACAATATGAAGGTAGAACGTCACAATTATGATTGAAAACCAGACAGTGGCATGCGTCAAATAGGCAAAAGTAATTTTGGAGACTTATCTATTTTAGGAGTTGATATTGTTGTTAGGTTATATTACTAGTATCAATGTATATTGGATGTGATATTTACACCTCTGTGCATTTATAAGGCTCTTTTAAGATTTTCATGGAAAACCAGTATTTGTCATATATGTCTTTTGGACATGCAAAGTTAATATCTTTTGATTTTATGTCACCACATATGACATTAAGGTTGGTATCAAAAGTAAATGTTTTGAAATTCACGGAGTGGCTCTTTAAGAGAGAATTGACAACACAATACAAGATAACAACTATTGCAACATTCCTCAAATGATTCTAAATCTTGACCACAAATTCTACCTTGATTTACAAACACTCAAGCATGCAGGTAGGTTTCGATAAGCCATATCTGCACTTTTGCAAGTCAGTTTCAGCAATTGCAATTAGATTGATAAGCAGGTAACGGTTGAAAATCCTGTTGCCAGATTCTCGGGAAAATTACTTTTCGTCTCGAGAATCAAAATGTTATAGCCTACTACTCCATTGGCAACCCATTTACTCTGCAATGCTTTATGTTTATGGCAATTTTGGTTTTTTTTAATGCTCAAAGTATAGGAAATGGAAAGCTTCGATGCCATAGAAACACTATTCATATCAGCTTTTGCAATAACTATTAACTAGATTTATATTTCTCTGCTGTCTTTCACTGCTCCATCAGGGTTGGCAGTTAACCATTTGTAACTAACACATTGCTATAAATAATGGACCAATGGTGGACGAGAAAGTCTTTTTTTTTACGTCATGCGGGAAATTTGTATCCAAAACCATCTTGTACCCAATAATTTACCGTGAACTCTATCGGATCTCACCCAAACTTCTGATTACCTTATACCCACTTTGAATGTAGGAAAAATAATTTCATGTTGTTGCTTTATGGACATAACTTTACAGTTGAAGTGGTAATATTTCCTGTAATTTTTTTCGAGTGAATGAAAATAAATTTGGATGTACATTCAAGTAATGACAGCTAGTGTGCTATGTTAATTTCCGTAAGATGAACAAGGTTACAAATATTTCCTACAAATGATATGTAATATGATACACTCATGAATACTTTACTGTATTAAATATGACAATGAAATTTAAATACATAAATATAAGTATAGTTTTCATGTAGGTTACAAGTTCCTTTTGGGTGCAAAAACACCTTACGGTTTTGACAGACAAGAGCAGACGACTGTAGTATTGAAGTAAAATGTGGTATTTGAAATAAAATGTCGCAGAAAAAGTCTTGATAGTTTCCTGGGGTCGAAAAGCAAAACATCAGAGGAGGAAATTGAAGAAGACGTTCAACAGAAGTGTCATATGAACCAATTTCAAAAGATCGTAAATATATACGACTCTGATAAACGTTGTAGAAGGTATAAAAAGTCTTGGTTATAATGGCCATTGTTAGTTTACGATGAATCCAAAAACATCATGACTTGTAAATAAAGTGCTATATTTCAATCTGTATCTACGAGGCACGGTGTCAAATGTAGATCTAGCAGTGACGGTGATTAGGAATCAACCCAGAGGTAATTTTTTAGCAGTGCCAGTTAATTAACCAAACAGAAAAATGGGTTCTTTCCAATGAGGAAAGCATCTAGTGATAATAAAATTACAAAAAAAATGTTGACATTCATAACCCCGTAACTGACACTGACACAGAATCAGTGATCATGCTATTACTGATAAAACATGAAAACAGAGTAGGTGAATTTGGGTAATTTTAGAAAGGGAAATCCTGTGAATTAAGACAAAAAGAGCCTGTATATTGTAATGTTGAATTTTTCAAAAGTTTTAATATTTTTGGTGCACCCAAAATTTGAAAATTCAACCAAAGTATCCTATCAGATTGCACCTAAATCGAACTCTAGCATGTGAGCACTGCACACTTTTGTCTTGTTTCCTTCAGTGGGATTTCACGATGATGGGCGGGATGCTCTTTGTGTTCTTCATTGTTCTCTTCTGCTTCGGGATCCTCTGCTTAATCATCAGGTCAAAGGTGAGATGCAAATAAATTATTTTGGAGATATATAATTATATATGCTGTTTAGATTTTCAACAAATTTAACAATGTTAACTTTTGGATCACTCTTTCTACTAAAGTCCTTTAAATTTCTGGCTTTGAAACCGCAGATTCATGCAACACTTGCCAGCACTGTAAATACCAATGTCTTGTCCACTTGACAACTGAGACTTGACAAAAAAATTGCAGTTACATTTATATGATCAATTCACTAAAATGTATAGATTGAAGAATGACAAAATTGGCATCTTATTAATGTTTTTTATGTTTATATCTTATTTTGTTGTCAGTATCTATGTTTTATGATTCCATACAAAAGATAATTTCTCACTTTCTGATGTAATTTATCATATGGTTTCAGTACGTCACCCTGGTGTATGCCTGTCTCGGAGCTCTTCTGTTCTGCGCTGTGAGTATCAACATTTACATAAATAGAGGATGTTATATGAGTGTTTGTGACATACCGTGTTTATACAAAAAGAGTACCTGGATACTAGTGTTTCCTAAGCAATATTTAGGCACAAGTCGAGAACAGTGACTTCATTGTTTATGATGTGACGTCACAATGAAAAAGTTATGTTTTGCCCTAGGGCATCATATGAAAAATATGAACCCTCATGGGTAGGAAACTACTACACCATTAAAGTGAATTCTAAATCCAAATAAAACTAAACCTTATCTGCAACGATAGATAAAACTAAACTTTATCTGCAATGTTACACTGAATTTCAGCTCAGTACCACCCATGGTTCGCTAGTTCTGGCCATTGCTAGCAGATTTCTCCATAATGCTTAGCCACAATGGTGTTGCGAGCCTTCTCCCTGCAATAATACTAGCAGCCGCCATATAAGTGAAATACTCTTGAAAGTGTCATTAAACCTCAAATCACCTCATCTTAAGATATTGTACATCATTATCTCTAGTATGATATACTGTTTGTCTTCTGATTCATTCAAATACGCAATCTGATTTAAATCAACCTTATTCGGAGGAATAAAATTCTTAAGATTAACTTCCTGGATTTAAACATATTCTATCAGGGGTTTTTCCTCTCCATAATGGTCTGAAAGCAGCCTCACTGCTCGCAAGATCTTACACCAGTGTAGCGCAGACAAAACTTAGTCATAAGCGGACCAATCACATCATCACGTTTAAAATAAGGATAGGGGCGATCAAGTTTAAAGAATGGTAAACAGGAGCTACTTGACCCTACTAGTGATACTGATATAGAAGGCTTTTGCCGGAGTCGTCGTGATTGGCTAGTTGAGATTACGTTGGAACATGCGAGCTATGAGGATGCTTTCAGACTGTTGTGGGGAGGAAAGCCCCTGATAGAAGAAGAAGAACGAATAATTTCTTATGAATAGCCAATTTCTTTATTGCATAAAGAAGTTGACTATCCATAAGAAATTATTCGTTCTTCTTCATCAATCCAGCTTCTAAAATGCCCCTTAAGGAAACCCCTGATAGAATATGTTCGAATCCCGTTAGCATCAATATTTAAAAACTTTTGTTCCTCAAAACACAGTCGATTTTAATCAGTACTCACATGAGAAATATGAAATTTTCCAATCTATTTGCAGTACCTGGTGTTCGACACTCAGCTGATGCTGGGCGGTAAACACAAATACTCACTGTCGCCCGAGGAGTACATCTTCGCTGCTCTCAACCTCTACCTGGACGTGGTCAACCTCTTCCTCTACATCCTCACCATCATCGGCATAGCACGGGACTGAGTGGACACTGGTCAGTCAGGATGATTGGTCATCAATTGGTCAGAGGATTACATAACTTGGATAAAATTGGTCCAAATTTAGTGGAACCTTGGAGGGATTTTTTTATACTACTTGGATAAAATTGGTCAATTTTTTTGGAAATTTGCGACATATTATTTATACCACTTGTTGGCAAATTTAACTATCATCTCTGTTGTCTATAATTAAGTCACACCTGAGATGACAGATGGTTTTGTAATGTTGACGAATACATTTGTCAAAATAGTGAAAAGTTTTATGGATGCAACAATACATAGAATTATTAACAACAGCCATGATACAATGCAAGATACATTTATATGAGAATATTGGAATGGAAAAAAAAAAAAATTATGAAAATTAATGATAAACATTTGATATTAAATACATTCATCACTTAAATTCTCCAAAATATCACAGCATTACATTGTACTGGTCAACTAGTGATGACCAGTGGTCATTTGGGTGACCGTTTGTGTTGTTGATGATGAATGTTGTTATTGAAAACCATTGGAAAACCTTTTGTTCTTAGTAATGAATATTGGCCTTTCTATCACTTAAACATAATCAGATTTGGATGACCGTCATTTCAATTTATTATAAGTAGTATCAGTTACATTACACAACAGCTACTGCTGTATGTAGCAATGTTTGCCATTTAGAAGCAGTATAGCATTTAATGTTCCAGTGTCTTTATGGGTTTAAGACACTGTTGGAAGGAAATAATGGTACCTCATGTAAAGATATTAAACAAACCTTTTTGTCATGAATCAATCATTAACAAGCTTTTATCTTTACTGTGATATTCACTGACAGGGTTGGGCAGGATAGCACTTTGGTAACATGTTTGGCTTCGGGTCAAGAGGTCTGGAGTTTGAATTCACAAGGCAGTGAGAACTAATCTACTTGTGGTGAGGTTTGGGTGCAATGCTGCACAGAATTTCAGCACAGTACCATCCATGGTACGCTAGTTCCAGCCTATGCTGGCAGGATTCACAGCAATGCATAACCACAATGTTGTTATGGGCTTTCTCCCTGCAAAAATACCAGCAGGTGCGATATAAGTGAAATACTCTTGAAAGAGGTGTTACACCCCAAATCACCTCATCACCTCACTGTTTCATTGATTAATTTTCAGTATTATCCCTGACTGGTATATATTTGAGATGTTCATTATGAAAACATAATGACTATGGCTTCATTTAATTATATTTGATTATTTATATTTTCTTGTTACAATCATTACAAATACAAACATGTCTTATATAACTTAGCTTGTTATGTTTATGATATGTTTATTTCTATGAACAGTGCTTTTGAGATTTTCATCTGTTTGACAGAAGAAATCATGTGATCATATTTGAAATCTTGTCAACTGGTAAAAACTAAGAGTTTGATCTGAAATCCTATCCTCTAAATTGTGTTTCATTATATTTTTAATTTCAAGAATTTGATTTTTATATGAATGTTTAAAAATAAGTTGATTACTTTTGATTACTATGTTTATAATTTATCATTTGTGATGAATTTCTTATGAAAAAATCTTCAAAAAATATCATTTTATTTAACATGAAAGAACACAAATGATTGACAAATTTCAAGTTATCTTTTCAACTTTAATTTGATTTCATTTAAACTATGAATCATCAAATCATGATTTTCTCCTCTTTTCTTGTTGAGAACTGATGGCGATGCGTTATACCGTTAAATCCGCTTTGGGATTTTTATTACATGCTTGTTGTGATGTTTTGTTGAAGATATACATGTGTGAAAAGTATGTTGTTAATATCATTCTAATATATTAGATATTCTTCATAAACCTCTCAATACCAAACCTCTGTTACCCAGGGATGAATGTCCTATGCTCGTACCTGTATTACCCCTGGGACTTTTCATCAGGAAAATTTGAACTGAAGTTACCTATAATTGATTTGAGAAAACTAATAGAACTGAAACTTTGATAGGACCTGTAAGCCGCTCAAAGTCCATGCAACACAATTTAGTCCTTAGTTGATTAGATTGGCTTGCAAACTCACACTTTTCAGCCAAAAAGGACAGTTGTTACCTTTGAAATTTCAAATTCCTGTTCCTAAACTCTGTAGAACAGAAATTTTGAAAATCAGTGTTACCGTACACATATTTCACAACTAGTATAAAGCTATTGTTTTAAGACTCAAGGGTGGGTAATTTAAGTGAACATTTTCCTGATGAAAACTCCCAGGGGTGTTTATGAGGTGTATCAGAACATTCAGCCCTGGATAACTGAGGATGCTCCATATCAGGCTTATTTTCATTCAACTTATCATTACTTTAAAATTATAAATATCTTCAAATCTGTCAACATGTGCCATGAGTTATATCTTGTTTTAAAAGTGAAAATTATAATGAAAAGACAATCATGGTGATTGAGTGTATGAAATTTACAAGTAACAATTTTCAGGCCAATCAATTCTTTAAATAATGAATGAGAAACAGAATTTAATCAGGTGACGCGATAGGTATAATTAGAGTTTGTTTGAGAGTGTTTTAAAGTTTATAATCATCCATGTACCTGTTGAAACACTGGTTTTATTCAAAGCCTTTGTATAATTCAAACCTGGGTTGTATTCAAGGACATGTGTTGTTTGTTATGTCTTGATTTGTTATTTGAATCTGAATGTTCACATGTATATGGAAAAGATATTTAAGAATTGTATATGATTCAGTTGCTTGTGAAACTGTTGAGATATTCTAAGGGGCAGAATATTTTGCATTTTAAGGCGCATTTTAAAAATAATTTGCTTTTAAGTTAAAAATTGTTTACTTCCAACTTTGCTTTCCAGCTTGCTCAGTAAGATTCTGTTTCTTCGAAGATGAAAACATGTCTCGTTTTATGTTTTGAATATAACATGTGAGAAAGACACCATTTTAAGTTGTCATCCGCAAATTTGTCAGGAGCATATCACCAAGTGAATGATTAGGGAAGCAAATGTAAGGAGTGAAAACCATTTGTTTATTTGTCATCAATGTATAGATGTTATATGTTTTGTTGATTTGTAATTTCATATACATATGTAATCGTATTGAAAAACTTTATCAGCTTTATTTAACTTTTCCAAATCTGGAGGAATAAAAGTATAAAAATTTTGTCCCTGATTCAAACTCATTAGGTCTGAGAACAGAACGTATAGTCACATGTTCTGATGCAAGTTCAGTTAGCCTATTGAGGGCAAAGGTAAATAACTCCAGTGAACCTTTCTTTCTACAAGATTACAGCCATCTTTCCTTTTGAATTGATGCTGTGATTGGTATGTTCATGATCAGGTTATGTTGCCTGTTAAGTGTTCACAGAACATGCCCCTATATAGGCTGTCATTAGACCATATGGAGAGGAACCCCTGAACAATTCATATCCTGGTAGAAGTGATATTTTGACACATTGATTCAATCAGTTGATTTCAATCAGATTGCATACCTTGAATTGTCTTGTTGCAAATTTTGATCTATCCACAATTATCTGGGGCTTTAAATTCTTATCCGAAATATACCTGGGATTAGTGTTTGAAATTTTCATGCAACAATCCAAAAATTTAACAACTAAGACTGCTGTCCAGGACTTTTCTTTGGGTGGAATTCTAAATTTTATGTAAAATACTACCAGTGTCTTGGCTATATACAAACACAAGGATAGTAAATACTTCCTAATAAATGTAATGCTTATATTTGATTCAATAATTCAATTTGATTAACATACCACCTTGCTACACATTATAACCTAAAGGGGTATCAATTTGGTTGTAACAGTTTGAATCAATGAAAATACAGAGCATTAAAGTACTTACTTTGTTGATTTAGTCACTGTTGAATCTGTTTTTAAGACAAGAAAGGGATGTATTAAAACATAACTATTTCTAAAAGTGATTTTGAGAATGACAACAATTTGGCATTTTTAAGCTTACTTTATTAAGCCTAGAGGATTTAGAAATCTCAATACATAATTTTTTTGTTCATGTTGATATTCCTAAAATGCTTCAATGTCCTTATTGGCTGAAATATTCTGAAAGTGCTAAACAATTACTCACTCGCTCTCTTATAATTCTTTAGCTTTGCATTTAACTTAAATATAAAACACTCTAGTCTTGCGTCGTTTATGTGTTTTGATGTTGTGGTTGTAAATTATATGTCAAAATCACAATTAAAATTTACAAGAATTTGTTACAATTTCAACTTTGCATCATTCCTTACTAAAAAGATTATTCCAATAAATGCAATTTTTTCAGTAAGCTCACTTTCTATAAAATGTCTAGATAAATATAATTTTTTTCGATGACACTATGCCACCATCGTGCATGATATTAAAACATATTTGAAAAAAAATACTGTACTTCAGTATAAGTAGTTATGATCTTGATAGATCTTTTTTTTTAAAAGAATCTCTCTTGTTATATTGTTAGTCCAACTGTCATTGTTGAAAAGGTCGAAATTTTAATGTTTGAAAAAGAATTATAGTCTATACAGAAATAACATTGTAGTTTGACTATTGGATTTTCCAGAAATCTTTTCCTCTGAAATTACAGTTTAACATTCATGTTTACATATATGTTGTATATTCCACGTGATCATTAAGTATTGGAGTAAAGATAAATATATAATCATAAATCTCTTTTTTTCATTTTAAGATATTATTGTACTTATAAGTAAAATGTTGTTTTTTTTAAAATGTAAGCAACATTCCAGATGAAGAAAAATCTATATGTGTCATGGTAATTGTGTGAAGATTATGATAGTTTCTATTTTCCATTTATATTTCTTTTCTGCTAAATGATTTTCACAGGCTTATGTTTACGTTATTTAGAAGAATATTAAACCAATAATTCTTTGGTTGTGATTTTCTTGTCATTTTCTAGTTTTTAACCTAGTGAAAGATATTTGCTCTAGTCTTAAAAGAAAATTCATACCATTTTATGATAATCAGTCCATTATATGTAAATGTAATCCTGTTGTTAATTTCAATCAAGCAATCCTCCTTACCCTTTCACTTGTTTAACCATTAAATTACTTGGATATTTGTTAAAGAGAATCAACAGTTTTTTAAGTATAGGTAGGCCTATACCTGAAAATATGTTATTTATATGTTCTGATAAAGAACTCATCTCCATAAAAAAAACAATTAGCTCAATGATGCTTTCTCACTGGTATATATACTTGTTATTCAATAAACAATGAATACAATAAACTTTGTCTATTCATCTCAAGGTATAACACTTTAATATCTCCCGCTTGTTTAGTTTTATTGGCTAATTGCACAGCTGAGATGTTAATGTTTATATTTACTTGTCTGTATGTTTGTACACTTGTTAATCTATTCTGTACTTGAAGTATTCATTGAATAAAGTCTGTACAGTCAATTTTGTTTTTTGGATTATCCAAGTTTTTGGGCAGCTCTACCTGAACCTTTTTGGTACCTTTCTCTCTGTCCTATCTTTTATTCTTTCATAAACTTTAGAGAATCTGGATACATATTTTATAGCAACATTGGTATAGCAATGATAATCTTCTCCCATGTTTCTTTGTAATACTTTCATGATATGTCATCTTGTCTAATCAAACTGGAATGGGGATACATCACTCAGCACTAAGGCCAAGATACACAGCTCTAGTACGACAAACGGTTAGCTGGTTAGAGCTGATGCTTGCGGGTTGTACCACAATGCATAGCCACAATGTTGTTGCGGGCTTTCTCCCTGATATTATGTTAGCAGCCATGATATAAGTGTAAAAGGTCTTGAAAGCGTCTTTAAACCCCAAACCACCTCACCTCACATGAAATCCTTATTTTTCATTGATAGGTCTGACCAACCTAACTAAATACACACCACTACATTGAAGAGTCAATGAAACTCACATATTTCACAGAGTGAACTTATTGACAAATAAATGTCAAAGTCTTCACATAAAACTGAATAAATATTTTAAAAGAGACAAGAACAAATATTCTTTTTGAAGTATTTTTATTTTCTGTTTTAAAAAAAAAGGTGATAGACATGAAAAGATCGGTATTATTGACAAATGTCAAAATAAGTGGAAAATATAGAAATGTAGAAAATACAAATATATTATTTTGATTTGAAATTAACACAAAATGATATATTTATTTGTGTGAGTAAAATATTAAAATGTATGAATACCTAAGGCAATATCTAGATATAGAACTCAAAGTAAAAATCTCCAAAGTTACCAAAATCCCCTGCCAACTTTTAAAGTCCTGCTTCATAAAAAATACTTAACTATGTTTCCAATAAGTGCTCCAAAACAATTAAAGGAAGTGAAAAACATCAAAGGCCATGTTTACACATGATGACTGGTTCACGCATTTGGCTAAATTTTCAAGGTTGTGCCTTAGTTTTTGAAGATCTGCTATGGAAACTAGAACTGCAGGATGAGCAATGGAAAGGACAGCAGGAGCCAATAGAAAAAGCATTAGATTTTAAAAATGAAGTGAGTTTCTCAACAAAACTATGGAATACTGTTGAGAGAAAATGAACATTTCATATGGACATAGTTTTATATTGCAAGGTGAACAAGTAAAGAAGTGAGCACAGCTCACATACCCCCGCTTCAAACTACAGTCTGGCTTTCTTTGTTGGTCTTACCCTCAAAAAGCTCACTTAGGGATCATGGTTGATAAGTGTATTAAGTTTGTTGAAGCTAGCATGTATAGTTTAGAAGATATGCTCAGGAAAAAGCACTTTGTCAGATAGTCATTGTTTTAGTAACGTTTCCATGTAAAACGCAAAAAATAAAAATAATTTTTTGGTCTTACCCTCAAGAGACGCACCAATATGGATAAGTGTATGAAGTTTGGTGATGATAGCATGTACGGTTTAGAAGATATACTCCGGACAAAGGACTTAGTCATAAATTCACTGTTTTAGTCATGTTTCCATGGAAAGCGCAAAAAAAATAAAAATCATTTGTTGGTCTAACCCTCAAAAGGCACATCAATGGATCATGGTTGATAAGTGTATGAAGTTTGGTAAAGATAGCATGTACAGTTATGAAGATATACTCCGTACAAAGGACTTTGTCACTGTTTAAGTCATGTTTCCATGGAAACCGCAAAAAATAAAAATCATTTGTTGGTCTAACCCTCAAAATCACATCTAGGGATCATGTTTTATAAGTGTATGAAGTTTGATGAAGATAGCATGTATAGTTTAGGATAAATGCTCCGGACAAAGGACTTGGTCATAGAGTCACTGTTTTAGTCATGTTTCCATGGAAATCGCAAAAAATAAAAATCATTTGTTAGTCTAACCCTCAAAAGGCACATCTAGGGATCATGGTTGATAAGTGTATGAAGTTTGGTGAAGCTAGCATGTATAGTTTAGGAGATATGCTCCGGACAAAGGACTTGGTCATAGAGTCACTGTTTTAGTCATGTTTCCATGGAAACCGCAAAAAATAAAAATCATTTGTTAGTCTAACCCTCAAAAGGCACATCTAGGGATCATGGTTGATAAGTGTATGAAGTTTGGTGAAGCTAGCATGTATAGTTTAGGAGATATGCTCCGGACAAAGGACTTGGTCATAGAGTCACTGTTTTAGTCATGTTTCCATGGAAACTGCAAAAAATAAAAATCATTTGTTGGTCTAACCCTCAAAAGGCACATCTAAGGATCATGGTTGATAAGTGTATGAAGTTTGGTGAAGCTAGCATGTATAGTTTAGGAGATATGCTCCGGACAAAGATTTGTGACGGACGGACAGACGGACAGACGGACAGACAGACAGACGGACAGACGGACGGACAGAATGAACGCTATATACCCCCGCTTACGCTGTAAGGCGGGGGTATAATTAGGTTTGGAATGATAATGTACAGAATTGAAACAGTAAAGCAAGTATATAAATGAAAACAGTATCACAGTCGACAGTTGTGTCAGTGGACACAAAACTAACATTTGGTAAAGGATTAATGAAAATATAATATATATTTATGTATATGTGATTACATATTGCATATCATGTTTGATTGTTAATTTTGTCACCCTTCCTTTCTTTCAAATGAGCGATATTAATAGGGCGCTAGCACTTTTCTGAGAGATTTGTTTCTTTATTTGTTTCCATTTAACCATAAATTCATTCGAAATGTATTATTTTCAGAGGGTGAAACATCTCACCACTCAACCCTGTCACTGTTGTCAAGGAAATTATAAAGTATCAAGCAAAAACCACTGGCAGCCATATGTGAATGAATACCTTTAAATCATTTGAGGTAGGAAATGGATTTGCATTGATTGTTTCAAAACTGCTCCTTTTGATTAAAAGCCATTGTCTTGCAATAGGAAACTGTTATTTTTGTTTTCGTGAGGTTTCTTTGTTTACCTAAAAAACATGCTACAGAATGCTAAGGGTACCTAAAAAACATTTCCGCAATGTCATAAAATATCGGACGTAATATTTTCACGCATTATCATGACTTTTTGCAGACAATATTTTGCGATCATAGTTTACTTTCATCTGAGTTTTTTAATGGATCTAATTCCTTTACAATGAAGTTTAGTTCTTCCTTTGTATGGCCCACTGGTATTGGGAAGTCAAAGACGATTGGCATCTGTTCAGGAAGGTATCTCAGGTTACACATTGATGCATTTATGAAAGTGGTTGTGCCATCTGTGGTAACTCCATAACCTGTAATTGTTAGAAGAAGGTTTATTCCCAAGGTGACATAGATAATTGGTCATGAAATTGCAAATATCTGGCTTTTATACATGCCAAAATATCATATGTGGTACTTACTTATGTTCAGTATTTGAGGGTAGACACCCATCCATGCCCATATATGAAGGGGGGTGAAGACCAAATCTACAAACTTTATTCTTCATATATATTAATATTTAAAAATTGAGCTTCCTATGCCTATAAGATTTGATTTTAGTAAATCACCCTATGTACCCAATATTTGAAGGGGGGTCAATATCAAAGATAAAAATGTCAGCCTTCATGTAAGAAAAATATTACTTTAATAACTTACTGACAACTTACCTTCATGTATATGTCCAAAGATGTGATATTTAGGTTTGACTCTTTTTTGTATTGTGTAGAGCAAATCCAGACACCCAGCACGGTTACCATATACACACTTGTCTCCATGACCTGAAGAAGAATTTTGTGTAGTGCTTTAAGCAAGAGGAGGTCCAGGGGTCATGAGAACTTTGGTGTAATAATCTATCGGAGGTCAATGGGCCATGAGACTATTGGTGTAGTAACCAAATCAGGTGGTCCATGGGTCATGAGGTTTTTTTGTGTAATAATCTAGTGGAGGTCCATTGGCCATGAGGATATAAGTGTTACTAAGTAACCAAGCGGAGGTCGAGGGGTCTTGAGGACTTTGGTGTTATAATCTAGGTGAGGTAACTTTGATGGGGATACTGGCGTACAAACCCAGAGGAGTTCCAAGGGTCATGACGATATTGGTGTACTAACCTAGAGGAATTCCATGGGTCATGAGGATACTGGTGTACAAACCTAGAGGAGTTCCAAGGGTCATGACGATATTGGTGTTCTAACCTAGAGGAGTTCCATTGGTGTACTAACCTAGAGGAGGTCCATGGGTCATCAGGATGTCAGTGTTTGATGGAATCAGATTCCACTTTTCCATGATGTCTGCTCCACGGGCAACATTGAAACCCATTTCACAGAAGTGGGGAACCCTAAAATAGTATAATGGTTTCTGTTCATCTAGAAATCATCAATGATAATGACATTCAATTTTTGGTTTGATAAAAAAAATTCAGTTGATGATTATTCTCATTTTAAAAAAAAGTAAACTCTATATCCATCACACAAGATTATAACAAAGATGATCATGATGATTGGTCATAGAACTCATAATGTGAGTTCCTCAAGCAAATCCTTCAACATATGAATTACATTAACCTAGCTATTTATAATCAGGGAAATCGGTAGGCCTACCAGGGTGTTCCGTATATCTTGATTCCACAGACATCAAGGCTCTGGTCTTCTAGAAATATACAGTTTGTGAGAAGTTGTTTGCTTGACTCCAGATTCTTTTCTTTTAGGTAATCTTCAAACTTGGTTTTGGTGATATTGAAATTATTCTTCAGCAGACTTCTTCTGTTTTCAACAGAATTCTGATCCAAAGTCATATCATGATTCCCAGCAACAACCACTTTCACTTTATGAGGTAAAATTCCTGTAAATTTAAATATATTATTTGACAATATTTTAGAATATCATACATTGAAATAATGGTGATGAGGTCAATATTCATAGATAATTATAAATCTGAGGAAAAGATTATTGACTGGTTTGGTTAGGATTGGTCATGGCTTTTTAAACAGAAAAAAGGTATTTACTGAATTAACCAACCGTAAATGTTCTTGTAGCGTGTACAAAAATTTATATAACAAAACTACAGTCATGAGCAGCATTTTGGTCCATTTGCTTCGAAAGACAGGCAATTGTCATGACAATTGATATCAATAGCATGACTTAATAAAACAAAGCTTTGATGTCAGCATGTCTTCTTTGAGTACTTAGAAACATATTTTGCAATATGGTTTTTAGTTTGACTTTTCTGCTTTCATGATAAATATTATTAATACCTACAGTGATAAGGACGAAAAAGGATATAAGAACTATTTTCTTTTCATATATTTCGGATCATTCCATGGTACCTATCATTAGGGTTAATTTTTCAATAAAATGAAAAGGCAGAAAGTTCAATACTGACAATTTTCATTCAAAAAAAACCCCACACTGAATATCAATGACACATATTTCAATGTAACAACATAAACAGATAAATAACACCTACCAAGAAAAGTGTTGAATTTTTCAATTTCTGATGGCAGCCCAATCATTGTGAAGTCTCCACTGTGTAAAAGAATGTCTCCAGGGGGAATCAAAGTAGGCAGTTTCTCAATTCTATTGTGGGTGTCTGATATACAAACAACCCTTAAACAATCCTCTCTTAAGGGGGTTGTGGCATCAAGGGGGGTAACTATTTCCACTGTCTGCTTAACACTTAGTTTTTCCCATGCATAATCTGGGTTTTCAGACATTTTCTTCTCTTCTGCAGTCTTTTTAACTGTCTTCTCTTCCATGATTGTATATCTGTAATAAAAAAGATTGCTTGTTGAATCAGCAAACCTTAAAAAAAAAATGTGACTCCATCATATATATACAATTGAGACTAGAATTGTCATGATACTCTAAAAGCTATAAATAATCACTATATAACTATATATCAATCTAATTTCTCCAATATAAACACATTTACAAGGCCAGATAAGATGCGTATCTGCGTAATACGCACGTGTAATCCATATACGCATTAAAAATTAAATCAATGAGTGACAGATACGCACAACTTTCCCAGAATACGAGTCATATATTTGTCTACATGTCTGATCTTTAACTTTTCGAATAGTAGCCAACTTGATGCCAACTTGTATGAAAACAAAGATCATCTGAGTTTATATTTTGTCAAAGATAAATCACTCGTCTATATATACAGTTTAATTGTGTGGAAAATATAATCAACAACTAACATTGAAAATGATCGGAATGAGGATCTGAAAACGATAAACCTTGAAATACTACCGGTACTAGTAATTTTAATGTGGGAATTTTACTCATCAAATTTTTTTTTGAAGAGTGAATTACCAATGAGTCCAAATAATTATCTGGAACCCTGCATTTTAAATTACCCGTTAAAAATCCACTGAAACTGGTAAATAAATAAAATTCAATATTCATTTTGTACAAGTTCTTAAAGACTAAGTGGAGCTATGTTAAGGTATGAGAGAAATTTAGTATATTACATTTTCAGAATATTTTTTCAATTGCTCTCCAATATCTACCATTCCAATATCTCATAAAATGTTGTATTCCATATGCTGATATGAGACAGTCTAAGACTCTGTTTCTTCAGACATATATATCATCTGTCCTTATTTGACTGGTCATTACACAGGGTAGATTATATCATATAAAACAAATGAAAATAGCAAAACATAACCCATATCAAATAATTACATATCTCATTTTTAACGAAAATGTCAACAACAATGTTTCAAAATGTTTGAGGCAATTTGACACTGACTACAAATATTTTTACATTGTTTAAATGATAAGTAACTTGGTAAAACATTGTTAAACAATTTAGTACATTGTCACTTGTCAAAACATTGTTTTATATTATGTGTTTTACACTGTCTTAATATTTCTTCTCATTAACAACAATGTTATTTTGTATTAACAAGCGTACATATAAACCCTAACACAAACCTACCTTCAGGAAGATTATGAAAATAATAAATTTTGCAAACGGAATAGAAATATCTTGTATAGTTTCGTCAGCTGAAGATTGTTTATCAAGGAATTAAGGCTATTGACATAATGATAGATCTAAAAATATACATTGACGTGATTCTAAAAATAGCAAGCGGATTTAGGGGAACAGTTCTGGAACTTGTCAACATAGCTGCTCGTTGACTCATTGCAACCACAGTTGCATGATTTCTTTAAAACATTTCATAAGACTGAATGATGGTTTTAAGGCCATGTTCACACATACTTAACAGGACCATAGCATGCATTCTTATTAGTAGCTTTTTTACTTAGTTACCGTCTTGACAAATCCGTAATGTTTGACGGAATGACACAAGTTACCCGATTCTACTTCGATCGATATTTTACTACGTTCAACTTCAAAAGCTTTTAGCTACTGTACTTGGGATTCATAAATAGTAATTATTCAGATACAACTCAATCAGCAAAAAGAGTTATAAATTTACAAATGATTTCGCCCCCTTAAACGGAATACATTGTCCATGAAGCAAATACTTGCCTTCCTTCGCACTCATCTGCTCATTCAGGAAATGTAAAACCAAGCAGACGAGATTTCTGTTTGCAAAGGGGCGTAACTCTTTGAATCCAAATTCTTGCTGACCGGTAATAAATATATGTTATTCTCTCTAGATAATGATTTACTTCGAGAAGTGATATACCAAGGACGTGTATAGACAAATCCTTGGATATACCTACCTACACCATTCATTTGTTTCTTTTAATATATGACTTTTGACCAATACTATTTGTTATGTTAACATCACCTCATATATTAACGTTTGTCTAGCTAGTCGATCCAGCGGTGTAGGTGTTTTCGTAGACAGTGTGGGATCGTAGACACAAATATCGGTGGGTTCGTAGACAGATTGACGGTGGGTTCGTAGACACATGGAAAAAATGTAATAATAACTTTTAACCAATATTTAACATCATAAATGATGGGATATTATATTTGTATCTTAGATTTAAGAAAATCTGTAACCAAATTAACAGATCGATGCATTTAGGTGCATATATATACGACTGTTGAAATACGATGTTTCAATATTAAAAGGAAGCCCACAATAGTTGTTGCTTTTTTGCTATGTTTTGTTAATTTTTTTGTGAATAAATAGACAAATTAGGTTAGTATGATAATAATTAAGATTTACCATCACTCAGCGACGATTGGCAGATTAGCAACTCTCGGGAAGATGAAAAAGGTGAGTCGCCGACAAAGCAATTTACCTCGGCAACATGCTATCCAGTGCGACACTTGTGACGGATGGCAGCACCGAATCTGTGACACCGGTATACATATAGGAACATAGGCCTACAGACAACTAACGAAATGACTAGTAGAGATCGATTTTAAATGCAGTAGATGTACTTTTCCACCACCCGTAACACTTCAAACATAGTGCTAAATAGTGCTTGACCATATAGTGCTTGTTATTGTAAATACATTTGTTGAAAAATTGCATGCATTTTATGTGGTAATTTATTACGCTTCAATCTACAAATATTAAAATAACTGCCGTTTAGTTACCACACGCACTATTACTCATTTAAGGATGACACATAAAAAATGATATAATTCAAATTTTATAATGTGTCTACGAACCCACCGTTTAATCTGTCTACGAAAACACCGTGTCTACGAACACGTTTTGTCAGCATGCACAGTAATCGCACATGAACTGAAGTTTATATTATCTGTACTAACGTACGTTTGTCATATAAAGATTTAAGAGGCACCTGACACTATATATACATGTAAGTATTCACTACTAGCTAAATAACATATACATATAAACAAGGTACGACAGAGACAGATCTGCAAGGGGACCGAATATGGGAACTGGGATCTGTCTACGAAGTTTGCATAGGTAATAGAGCCAGGAAACCAGTGTAATAATTTCCGGTCCCCTTGCTACATGTATATATACTTACATGATATTGTACATTCAGAATCTGGCGCCTGTGAGGCGATCCGCTCAAAACACAATATTCCCAGCAAGCAATTTGATTTGTCACCAAAAAGTGTTTGTTACATATGCGCCATTACAGTTTTGTAAGAACTATACTAACTTTATTAAAATTGAAATCATGTTGTCAGTTGTGAAGATAACTGAGAAGTGGATAAGATTGAAAAATACCATATAGCTAGTTAATTATTATAAGATCTAAAAACAGAACTAACTCCCTTTACTGTGGAATGAAATGAACGTATATTGATCTCAGATCAATGGAATTGAATTCCAATGGTAACAGTTAACCTTGAAAATGTCAATAATAGCTCTTCACTTTTGCATTTTGCATTTCACATACAATTTAATACAATCCATAACCTTATTTGTGGTTATATACGTAATCTCTTGTCACTTTTAGGTGCTACTGATGACGTTGAAACTAAGTCAAAAACCAACTTAATTTCAACGTCAGGAAACTAACGTTGGTTCGACGTCGAAAGTTGGTTGATCAACATCCTGACCTGTAATCAACCAAATTTTAACGTAGAACCATCGTCGGATGCCTGCTGGGTTTGGTGCAATGCAGACAGGATTAAAGAAATTAAACAATAATGAAGAATGGATAGAAATGAAAAATGGCAGACCAACGGTGCGAGAAACTTGTTCAACTAGATTGAAGTTTGTTTAAAGAGGCACTCCGTGAGTTGTTGGAGTCATATATGCCAAACTTAATCAATGATGTCATTTGATCGCGAAGTATCGACTGTTACCAAAAAGACACATTTTAAAGCTTATTGGTATTTTACAGTGACAATATGAAGGTCGAACGTCGCAATAATGATCGAAAACCTCAAAAGTGGCGCGCGTCAAATAGTCAAACGTAATTTTGGAGACGTACGTATCTAAAACAGCCAGGAGGGCATGTAGGAGTTCATAGTGTTTGTTAGGTTGTAGTAGTATCCATGTATATCGGACGTGATATCTACACCTCTGTGCATTTATGAGGCTGTTTTTAGATTTTCATGGAAAACCACTATACATGTCATAACAATGTTTTTTGGACATGAAAAGTTAAGATGTTTTGATTTTATATCACCACATATGACACTTAGGTTCGTATCAAAGGTAAATGATATGTTATGAAAATCACGGAGTGGCTCTTTAATGTGTATACGATTCATAAAAAAATTATGTATTGATTAATTTTGGTCACCTGTGTCTAAAAGTTATGAAAGGGAATTTTAAAAGTTTATAGTGTAACTTGCTAGTTTCCGTTCATGTGTCGTAAATGTGGGGCTTAAACAATTGTGACTTAACCGGAGTGGGAAGTTGATTGGTCCAAAGTTAAGTAGGATAATCCTCTGTTATAGAACAAGTCTTTGCTTTGTGATAGTCAACCTTGAAATTCAACCTTGCTCAATTACTTCCTTCTTATTTCAACTATAACCTATTTACATTGTAAAAGGTTTACTTAGGTCTGATATGGTAGTTTTAAGAACAGACCAGATAACAATTGAATACTATCGTTGAATATTTAAAGGGGCACAGAGTACGTCGTTTGGGTCAAATATGACAAACTTTTAAAAGTAGTCTTTGTGTCTGAAAATTAACATCTCAATGGTAAGGGATAGGTAAGCGTAGTGGCAATAAACAGGAAACAAGTCGAGATTTATGATCGAAAACCGGACATTGTTGGCGCCAATGACGTAAACTTAATTTTGGAAACTTACATATAGCAGACGCAATATGCAGATGAATATAGGTTGGTCATGCTTAGTTGCTTATTTCACTAATGAACAGGTAAATCGGACGGTGAATTTTGACTTCGTAACATTTATATAACCGTTTTTAGTTTACAATCGAAAACAGGGAAATGTTATAATTTTGGCATTTAATAGATAAAGGTGAAACTTTAGATTGGCGATTTGAACTTAACTCAGGTAATATGATAGTTTGGCTCTGTTTTTACCAACATACAAACATTATGTGTCACTTTAAGGAAACGTTTATATTTGCCATGTATAAATATTGATTAAAAAAAACTATTGATACAGGAAAGGCAAGTTTTTTCTCCAACAGTTATGTCTGATTAGAAAGAGGTGAGGTGAGGTGATTTTGGTTTTAACGCCGTTTTCGAGAGTACTCACTTACATCACAGCTGCTAGTTTTATTGTAGGGAGAAAGCCCGCAACACCATTGTGGCTATGCATTTGCGGTGAAGCATCGGCTTGAACTTGTGAACCATGGGTGATTCTTCGCTGAAATTCTTAGGACCAAATCCTTACATGTAGAACCGTTCTCTAGCTACTGCAGGCAAAGTTGCCGAGCCCTTGACGGGATTCGAACCCCGTAAGCTGAACATGCCAACCACTGCGCTCAGCCACCCTCCCTTATTTCTATTGTGTGAATATGTGTGAGATCTTTACTTATTGAATTCTAAAGTTTCTGTTGTCGATTGTTGAGTCAAGTAAATTTGATTAATTGTTTCTACTCATTTGAGAAATTTTTGCCTTATTATCATTACGTGGAATTCACCCCAATTGTAGTCAAAGCCAGCGACATTACAAACAAGACAGCTACGGCGTTCATTATATGGGATGTTTGTATAGCGGTCATATTACAACATCGATGTCATAATTTCCCGTTGATTTGGTAAAAATTCAATAGTAACATATTGTTCGATTCTGAATTGAGAATTTGAGTTGAGAATGATAGTTACATTTGGATGACGAAAGAAGTTACTCATGTCAATATTGAATGAAGCAGTCATAAAATCTCTGTTTAAAAAAAAATCATGAATGTTGATATACAACCGATGTCCTGGAATATCCTTTCTCACTGCACGTGCGTAGCTACCTATACCTATTGAGTAAATTTTTTTTCTGTAAATTTCATAAATGAAAAAGTACAAAAACATAAAAAGAAAAAGAAACCCTACCAAATCTTCTTCTGAATGTTTGATTGAAAATAGATGCTGGACATGGATACCAAAAGCGACATAACTGTAATTATTTCAATAAGGCAACCCTCATGTGTTTGGCATTTTAGCATATCAAAGCTGTTGAATCAGAAAATGACTTTATTTGGCGGGTTCTTCTCGGTAAGCATACATTTTCTTGAAGTTAAGTTTCTTTTCCGAGGAAAGACGATAAAGATATGTAAAATACATTAAACACATTACTAACAGCCTACTCTTACACGATTGGCGTATTAGACTTCGCCTTTGCAAGTGTCCCTAATAACCTCTGTCGCCATAAGAAGGCGCTGTCTGTGTGGTTGGAGTCACAAATGCCAAACTTTAGAGAATTACCGAGTGCTGTTGAATATGTCATCTTAACAAAATGAAGAAATAATCGCGAGTTTTTTAAATAGACAAGTGCATGCGCAAAATGCCAAATAGTCTCACGTAATTCTGGAAACTCATCTAAAGCAGACAGAAGAAAACTTAGGTCAAAATATTGATTCTAGGGTTTGAATAACTAGTATAAGTGTAGAGTAGACGTGCGATTCTTTTTCATCTTCACAAACACTTTTATTATATTAATTGAAAATTGGTGATTAACATAATTCGGAATTCGCACATGCTCCGTAACACAATCAAGACAAAGAAAGGGAATAGATAAATAATACACTGTGAACCTTGTACACAAATATGTGACGATAATACATCTATCAAACCTTTGGGTCCTTTATTTGACCGATGTTCTTACACTTTGATTTATAAGCCGATTTTAAGCCAAATCAACATAAACTTGAACGGAAGACAAGAGTTACAATTAATGCATTAATGGTTTGCTTTATGAATTTGCTTGAACATGTAGTGAGAACACATAGTTAAGCAAATCACGAAACACACATAATAATTTCAAACTGTATAACTTCAAGTGATTTTATAATTTATTATTGCTTACAAACATGTTATTTACAAAAATGTTAAAACAATTTGTTTCCTGAAAAAATTTCAAAATATCAATCTGACAATTCGATTTCATGTACATTTTGATAGGTATATTGGACACAAGGTGTATATCAATCAATAGAAGATAAATTTGACTGAACAACAGTTACACCATTTCTTTAGAAGCAAACTTATACACACTTTCCTTGTTTGAGTCATTTGAAGTTAATATTTTTCTAAAAAAACGACGCTCTTCAAAACGTAATTTCAAAAGTCATTTTGAATCTCTTTAAACGAGATAGAGCGAAATTGGCCACTTTTCCGTATTTCGTGACGCCATTCATCAAAGATGCTTAGATGCAATAAAAAAATGTGCATGAGGTATAAATTAGAGACGTTATTATAATCTTAATTGCTTCAAAACACCAGAACTGTTTGGACGTCCATAAAGCAAGAATTATCCTTCCCTTACGTATTCTTATTTTATAAATACTTCAATTATTCACACGCTGCGCAACCTCGACTGAGTACATTTTTCAAAACCCTAGCTACGCCCCTCGCCAAGACAGTCGTGAGTTTGAATGCGCAGTATGTGTTCAGTAGAGTCGATCTGTCGCGTTAGGAAATACAAACGGAAGAATTCTTCCGGGTTGCGAAGAAGTATAATTGCGATCTTATCAGCCAGTCAAGGACTGACCGCCAATTGCAATGGAAGACGAACATGTCACTAAAGATAAGAACACATCCAATGACAAAAATTCAGCGACGGTCGATGATGACGTAATCTACGTCAACTATGACGCTCGGCAAGATACTGTGGGTATTGAACACAACGGTAAGGAAAGGGAACAAGGTTTAAATGCATCAAAGAAGAGAGATGGTAACGGTTCAAAGAGTGAAGGTACCGATGCGTCAAATGATGACGACGGTTCTGCGAGCCTTAGTGCTGGTTCGTCAAAGAATAACGACTCTGGCGCTTTAAAGAATGCGTCGTCATCAGATCCGCCTAATGATGAAACCGTTCCATTGGAAAATAACGGAACTGAAGGGTCCAATGGAACAAAGAACAAGGTAAGTCAAACTAAGGCACGATCCGGTTACTTAGTTCTTCATGTTGAATAGCCACAAATTTTCTGAGGAAGATGTATTGTTCTTGATGTAAGTCATTCATAGACGTGTAAAAAGTAAAAGATCTTTAATAAGTCAAGAAAAAGGGCAGGTATGACAATTGATTCTGATATGATATGTAGCAATCGTTAATTGCAGCCACTGTCTGATTATAATCGACCGTGTTCTGAGAAATACAAGTTTCAAACTATTGGCTTTACCAGGGTACGAACTCGTTCCATCGGGATGCAATTTGCCACACAAGTACCACAACTGCACAAATCTGACAACACTAAAGGAGTTTTTGTCCTATCACCGTCAGAACCAAATATTCTAAGATGATTAGCTGTGCACAAGTTAAATAGTTATTTGTACTGTTAAACTCCTAAGAACCGAAGTCCCGATTTCGTTTATATGCGGCATGAGCTTTCAGACGCCCGTAACCTTTCCATTTTTCAGGTTTCTCTTAAGATTCACTGACCAGAAAGCCGAATTATTCTTAACAGATTCCTCACTTATGAATTCATAATTTGATGTAACTATGAAAAAGTTAATGATTATCTCATTTTTCAATGTTGAGCTCGAGGTGTTTAAAAGTTTTACTGAAATATTGTAATAAGGGTTGTCATTGACATAACTAGTTTAGAATATTTCGTTGTTTGTCACAGAAAATCCTACACAAAGAGACAGTTGAGAAGTGGAAACAGAGATTGTCATTCTTAACCCCTTTGTTTGCAAGTCTCGTGATCAACGTCATATCTGGAATGTTCTTCATTTCCTTTCTTCTCGTGGTATCGAAAATTGTCAAAGACGCTTTTGAGGAGGATGCTGAAATGGTGTCAACAGTCCAGAACACTTTCAGAGTGTTCGCAGCCATTGCAGGTTGGTTAAAAAAATACTTCTTTCTTACAAGGAACATGTGCGTAACTCACAAATGAAGGAGGTACAATCTTCTTAGCGGGAACAGACCGAATATCAGTATGAAAAATCATCGTTGTTTGCACATTGAATCTCTATTGCAACATGGATTCAGTACATTTAGGCCCCGGGCAGCCACACTTGTTACTGAGGTTACCCCGGAAGAAATATCTGAGGAGGAATCGTAAATAAAAGGAGAAGTTTGAGTTTGAGTTAGAAGAAAAGCCTTGTTGCAGTTCTTATCTGAGTAATGTTTTATAACATAATGCATTTAATGAGATTGAGGAAATTTATCCTTTTCAGCTGCAGCCTGCGCTCCTCTGATGATCAAGTACGGGTTCCGGAAAGTGGCAATAGGTGGCAGTGTTCTCCTCATATTCTCCTGTCTATCCTCCTCCCTGACCAGTACCGCAGACATCCTGGCTATTCCCTATGGTTTTATGGGAGGTATATTAACACTGAGCAAATTAATTCGATTAATTTCGATGAGAAAGAGAAAACTACATGAGTTCTCATTACGTTTGATTTATTAAAGACGGGTCATCTTACCATATCTAGTTACGTAAATTCGAATGGTAAACTCTTGTACAATCTACGACCTAAAGTGGTGATCTACAAATTTTGCCTTGAATGAGTTTAGGTTGACATTTCATGATCTAAGGAGGGCTCTACTAGTGGCTTTGCGGCTTTTGATGTAATGCATTGATTCTAAGACGTCTTCAGTGCATATAGCCGTCCCTTTTCCGACTAATCGGTCAATTCAAAGGGGATATGTTCGAATTATTTTTAAATAATATGTGATGCATATGTTTGGAAAATGATTTTCAGAGACCAGGAATGTTGTCTTCGTTTCATCCCCCAATGCTTGAACTAGAATTTTTTTATTTGACAATTAATGCCCCTTTGGCACATTTTTACAAATATCATTTTTTCATTGTAGCCTTTGCCTACCAATGAACGTATCAATGGACACTGCCTTTCATGCATTTCAACGACCACTTATTGCATGTTTTACTTTCAGGCATTGCGTTGGGACTGCTACGAACAACAGGAACTGTGTCCACGTTGGACTTCCTTCACAAACGCCCGATGTTGGCCCTGATTTTAAGTACCATATGTTTTATCGTCGGGCAAATCATCGGCATATTCGTCTTTCTCTTCGAGATGAATAAGTATGTCGAAAGTCGCCGAAGATGGCCGAATGTGATGAGGATCTTTGAGGTTACAGCAGTCATTGGCTTACTTGCTGGATGTTTCCTTCCCAAAACTGCAAACACTCAACAGAACGTGCCCCAAGTGTTTAAACATCCACCATTTTATTTCATACTCTCCGTGCGGGTTGTCATATCAATCGGCAAGTTTTCCAACAACCTCCGCCGGAGGGCAAAACTCACTCCAGTCTCAATCTTTGACTAATTTTAGCATTTAAGGATGTTCGCTCCTCATGTTACAGTTACAAAATTCAAATAACCTTAAATCATAATGTTCTTATATAATAAACCAAAATGAAGCGGTAACTTCTCAATTTTGATGATTTCAGACTAAATATTAATCAAAATAAAGAGATGTAGTATTTTCATTTTGAAATTATTCACAATTTTGCTGACTCAGCAATTTTAATTGTAACTATTATTTGAGCAAGTTCTATTATCTGTTTTTCTTAGAAAGTAGATGTTGTTGAATGAATATGATTTGTATTAATGCGTTAAGGTATGTTTTAAGATAATGAGTGGGAGAAAGTATGTTTTTAGTCCAAAAATGGCTTGAATGTTGATAATTTAATTGAAATGTTTGAATACATGATGTGCCGTAGCGGCTAAAAACCCACAGTACCATATACATTTTTTACTTTTTTCTGAAAGAAGATTATGTTAACTCTAACATGTTTTCATATTAAAAAAAGTTTAATACAGGAACTAATTAAAATTTAAGATTTCTCCGAAAAGGTCATCATATCCCCATAGACTCCCATGTTAAAACTCTGAATGACAGAGGGATCTTTGTCTTAGAATATCTCGAAAAAACCCACACTAACCCCTTTTTTTGGGGGTGGATATTTCATGCATATACACTAAACCTTTGAAAAAAGTAAGTTAGAAAAAGTTTAATAAATTAAATTTGAGGAGCGGACATCCTTAAGTAGTTTGTCGCTGTTTGACTGTGGTGCTTTCCACGGCGGTTTTAACTAACTCAAGTAACCTTAATGTTTAATCAAGTCAGGGCGCAGCACGCTAAAGAGCTAGCACAGAAAAAGTAAAAAACACCGGCAAGACTTAAGTTAGTAGGTTATTGAGACTGGCGCTAGTGAAAATGGGGAGGTTTTACAATTTTTAAACATTTCTTTTGTTCAATGAAAATGAAATCGTTATTTCAAGATTAAAAACTCAATTTCCTTTGATGTCATAACCTAAAAGATAGTTTTCATCGTTTTTCAGACGCTTATGCATTTAAAGGCACACTGTCACGCTTTTTCGATAGATCTATTTATCTTAAATTTGCTAAAATATTGCGAACGCAACTAAATGCATGAAGATTGTTTTGCATTTAGTATCATCTGGTTGTGTTTACGAGAGATCCCAATGCCCTAAGATAACGTGCTACAATGCCAAGAATAATCAAGTAGGTAAATGGATAGATATGAAAGAGTGAATGCATTGTACTCTCCATCGTTATCTGCGTAGCGATTTTCCAAAGCGAAAAACGCTATAAATCTTTTCACGGGAAGAGATTTAAGATATTTTTATATTTTTCAGGGCTCTCTATTGTCGTTCCATCAACAATGAGTCTGCCGGAAGAAAGGGGATTCACTCCGTATCTCTACACACCATTCCTTAGCCCCTTTCTCATCATGTTTTTCAGTCAGTTCATCACCGCAATAATTTTGCTGATAATCCGCAAGTTTCTGAAGGACCAACTCAAACGAATCGCGCTTGTCACTTTCGGAATCACAATATTAGTTATCGGAATTGCCACGATGGTACACCAGGTGGCGTTTGTTCACGCATGGCCGGTAGCTGTCTTTGGTTTACTCCTTGGAGTTGCCCAAGGTACATTATCTTAATCTGTGTTACCTATCGATATATTTTGATACGAAAAAACAATGGAATGTAGGATATATGAACTCGAAAAAAGACCATATAATATAGTACTCTATGTACTTTTCCAATTATTGTATCATTGTAGTAGAAATGTTACTTTTCAGTCTGTATCCACAGAGGTAGCTAAAGAAGAAAACTTCTGTACTAACCTCTGTTCTTATGGGAGCAATTCTTGGACTCCAAGGATTCACAAACAAACACAACCAGAATTGTTTATCAAAATCGAATATTTCTAGTTTTCCCGAAGCTTATGGAACTGACCAAGGCTTTGCAAATGGTTACTTTCGAATCGGCTTCTCCCTTTCTGGCCCGAGAAGGATCTTATGTCTTGGGCTACCTCTGTCGGATGAGAATGGTCACTTTAAGGCCTACAAGGAGTCACATTTCAACGTTCTTTTAAGAAATAAATTCTTTGATTTATTTAGAGGTCACTGACAAATATAGGAAGTCCAAAGGCATTGTAATGGACCTTTATTCTCCCTTTACAAGTCCATCATTGTATTGTAAAAAGTGCATAGACTTAGTTGAGAATGCTTTAATATGTATCCTTATAATTACGAACAGCAAAAAGCTTAAATATCAAATATCTATGTCTCGCAGTGTTTGACCAGTCTATGGTGCCCCTCGCTCTTGTTAGCACGACAGGCAGGAAGAACTACAAAATCGCCCTTCCGTTACTGGGTAGCGTGTCGGAAGTAGGAGGACTCATCGGCGGAGGAGCTATGGGTAATATTTGTCAAAGGCACGCGCGAAAATTGTCTGTTTGGGCATATCCATATGAGGACATAGCCACTTTCTATCGATGCCATAAAATCCTTGTTCTTCAATTGACCTGCAATCAATAAGGAAACACAACCAAGGCGCTAATTAAGAGATGTTAAAAATCCTACATGTCGATTGTGCTGAAAATCGCTAATATGAACTGTTGAACACTGTAAAACAAGGAATGAGTGAACCTTTTGAAAATATTTCTACCTAATCCTTTTACAAATTATTCTAAATATTATAGCATGAGGATGTTTAATTATCAGTACTATCGCTCGGCTAGTGCCATTTTAATGCATTCAGCTTGATTTTTTGGTAATTGAGGTAAATCCAGTGTTAGCAATCAGGGGTTTGTAGGACACTGGAGGATAAACATGCGCTGATAAAGCCGAAATTCTTAAAAGTTCGTCAAGACGATAACATAAAACTGTGTTTCGCAGGGAGAATCGTCGAGGCGACGTCCAGTGTCGATGGAGCTCTGTATTATGCAGGAGTGACCATGGTACTTGGTGGAATAGGGGCCATTGTGACATGGGTTTCCATTAAAAGATGGCAGCCACTTGATGACGAGACTCTCGCGAGACCTTTCAAAAAAGGGGTGGACAACTCCTACACACCCGCAGAAGAACAACCTGGAATCGAAGAGTGAAAAAAAACCGTGTCATCTGTTCATAGAAGGAATATTGTGCCCATGTATAATACCCGTATACACATACACTAGCTTGTATCTACACCAGTCACTCATTCACACATCTAAAAAAAATATTATTCAAAAGCCCCCATACACAATCGCCATACATGTTCAAATTGGCAGCTCCACAAAACTGAAACCTACTGATACAGTTAAATTGATTTCAACCAAAAATTCATACTTTTTTCAGTTTCTTCCCATCATTTTCACAATTTAAACAACATGTGTTGGAAATATTTTGTACATAATTCTTAGTATACCCTGTACAAGGTATGCTACTTGCTTTGGACTCATAAATCTATATACCAATTACATATCAACAATGATACATTTGTAACCTTTTCCATTGTATAATATCCAGTCAAAGTTAGTATAACCTTCATAATCGAGTAGTGTTGACACATTTCTGACTTGATTCGTTGGCTTCTAATCTTCTCCAAAGGGTGTCTCTTAATTACTTTCCAAGTGTTTATGTGTTAATTATTAATGTGTGAATATCTATGCTTCCAACATTCACTCAATTTTATCAATGTTCCTGTTGCGAATATTGTTAATTGGGCATATAAATGTAATGATTATGTTTACAATTATTTCTCTATTTCGAGCTTGTTAGGTCAGTAATTTTCTCTAGGATGTGACATTGACCTTCGTCAAGCGGCTGTGATATATTTGAAGACTATTTGAACAATTTGGCAGACTTTGCTCAGATTTTATCTTCCACGCATGGCCTATTCTTACGTCAGCCCCAATGACTTGCTAAGATAGGCCTTACTGCATTTCCCGTACTTTTCTGTGCTTGTAGAAATGCCTGCTGTGACGGATCTCGATGATAAATGAGATCGATGAGAAATCCTATGAGAATTTCAACTTTTGGCCGAAGAGGGCGCTGCATTCAAAAACGAATTTTGAGTAGTTTGCAGCAAGGTTTGAATTAGCCAGTGATAGATATTGCTGCAATTCAAAACCATGGGGGAAGCTATAGCGAGCGATGCTCAGATTTTAGATGTTCAAATTTTAAAGTCTATGAATGGCTATTATACCACCAATCATAAACTTTCATACGAGCTACCTAACAGTTGTGTACTGTAATGATAGAGCCTATTGGGGTTATATATATATTCTTAGAATTGTGTGTCGAGTAATTTTTGCTCATGCACCTCGTGCATAGGATAGTTTAGTAGACTTCAAGGTAACTCCGAGATTGTTACATACCTGAAGAACGATTTCTTCGAGTTCCAACACTTTTTATGTCTGAAACATCAATCGATAAGAAGGCACATGGTTTTATGGGGTGTTTAAAATTGTGAATAAAATCACGAGATTTCTTCAGTTGTCTCCATCTTCAGTATATTTCTTTATTGTCCTTTGTATCATATCGCGACTATTTACATAACTCTTATAGATATATATCATCTCTGAGTGATCACTGTTTGTGTCTGATAAAGGTATTTTCTTTACATTATCATTATGCAAATATTGCTTGGTGAACCATGGACTTTTCAAGTGTTAGATGGGTCGATGTTTTTTTAATGCAGAAAAGGATTCTAACCCCCTGATCTACTGTACTGCTTTTTCGTTTAAATCCAAATTTATAAAGACGTTTGAAATTAAATCTACTGTTATTGTTATAACAGCCAATTAATATTCTTCATTTAACAGAAGGTGGGTGTGTATCTTCTATCACCCTCGAGAGATGCATTAAATGCATTTTAAAGTTTTGTCGCTCAATGTTTAGCCCATCATATATAATTTAAGTAAGTGAAAATTGCACGCGGGAATCTTAGAGTGATAACCTTTAAATCATTCTAGTTTCGAGATCATGGTATTGAACATTCTCTCCCAACAGAGGTAGCTCCGTCATAAGTTGTATAGAAATTTATGACGGGGCTACCTCTGTTGGGAGAGAATGGGTATTGAAAGGAACTCTGCGGTTTCCTATACGCTGATAAAGCTTTCTAGTAATAAAATGAATTTACGGAGTTTAACCGAAGTTTCGTTAAAACTTAATGATGTCAGTTGTTAACTGAAAATACGATTGCAAGCGATAAGGCTTCCAAACAAATACTTCGCAAGGGTGTATTTTTTTATCCAACTGTCTAAAGGTGACTTGGTGTTTTCTACGAACCATGATCCAATTACTGTGGTGTGAATCTAAATCTAGAATAACCACGCCTATTATTTCAAAAAGCATAGTAGAAAGGTAAGGCGCAAAACAGAAGCTCAACTGATGTGTGATGTAACTTTGGCTGGAGACAAGATGATGAAGATTTTCCACACAAAAGTATGCTCAAAGCGCTGGAGGAAAGGAGTTTAAAGGCACTAGTGCACGCTTTTACGGTTTAAATTGGCTATTTTAAGGTTTACGAGGACGTATGCATTCACTTAAACTTTCTATCGATACAAGGAAATACGAAACATTCTTTACAATTTACCTGCAATCAACAATGAAAAGTTTAGACAGCCGCTGTCGGCTTGGATATATAAAAATCTATGTTTAGCTGTGCACAAAACGGATAAATTATTGACACTTGGAAACGGCTGAACTAGTATTGTGTGCAGCTATTGAATTTACCTAAACTCTGAACTGAGAACAAATCATGAAATATGTTTTATGAAAGCAATGTTGTAAATTAACCGATTTAATAACACAGTATTAGCATTGTTACAAGATTGACTATAGCGGCTGCTGTTTCCGCTTTTCTGGTTATGAGCAAAATTTAAATATTTCCGATATCGTAGTTCATGCAGATTTAATGTAACGTAACATTAAATACTTCCGGCCTTTAAAAATCCACTTTACTACCTGAATACGTAAATATTTGTTAAATAACTTACAAGGTAGATTACTTGAGTGAGGATGAGGATAGTGAGTAATATCGAGAGATATGCAGTATCTATGCATTCGTTGTGTTTACGAAATATTGGCGTGCACTAGTGCGTTTAATGGCTATCAATACATACTCCTGATTGGTTACATATAAAGTTTGCAACCAGTGACGTTTGTTCAAAGTAATTTAACTTCCCAGAATTTTGCGAAATATATATTTTCATCTGTGCCACGCGCACATATTTTTTACGAGGCAGAAGTATATTGTCGAGTAAACTCGGCATTCGATTAGATGAAAAGGTCAGTTGCAGTGCTATAAATTTTCATTGGTGTCTATGGAAATACAATCCACTTGAAAATATGAATTTATTAGTTTCTGTGTGAGGAAAGAACCTTTGAAAAACAGTGAACCGTTGTACCACCAAACGTGTCCTTAATATGACTTGTCCACCCGAATGATTTCTATTTCCGAGAACAAAATTTATGATCTCATTCTCAGTTATAAGAACCTCACTATATGAATTCTTGTTCTATGAACATTTAATATTGTGGTTGTATATCTAGATGTGGGACCAATCATTTCAATCCTGAAACAATGGATATTAGTTATAGGGCACATCGTCATAGAACGGTTCTCTACATGAGCACGATGTTAGCAGAATCGGTCCTCAGAATGTTAACTGCAGAACAGAAGAAATCATCTTGACAGAACGGTTCTCCACATGAGGACGATGGTAGCAGAATGGGTCCCTTGAATGTTAACAGAAGAACAGACAAAATCATCTTGATAAAACGGTTCTCCACATGAGCACGGTGTTAGCAGAATATTGGATTCTAGAATGGTAAATGAAGAACAGAAAAAAATCATCCTGATAAAACGGTTCTCCACACATGAACGTAATAATGGCAGAATGGGTCACCAGAATGTTAAATGAAGAACAGACAAAAAATTTATCTTGATAAATTGAAATAACGTTTGCCTCCGTTTATGAACGAGACAAGTGACTTCATAAAACGTGAAGACTATAAAATGTAACTGAAATGTCAGTTGAAGATGAAATCGCTAAATACCAACCAATTCTTCTTCCTTTTTAGATTTGGAACCAATGTATGGCCATCGCAATTTTATCTCTTTCTTAATCGACCGTACAATTATAAATTGCGGGTCGCAGTGTCTTTAGTAAAGATGTTAGTGAAGACAAGGTTGCAAAAAAAATAATAGAATACGTCACTCAGGTCATGACTTTCTGGAAAAAACGTTAATAGGATACGTGACTCGTCATCCTTTTTATCATTATTGCCTAAGGTGAAAAGAACATATCTATATCGTGTTCAAACTAACCACAGCTAAGTATCTATAGAATCCGTAGAGTATGATGCTTATAATATATAGATCTAAACATTTATGGTGTTTCACCTACATATATGCAGGATCTCTAGAAGCGCTAGATGACAACTGGTCGAGAAATATGATATCAAGATTAGATATACTTCCGCTATCAAAAGCCACCAAATGCTAACCATTTTCCACCCGATATCGTTTTTCATTACTGAGAAATATGGATTAGAGTATTTATTGATTTCCATTCTTTGCGTTTATAATTACATTAGAATTGAATAGGCTTACATATTGCTTCTAATTAAAACTCTATTCTAGCAACATCCAGAGAATCACAGTTGCTCACATCATGATTGACGTTATAAACTTCATAAAGTGTATTGAGTTATTTGAAATGATATTATATAAATGAAGTTGCATGCTTAATAAATGATTGCAAGCTGCTTTTTCAATCAAAATCCACATGATAAACAATTTCATTTTAGTTGTATTAATCGCAATCTCGACGCTAGGACTCGGTTTCCGTATCTTCACACGATACCGGCTGTGCTGAGAGTTTTGTAAGAAACGGTATATACAAAACTGGAAATATGTCTGCCGCAAGTGTAGATCACAATGATTTCTTTGCCAACACAGCTCTACCAGATAAATTTGAAGAAAAGAAGAAAATCATACAAGATTTTGTAGACTATCACAAGGTTGCACAAAACAAAGTGGTGCTTGTGTCGGTAAGTAGGAGTAGAAAAAACTACCTTTTTCTATGGAACAACTCTGTTATTTCCTATTTGAGGAAACGAACGGAGATTCGAAATATTATTAGGTATGTATGTTATTATTAGTACATTAAATTGGCACCAGATTGTCGTCTACGTTATAATTTTTAAAAATCAATTTATTATTATCATTTCATTTGAAAACAAATTCCAACTCGATCACTCACTTCATTTGAATTTCAGACATTTGTACTGTTGTCTAAGACTTGTATTAGTGAAGCGCCTGTAAAATAATCGAAATGCCAGTAAATTATTAACACTAGTACAATGATTAAGTTACTTGTTCCTTGAACTCCTTGTTACTTGTATATATGTTCAATTGCATTACTTATTATGAGACAAAAACATTTTATTATTACACAGTGCTTGATTTCAAATTGAATTTCTATATTAAATAATTGATAATACATTTAATTCATTTTAATCATAATTTATATATAATGTTTGAAACTTTGTTTTGAGATTTGAAGTTTGTAATGTTTTGAAAAAAAAAAGACATTTAGCATTAAGGAATTAACTTAGATACCAAATAACACATTAACCTATATTATTTACAAAAGTAAATACTTGTGGCAGCTGGCTTAAGAAAATATCTTTTAAAAATATTTTTGTTATATCTTTGGCAATGTGACAAAATATGCTATCATGGCAAGTTGGTTAGCTGCCGGCTATTAGGGTCGAAACCCTCAAGGTACTTGATCAGAAAAAGTAAAAGATTTAATAATTAGCTAAATTGTACTATTGTAGATAGTTTGATCCCAAATATTATAAACACTGTTCATTTAAGTGTTGACTATCTATAGCATGTATCTCTAAAAAACTAAATATGTGGGTAATATCAGTTAGAATTTGGGAATTTCTATGATTGACATTTTATACATAAACATAAAAAACTACAAATATCTTTTACAGCTTCATCGAGTAGGTTACAATGGAATCATTCTTGGCTATTATTCGGGTATCATCTTAAAAGAGCATAAATATTTAACTATAAGTTTTAATTGCACAAAATGGGACTCTTCTTAAAAAGAGGTCTCACATTCTCAGTTATCAGGGATAATTTCACTCTTGTCGGAAAGACAAATCTTCAGAGACTCTGAAACTATACAGCTAGAGAGATAAACTGTTAAAACCGAGCGGAAAATGCCTCTGAAAAGACCTGACAAAAATGAAAACATGGCAATAGCAGTTCAAACATTATCACAGTTTATTGTGAGAATTGAATTGAATTTTCATAATTATAAATATTATGCTTTTATCAATATCAGTCAGGAGGGACAACAGTACCCCTTGAGAGTCGAACAGTAAGATTTATCGACAACTTCAGCGTTGGAACTCGTGGATCAGCATCAGCCGAGTATCCTTTAAAATTTTTTATATACCTTTTTCCACAAATACTCTTATTATCATACCTATGAAAGACAGGATGAACAGGAAGCATCTCTCTCCTTGTAATCACAAATTAACCCCCTTAACCGATTACAACACCTTATCAACAAATATTGTGACACTATGATAAAATCATTATGACATGGTTTGTCTTCAAAAAGTTCCTCTTTTTAGGCAATTAAAGATTTTCCTCTGGTAAAGACATTTCGGATTGATTTTAAGGTCAATCTTAGATTTTCATTTAAATTTATTATCTAATGATGATGATGATGATGCCAATGCATACATTAAATGCCCGAGCATGGATTAGGAACTATCTGCAACACACAGATTTGACTTGAATAGAAATGTTTTTAGTATATTTATCATAGACTCAAATTCTTAAAATAAATTGAATTTGCCTTGACAGTTTAAGATATTTCTTAAAACATGGGTATGCAGTTTTATTTTTGCACAGACTCAGGTCTTTGGAACCGTTTTCTCGGCGCCTCGGCCCAAGTGCCATATTACCCATGCTACAAATGACAGATGATTCTATATCAGGTTTGTTGGAGCACACAAATTCTATTTCCTTTAGAGTGATGACTTTCATCTCAGCTTAGTTGAACTCTCAATATCCTGCCCTTCAACAAATATGGTCAGAGTCACCTTTTGTAGATTTTATTGGAGAAAAAAAGCGCTGAACTCAAATCCATTCTCTCTTATATAGGCATTTGCTGCCTGTTTGCTAATCCTTTTTCCTTTTTGTATATATATATTCTGAATGTTGTGTATTACATGTTTTATGGAAATGAAATACTGTTTAAATCAAATTCATTCTCTCCCAACAGAGGTATCTCTGTCACAATTTCCTTTACAACCTCTGTAATAATACAAGCACTTCTTGTTCTAGAAGTGGAGCCTGATTGAATACAGTCAAAGTTAGTTTTGCAAACAGTTGCTATTCAAAACGCCTTGGTTATTTAGTTAAGATTTCAGACAGCTTAGCTTTATTCGAATCTACAATTTTCACTGTGAGTCTTCTTGATAGAACACAAACCTCATTTAACAACTGCATCATTACATAGACACCAGTGTCAACAAATATATTATCCATATATATGCAGTGTTTTCGGTAAAGCTGAGATATTACAAGGTGGTGTATGTTGCAATATTTTAGCACTAGGGGAACCCGCCTGAAGCCTGGAAAAAGCTTTTTATAGAACTCAGGTGGTATAGAAATCAGTGACGGAGCTACCTCTGTTGGGAGAGAATGACTCAAATCATGATTTTTGGAGCAATGCAGCTAGGAATTGGTGTGAGTTATGCCTTGTGAGGAAGCTGTACAAGATGGAGAATACTTTTGATATTCTGGATATGTGTACCATGTATGTATCCAGACATTAATCTCGCACCCTAATTATGAGTTTGACGCTGCAGTTAAACCAGAGCACGACCAATCCCTGAGATCCATTCTGACGCAGTACAAGTCTGCCATGGACAGGAATCTGCTTCTCCTTGTGGATTTCACATCTCTGGGCGAGTACCTTCACCTACTGCGGGCCAGCGCCAAGACCCTCCATCCCCTCGGCAACAGTGCCATGCTGTATCTGGCAGCCGCAGTCTCTGACTTCTACATTCCTAAACATGAGATGGTAATACTATTTTTCAGCTCATCAGGATCAAATACATTGATAGACCAGCATCCTGCTAAATCAGCGTATATAAGAATCCGCTCCGCTCCTTCCTTATACCCTGATCTCTTCGAAGTCAAAAGCTTCATATCGACGCTATCTAACCAGACAACTCGCATCAAACAACAGCAGCAAAACCCGGATGGCAAAATCTGTTAAGTTCAAGATAGTACCTTCAAGCTCCTTGCATAACAACATTTCATTGGCTGAAAAAAATAACAGGTGAACTTAGCTGATCCAGCCGTATGAGGCATCTTGCCCCAAAAGAGATCATGATATTAGGATGGAGCTGAGTGGATTCGTATCAGCTGATAAAGCAGGATGACAGAGCAGGGAATTTTCAAATGGGTGAGGTTGATTATCAGAGTTCACTGCCATTCTCATCCTTCTACATCAGTGTATTTGAATCAGTAGAGCTCCTTCAATACCCTGATCTCTTTCAAGCAAAAAACCTTTGGGAGTCTACATGTAACCAGCCAATGACATGACTCACATTCTGTTATGTAGGCGCTACCTGGATGACAGCTCCGTTGAGTTCAATGGATTTACTTCAAGCTCCTTGCATAACAACATTTCATTGGCCTAAAACTTGAATTCTAAACATAGATTTTAATAACCAGTTTCAGATCAGTTTCAGTTACTTTTTCCCTTCATATCCTCAGTGTACTAAATCAGTTAGCTTGAAAATGTTACTTTTCAGCAACAGTCGATTTTTATGAGATAAAAATACATAGCCAAAAAAAAGAACCAGTTGATATCCGTAAACTGTTTAAGTTCGAAAAAAGAAGCTAAAGCAAATTTGCTCTAGAGTATTATTTATTATTTATTTTCAGAAATGTTTCAGGTATGCAAAAGTGGTACGGAAATTGATAAAAAAAAAATTTCCTTTGTTTTGTTTGGGGGTAAAATTAGGCAACAGGGGATTTGTGAGTAGCATTTTTTGTTTTTCAAATAAGTCAAAATCATGTGTGGAGATTCTGTAAATCAAGTAAATAATTGTTTTTCTCCTTTAAATTGTTTTATATAATAGATATATGTATTTCAAATATCTTAAAGTGTGTCTGTGTCGTTTGAGATGAAATGGGACAATTTCCAAGTGGCAATATAATGCTGGATCAATATCTAATTGCAATTGAATTTTTGTTAATAATTCTTGAAAATTTCCAAAAATCAATTAATGGAAATGCGAAGTTAAAGTGGTGACTTTTCCAAATCGAATGACATCGTCACTGAGCTGTCAAGAAAACCAACATATTCTTTGTTGTTTTAAGAAAATTTCTTACTTACAGCCCGAACATAAAATCCAATCCTCAACGAACAAACCATTGCAGCTATCTCTTCAACTTGTTCCCAAGATGCTGGAACCTCTGGTGAAGGAATGGGTCCCCCACGCTTATGTTGTGTCCTTTAAGGTAGGGATTTTGTGATTTTATTCATGGTTGCCTAGTGTAAGTGCTTTCAAGGAAATTTGTTTCTGGCTACTGATATTTCATAAGCTTTTAAACAAGACCTTTATCTTAAAGCTTGAACCCCTTTTCCATTCCCCTTTCAAGATTCCTGAACCCCCACTTTTGTATGAAAAGTCATGATTCACTTGTTTCAGCTAGAGACAGATAGTCACCTGTTAGTGAGCAAAGCTAGGACAGCTCTGGAAAAGTATAAACACCAGGTGAGTTAATGAAGGTTAAAAACAATTTTGATTAAAATATTGATTTTAGGCTTATTGTTAATTAACTTCGATCACAGAGACAGACTGAGTTGAGGTCAGGAGAACAATAACTATAGATATTACCAATAGGGTGTCACACATGTAGTGACATATCACTCATATGTGCACATATGTATTAGTATATTTGCCTAGCAACGATTATATTGGCAAGTGTCCATGAAGTCACTGAATCTCTCTGTTGCAAGTTGGACATTTTCTGACTATCTTTATACAATTCAAATAGTACAATTTGGTTATCCAGAAGTAATTTTACACTCTGTCGTAAAAATCTGAACACATTTCCATATTTATCTCTCTAGCTAAAATGTCTGAGCCTGCAAATGTACCAATGGCGCACGCACTATTATTAACTAATATTATCATTATTGCAATCATCTTCATCCGTTTTTTTTATGTTGTGCATATAGGACTATTACGATTCAATTCCAGCTTGTGATCGCCAACCTACTAGATACAAGGAAGTATGAAGTAACCATGGTGACACAAGACACAGAACAACCAATCAAATTGACTGCTGATGACTTGTCTGTTGGCTTAGAGATAGAAGAAAAGATAGTAGGAGAATTGGTACAAAAACACACAGCTTTCTGTTCAAGATGATGTCATCCTCAGTCGGATATACAAATATAAATTAGTCCAAGTACTTCAAATGATTTCTCTCCCCACAGAGATAGCTCAAATATTCCTGATGTAACCTCTGTTTGAATATGAGCATTTCTTGGGTTTCCTGCAGAGTCCTTTAGCTGCAGAAAAAACACATATACCGTATTCGACTTAATAACCGCCCACTCCCCTATAAGCGCCCACCCACCACATTTTTGACTGAACAATATGCGTCCTGATTTAGCGCCCACCTCTCAACATTGCTTACCTTGCATGCTGATTCATTGAAGAAGGTTTTTTCAGGCTTTCAATAAGTCTTTTACTTCCACTAAAGTGAAAAATACAGGGTATTTCAAGACCCCCAGCCACCATCAAAATTATAAGAGTTACAAAACCATATTTCAAAGACATGTGTATCGTAAGAAAACACTTTGAAGACTAAACTTGAGGACAATTTTTATCGTTTTAATAAGCGCCCCCTTTTACCAATTTTTTAAGCGCCCCGGGCGCTTATCACGTCGAATACGGTAACCTGCAAAATAAAAATCTTTTAGCATATATAATGCTTTATTACTCTTGCAGAAGCTTATTCTGTCAATAAAACTCTAGTCCTAAAGCAGACAGAAATGACAGTTTTTCGACAATTACTTGTGAAGTGGCGTCGCTGATTTTTAAACTAACTTTGATTGCATCCAATAAGGCTTCTCCTATTCTAGCCCCTAAAATGCTTTTATTAAAGTAAAGGTTAAGTAAGGGTTTCATGACTTGATCTACCCCTGTGGGGAGAGAGAATGGTTCAAATAGTGCATCCATCATGTCCAAAAGGAACAGCTCTATAAGCTTGTAGTTCTTTGCATAACATGACATTTCATTAGTAAAGAATAATATATTCAATATTATAAACATAAATTTACAAACTTAATCATTAGACTGATCAAGATTACTTTTATAATGCCAATACATCGATTTATTTCTCTTTCATGTGTGAATGATTGCTTGCTTAATTTCCTTTCTTTAAATTTTCAATTCAAAATGATCAAAATAGTACCCTGACTAGCATGTTTCAATGAGACTTTTTTTATTATTTGTAAGTTACATGTGTGTTAACAGGAATATCTTTAATTAAGTTCCTAATCATAGAACTATCTGATTGAAAGTTTTGATTGGAATTATTTTCAGGGAATGAAATGAATAATGAATGTAAGCAGGAGTTTTATTTTTTTGATAGAAATTTATTTAATTTTAGAGTTAAGAAAAGAGAACAATTTTGTATACAAATTATGTAGATTATAGACCAATGTTGTCAGGACATTGACCATGTGATAATTTCTACTTCATTATAATCTATAGGTTACTTCAATAGTTAACGTGGGACCAATTACAGCATTGTTTGAGATTGACGAAAGGAAGGAACATGAATACAGATACAAAATCCAAGATTGAAGGGCGACACAAGGGTTTGATACCGTGTAGTTTGTTTCCAATCTTTAAACCTGCCAAAGTAAACTTTGGACATTTTACTAAATATTCATGATAATCAGGATATTGATTTTATGGATTATCATTATCTACATTTTACAATATTGATATTTTGCTTTGGATTCTTATCAACTCTCAAATGCTTCGATTTAGCATAACCAAATCGTTGATTATCCAAATAATCTCTTTAGTCAAAACTACAAGATCTCCTCTCAAACAGTGCATCAATCACTTGTTATATGAATAAAGTGATTTATGAAAATGATTTCATTATTTTTTTCATGATATCTTCTGTTTGAATCATTCCATTATCCAAAAAGGATGTATTATCCTGTATTAAATAGATATGTATAATTTCAAAATTTCATCCCTAAGGATCTTTTAAGTCATCTACATTCTCCAAAATAACATGTATATAATTTATAACCTTGCAAACACAGCTCTATATTCAGTGGATCATCAATGTCCAATTCAAACTGCAAATGAAAAAGCAACATTGATAGTAAAACGAAGTTTTATTGCAAAAAAATACTCTCAACAAATACAAACATTTAACATCAAATAATGACATCTTCCCCTGCATGGCTAAATTGCATCAGTCTCTATCACTGGCTAATTTAAAACTTGCTGCCAACCAGTCAAAATATATATTCAGAGTGCAATTTCCATATGATTTCTAACTGGGTGAGGTGAATTGGTGTTTAACGCCGCTTTCAAGATTATTTCACTTATATCGCGGCTGCTAGTATTATTGCAGGGAGAAAGCCCGCAACACCATTGTGGCTATGCATTGCGGTGAAACCTGCAAGCATCGGCTGGAACTAGCAAACCATGGGTGGTACTGCGCTGAATTTCAGTGTAGCATTGCACCCAAACCTGACTGCGTGTAGAACAGTTCTCTACTGCAGACAAAGTTGCCAAGCCCCTGGCGGATTTCTAACTGGACTATTGTGATCAGTCACAGCAGCCTTGGTGACAGCAGAGTAAAGTAAGGGAAATGCAGTAAGGCCTATCTTAGCAAGTCATTGGGGCTGATGTAAGAATAGGCCATGCGCAGGAAGATGCAAATAATAACTGCCAAGATAACCTGCAAGTATTTCTCAGCTTGTTAACCATGATTTAATGAATATTCCAATTCCTGCTGATGGTTAAACATATTTCATTGCTGTTCATTATCCTTATCATGTAAAAGCGAAGTTCATGTATAAACAGGGCTTAAGAGGAACAAAATGTATAAACAAGGGATAAAACGGATAAAACACAAGCCAACCTTACAATATTGGCTAGAATTAATTGTTTTTAGAATTGATTCTTCTCTTTCAAATATTCAGGTCAATTCACACTCAGAGTGGAATATTGTATCCAATTTGAAATCAAGTATTGTACATTCGGATACATAGTTATGAGTGGAATGCATTCGTATGAACAGGTAATTTTGATATTCCTTAAAGTTTATACAATATATATTAACAAATCTGTTACACTCTATTTCATTTGTTTTTAAGAACCAAATTCAATGACATTTATCAGAAACATTGGATATTGACAAAAAACAGTTGCTGATTTCAGGATTGATAGTAATAAGTTTCATATTTTAACACTGGCTTAATGTCATAGCAACAAATGCTTAAAATATCTAGGCCAAATTAAAAGAAAATTTGGACATGTACCGAAGAGAAACGTGGATAACAACATCTTTCATGATACAAGGAACACGGATCTGCTTAAACGTCGTATATCATAAATGAAGAACTTGTTATCCATATATCTCTCATCATAACCATCATCATCATCACCAAATTTCTGAAAAGCCTCTCAAAGAACCTTTCAAATTGTTAGCTAAGGAATTTTATGCTACTTGATTTCTTATCTCATTGAAACCAAATCATTGATGGGCTCTCTAGTCTTGTATTGGGTTATCCTATGTAACCCATCTATGATCTATAACTCGCATCCAGAATCCATATATTTGTGTGACAGTAAACAAGGTTTGGTGGATCAGATTGGCTACGGAAAAGTATCGAGGGGGCTCCATTAGAGCCGTGATATTACAAATATTCAGAAAACTTCGGCAGTTTCTGTATGGTTACTTTGCGCAACGTTACTCAGAAAAGCCGTGTTAAAGGTTTTAGTGACTTTCAGATGTTTGAATATCTTAACTTCTTGTTGACACGGATCTCTACGGGATTTTGCAGATCATATATGCGTGACAAAGGACAACCCAAAATAAGACTTCGGAACAAATCAATAAGATTGCATGATTCCTGTAAACTATACAGAGCTTCTCTCCTATTTTTATACAAGCTAACACAATTGGTTATTCATAAAAAAAACTATTTTGAAAGATATTTTGTTGCTTTTTATAACCTTGAATAGCATAAGAAGATACTACTCAAAATAATTAAGTAGAATGGTTAAAAGAATTCATTTAAAATCATTCAGTTTCTACTTAACATGAAATAAAAATGTCTGAAATCACTCTTAAATGATCCTTCTGCCTCACCTAACAGCACTATTATGAGACAATTTTGAGAAAACTATTTCCTGCCAGCCTTATGCATGGACGCATGGAACCTATTCTTTTCTGCTGCAGCCTCGCATGCAGCAAGATCACTCGGCTGGGGCAATGCTCCCTTTGTGAGGAAACAGTATCGGCCCGATTTGCCGCTGTGCTTCCTGACAATGTTCAATATGCTTGAGGCCTGGTGCCTCTTGCTGATGATGATGTAGCTCATATCCTTCTTGACCATACTGAGCAGGTCGTGTTCACTCGACAAAACACGAAGTTGCTCAATGAAGACTCCAGGCTTTCCTGGACCAAAGACAAGATCATCAAGTGTGTCCGTCTCGGCATACTCTTTGATGATCTGCTCAGCTGCTTTGAGCACCCATTTGCTGATCTTGGCTGTGATAGTGATGTATTTCGATTCTTCATCAACATTCTTAGACAGGCGGTTGGCTTGACGATTCAGTTCCTTGTAGGTCACTTCGACATCGTCATCTTCTGTGGCTCCGCTTTCTTCCATCAACTTCTTTGCCTTTGCTTTCACGGTTTCGAATGAGATCGCAGATTTCTCCAGGCATGTTTCTAATATCTAAAATGAAAGTGAAAATGCTGCAGGTATGTGAATTACACAGCCATCTCCCAAACTGAAAAATACCCTGCAAAATATAGTTCCATTTCAATTGCTGATAAATTTAAATCTTGCTGCATATTAGCAATGAGAAATCATCTTGACTTTTCTTTGTTGCACCACAGAAGAAACTTCTTACCACGTAGCCACTATTACAAGTGTGTCACTATTTCATATCATTTCATTTAAATTCAATTGTGCTGTCTTATAAATACAACTTAAAGTGATGGAGTAATAATGAAAACTAATAGTTGTCTTAAATATTGCATTTGGCGGTGAACATTCAAGATCTTTTGAATTATGTCGTCATTATTTGTATTTTGACACATTTGAATGTGAAAAAGAAGATTGCAAAAAACTGCATCTCAATAACTTTCAGATTTATTGTCGCTTCTTATATGGGAAGACGATCATAAAACATTATTGCGGGGCAGTAGCATGTTTTATATAAAAAAGTGATCACACACAAAGCGAAAATAAATGTTACCAATATCAAGATGTTATTTTTATCTAAAGAAGCAATTCTGAAACAAACATAACATGTATGTTACACCTGGGGAATCAATTTCCCTACCTCAAATGATAAAAAGGTAGTTGCCAAAAATGGCCGCCAGTATTTTTTTATATATACTTCTGATCTTCTAGGACTACAGATGACCAGGATGAGTAATTAGATGTTTCACCCGTTGAAAAAAAAGTTAAATTTACATAAACTAATGTTCATCGGGACAAATTTGAAGAATTAAATTCGAAAACCCCCATGCTGCTGCCTCCTTAATGATGAGAAGTAAATGGTATACAAGAACATGTAGATGTTCATACCCTGAGGGTTGGTTGGGTCTGGTACAGTTGGAAGAGGAAGGCTGCACATGCTCGTTGTTTGGCCAAAGCCTTGTTAGGAGCTGTGCTCTCGGCGACAAGGTCGTACTGAAGAAACACTCTGCACCTGGAATAATAGGATAATATCTAGTTCTTATTTCATAGTTACTTCCGAGGGAAATAGCCACATGGCTTTGTTTTGTTGTATGCAGTTCAACTAAATGTTTGTGTTATTTAATGAGGCAGTTTGAGTTTATACTTTAGATGACTGGAGATGATTTATTTCAAAATAGGAGACTTATAGAGGTTTTGACAACCATTGTTATGCTTGACCATATAAATCGGAAAATTCAACAAAAAATACATATAGTAAAACCCCACATGGGACATAAATATATATCAGCCCTTATGATCTCTATCCACATTTACCTCTCAATACACTGAAATATATTTGGAAATTTATTCAAGTGGCATTTCCTTCTATTCATGCAAAGTGGCCACTCAGAATGCTGATACAAATGCACTGGTTGAGCAGGGTAAGTATTATCAAAGATTTCTTACCTGACATTTACTCTCCTCAGGACGAACTCAAAGTTAAAAGCCATGAGGTTCATCTTGGCTGACAATTGCAGTATTTCACAGGCCTTGGTGTATCTTTGAATTGCCCATTCTGGTTGCTCGAAAATTACAAAGTCATCTCTGTCCTTTTCGGCAACTAATGATTCCACTTCATCTGTCTCCACTGTGCCGTGTAGGAGCGTCATGTACGATTTTATTCTGCCAAAATTGTCGTTGAATTCTATCTTTGTTTCGTTTTGGTTGGACATCTCAATGGCATCAATTAAATCATCTGTGTCGTCTTCTGAGAGCCTGTTGAAGTCATTGTAAATGATCTCCGAGGTGGTCGCTGAGAAGACCTTCAACAACTCCTGAAAAAGTTGATTTTCAGCATTGACCCTTTTTGGTCCTTCTCCAGAAGCTATGTAGATGTTGTCGAGGAAAAGGTCATAGCTCACTTGAGTCTTGCCATTGAAGGATCCTTTGTGGAGTAGGATCAGCACAGTCAGACCCGATGCCTTAGCTCTCTCTTTCAACCAGCCAAAAGTTGGCTGCTTATTCTTGGCCACGGTGTTCAAAAACTGCTGTATGTTCTTCTCGCTTGAAGGATTTGGTTTATTTGTCTGATCCGTAACTACGGTAACTAGGGGCATAAGTTTAGTTTTGTCAACTTTGATACCCTGAGTGATGGCGTCACTGGTGTCTTCCTTGAGGAACTTCATTGCTTTTTCGTAAGTGCTCTTCTTGGCAGACTCCTTGGTCATACCAGACCCTGCAGCGATGATAGTGCCATTCAGTTTGAGAGTGCCAATGTACCAAGGGAACTTCTTGTAAGTTACTTTTTCGTCATCATAGCTGAGGTTGAGTCTGCACATAGACTCTTTAATGGCAGATTTCAGGGTGTCCACAACAGTGTGCCTGGTTGTTATTAATGGTTTCAGGTATTTGGTGAGAGCTCTTAACCTTTTTGGACACTCGCTCAACTTGAGATCTTCGTCTGCCTTGTCATCCTCCATTTCTTCTTCTTTTCTTTCTTCTTCCTCCTTCCCTTCTACCTTAGCCTGTGCCTGCTCTTTCTCGTATTTCTCCAACATCTCCTTGGCAACCTCCTCGGTGCCTGGGTCTTTTTTCTTTACAAGTGCCTCTGCAGATTCTTTCAAGAGTGCTTCAACCGCCATCTGATAACACTGAGCTTTAATCTCCCTCTTTCCTGTTCCGTAGCTTCTGGCAAGGAACACGCCATCCATGGTCAAACATGCACTGTGTATTGTCTTATTTCCAAGTCTGGCAAAATTTTCAATTGTGAAGTTCTTTTTGAGTCCCAGTTTACATCTGTCAAATGCACAGTCAAGTAGGTTGATCTTGTTCTTGTTGAGTTTTTCTGTTTTTAGGAAGGCAATGAAAGCCCTGACCTTCTCAACCAAGGAGAGTTTTTTTTCTGGAACTGACCTTGGTGACCCCTGAAAGGCAGTGGCAGTCCTTGATTGTATTCCTGTGAAACACAATTTCTGTTTTACCAAATGAAACAATGTTTGTTCACTTATGCTTAAGAATGCTTCATAAAAAAATGTTTTCAGCACTTACAGATTTAAACAGCCATAGAATAGACTATTACCTTACTTGCACCAATAGAAACATATTGAAACAGAAGAAATGTTTTCCTAATGAAGAACATAGGCCTTTGAGTTCTTCTTGTACACAAATTGTGTTATCAATGACAAAAAAGAAGTGCATGTACGATTGCAACTTTGCAATCATAAATGCACTTCTTTTTTGTCATTGATAACACAATTTGTGTACAAGAAGAACAAGTTGCAATCATACATGCACTTCTTTTTTGTCATTGATAACACAATTTGTGTACAAGAAGAACTCAAAGGCCTACAAATGGGAAGCAACAATCTATTTCCAAAAGTAACAGGTGGAGTAGTATAACTTTAAAGTTTGACACTATCAGACATACAAGAATGTCCCCTTAAACCTTTTCTACAACAAAAAAATCAGAAAGAACCATCTCTTTATGTAGTTTGCTAGCGGAATGTTAAAGAAAGAAATTCAATTTCAAATTGTGTTACCTTGCTCATGCCACTGTCTTTGCAGTTTTCCCTCCCTGTCATCTCTGGGGTATTGTGCACCTGATCCCCACGGCACGTTTCTTCCATCATATGGTCGCCCTCCACTGCTAGAAAGCCTCTCTTGGCCTCCAGGTACAGCTCTTACATCCCTTGACCTACCTCCCATATCCATTTGTCTTCCTACATCCATTTGCCTACCTCTCTCCATTTGCCTACCTCTCTCCATCTGCCCACTGCCCATATCCATTTGCCTACCTCTCCCCATCTGCCCACTGCCCATATCCATTTGCCTACCTCTCTCCATCTGCCCACTGCCCATAACCATTTGCCTACCTCTGTCCATGTGCCTCCCACTATTATCAACTTGCATCCCTCTGTCCATCTGCCTGCCACCCATTTCCATTTGCCGCTGTCTCATATCTGTCTGCCTACTGCTCACATCCATCTGCCTTCTTTCTTGGACCATCGACCTACTTCCCATTTCCATAGGCCTACCTCCCATATCCATAGGCCTACCTCCAATATCCATAGGCCTACCTCCCATATCCATAGGCCTACCACCCTTTCCTTCAATCCGTCCATTTCCCATATCCCAGTCCTCCATGTCCCTATTCCTGCCTCCTCTGGTCCTGAGACCAACATCTCTCCCAGAGCTTCTGGGATGTCTTTCCATTGTGTCTGGCCTCCCTCCAAAATCTACAGCTCTTCTGTCTAAGCTTCTTTGACTTCTGCCCACAACATCAGGATTCCTTGACAATCCCAAGGTTGATGAGCTTTGCCTAGCAGGGGGCCGTCCTGGCATAGGATCAATACCAAGTGCTGGATTATCAGCAGGTGTAGTAAAGTCAGGCCTTACATTACCATACCTTGCTTCTTGCTGCATCATATCCAGGTCTGGATTGCCCATCATGTCCAATCCAGTGTATCTGGTCCTGTCAGACTGCTTATCTCTGCCGCCAACTCGTGTTCTGCTTTCCCCAGGACCCTGGTGTCCATCCATTTCGTCCATTTTATCAACAATAGCCATAACTTTCAGGATTTTGTTGACATCAACCTTCTTATTGGTCCTCTTTTGAACCTCGGCCGCAACAATCTTCAGCTCCGACTGGTTCTGTGATGGCATTGGACGTTTTCTACTCCCTCCGCGAACAACAGAGGGGCCCATTTGGGAGATTCTTTCCCGACTTACTGGCATAGGGGCACTCATTTCATATCCCGAGTTGCCCATGATATCTCTTGGCATCAACCCAGGATTTGGGTTCAAACCATAATTACGAGAATCAAGTCCAACATTTGAACCGTAGTCAATATCACTTGACATAAGTCTGTCATTTGTACCAAAGCCGACATCGCTTGACATCAGACCAGGATTAGAGCTGAAATCCACATCATTTGACGTAAGCCCAGTATTCGACCTGAAGCCCATACTCCTTGAGATCAGCCCAGGATCAGAGATAAAGCCATCGTTACTTGACACCATTCCTGGGTTAGAGTTGAAACCATAATCTAACCCAGTCTGCATATTGCTGCTACTGAAGTCAAAACCAGGAGCAGAGTCAAGTAAGGACTTTTTCTTAGCAAACGATGTGAAACCTGGTCTACTCATAAGCGAGTTAATGTCATTGCTTATTCCTGAGTTCATTCCACCAGAGAAGCTGTCAGCCATTCTTGACATCTTGCTTCTAGAAGCTCCACTTCCATCATACCGGGAGTTGTATCGGTAATCCATTTTCCTCCTGTAGGGGAAAAATGGACGCACATTATAAGTTTTTGGCCTAAGGGCTATTCAGTGGTTAGCAACATGCATATCCAGTGTTGTGATGACGTAGGGGTCATACTGACATCCTCAACTAAACTTCTATCCATTTTTAGCCTGAAAATTATTTGAAAATGGCATCCAATCCTGCCTTGTTGGCCTTTTCATATTACCAGGAGTTTCGGGCACAAATTGGAGTGGACAAAACTCTGACTAATTACTGAGATGCCATCTTTCTTTTCATGTCACCAAGATGTTTTAACCTTTTTCAGGGTGACTTATCAGCCCCTTGCAATGTTCAAAATAGTGCCTTCTGGCCAAAACGATGAGGCCAGCTGAAAAAATATCAAACAAGCACATATAGTGTGTTTACTTTTGTAACACAGGTAGGCTTGTTGATCTTAGATGTCATATTCTCGTGCCTGTTCAATCGCAAGTTATTTGATTAGGTATCACAATTTAATTCCTGAATGTCTCTCCAAAGAAAGGAAACAGCAAAGGTTAGTTTGTGCTAAGGCTCTAGTCATACCAGTCCAGGTGACCTTTGCATTGCAGAACTTGGTATGAGGAAAACTTGGACTCAATTGAAATTGGCAGTTGAAGTGCTCAAGTTTACCAATGCATTATAACTCAGATTAACGAATGATCAAAATGACCCCTATGGCTTTTCCAAGAACACTGATAGCATGTTGCAAATTCTCCACAAAAATATATTAGACTTGACATTGTGATATTAAATCATATGACTATTGTTAAAGGCAAATATGCAAGTGCATGCATACTTCTGCCAAAATTCATTTTCTTATATAGTGGACTGCATGGAATATGTTTACACAGATTATTTTTTCAGTTTAGCGCTTTGCCTGATTTAGTAAACATGTTCATGTTTTCAAAAGCATTTTGAAAACTTAATTTTAAGATGTGTTTGCCTATTCAATGAATGATATATGCAAACTTATTTTTTTTATAAATATAAAATCACAAAAAGATTTGTAATTTTCAGAGGATGATCAATTAACAAACACTAGAAAGCAGTTTATGATTTTTAATAAACATAATTCTAGATTTTTTTGTTCTCACATGCTTACAAAAAGATGTGGAGAATTGAATCTGTTTTTTAAAAATCCTCTGCCTGCCACAAGGAATTGTGATATCACCCCTCCTTGCAATTTTTTTTCCAAATTAATTTCTTATCTACATTGCCAAATTTACAATGCTATTTAAAGATCTTTTACTGTTATATGCCCAAAGGCAAGTAAACAATAAAGTTTAGTAAATGCATGTGTTTGCCTTTTCAATGCATATTTTTATCTTGGGTAGCCAAATTCTTAAATTCTGCATACAAGTCTTATATGTCCAAACATTAACATTAAACCTTTTACATAACACCTGAACTGCCTGACAAAATAACCAATGGATGGATATTTTCTGGCGTGCCTCCAGGGATAAATCTACAAATATAACCTGCTGTGTCTAACACCAGCTCTTGTCCAAGTAGGTTTTTTAAATCACTCTATAAGTAAGCAATTAGTACCATTAAAACAACTTTGTGTTAAGGAGAACCACAGCTGTCCAAATTTAATATCTCAGGTGCAGAGGACAGGTGATATCGATTAAGAAAACATCAAAGCTTAGCTTTGATCAAAGGTTAGTTCTTTTCTTGTTCTCAAGAACTCTCCTGTCATCTGTCTCTGGGGATGAATGTTTAGTTGCTGATAAAAAAAAAAATCACCCAGGATGTATCAAGAGGAACATCTTCACTCAAATTACCGGTTTAAAAAATCTGAAGGAGAAATTATGTAGAGGAACACGCATTAAGGCTTTGATGACCAAAGATGGACATTTCTGTGAAATAACTTTTCTACTTCAACAGCTTAATTGACCCTCCCTACTGACCATAGAGTAAATTCTTTTTTACGTTTATCGAACTGCACTAGAGGGTTGTGATTGTGAATGCAAACAAAACAACCCCCATAACTGGTCACAGAGATTATTACTCTCGTAATAATTGATTAAGGCACAGTAACAATTTTAACAGAATGGTTGAGTTTGTGTACTCCTTAGGCATTTTTTCAGACTTTACAGTTTAATCAACTGCTTATTTCATCTGACTGTCGGAGTAACTGATCTCAACATCATAGATGTTGATTCCATTCCTAACTTGATTTGAATAGGGCTCAAAATGACGACCCAAAACTTTGGAAAGTGCATCAAAGAAATATTCAACTTTTACTTAATTTCTGGACTTGATTTCTTATTCAGCACAAGTTTGTTTCAGGTAAAGGAGATATGTGATGAAAAAAACTAGGAGTATTTCACAGTTTATCGTTTTCGGATCCTCATTTCGACTTAAGCATCTTTTTCGATGTTAGTCGTGAATTAAATTTTCCACACGTTTAATCTGTAAATAAGTGAGTGATTTCTCTTTGATCATTGATGAAATATGAACTCGGTAATCTTTGTTTTCATTCAGGTTGGCAAGAATTCAAGTTAGCTACTATTCGAGATGTCAAGATCAGACATGTATAAATGAAACTTTGTAAAAAAATATCTGACTGGTATTCTGTGAGAGTTGTGCGTATCTGTCACTCGTTGATTTCATTTTTAATGCGTATATCTGAATTACCCGTGCGTATTTTACGCAGATACGCATCTTATCTGGAGCCCTGTCTTAGAATCAATCACTGCAAATCACCTTGTCAACTCAGTCATGGCTGCTTGCTTAATTTTAAGTCAAGAAGCCGGATGCAAATGATGACATGTCATTCGTATTACAAGGTATAACAGTTCTCATGGTTGAAAACCATTGTAACTGGTTGCAATTACATGATGAAAATTTAGCAAGTATTTGGCGTGAGACAGTCTTTATTTGAATGTCATATACCAATCACATTTGCTGCTAAACTTTCCTTAATGAACGTATTATAAAAATTCACAGATGTATAAATCAGCTAAAGACATGCTCATTAAGAATAGATTCATAAAAGATAACAAGTATATATCGGAGTTCATCCAGATAAACTCGGATTCCGGCAGGGCCTACATTGAATCACACCTTGGTATGTGTGTTGAAGTCTAGTTATATGCTGGACTAGTATATATATGGAGGGGTTTGATGTCTGAATTCTATGCTACTTGCAAACTGAATTCCTTTTATTGTCAAATGTTGACAACTTTGCATTCTTGATTTAGGAAACAATCATCCCTTCTTATCATTTGGGTATGATCTTAAAACTGCATATATCACTGCACAAAATAAGGCTCTTCAGTGTGTAATTTGTAAAGAGAGGCATCACATTCTCGATTTTGTTATCACTATCAGGTAAAAATTTAAGTTGGCTAACACAAAGAGTGGAATAAGTTTAACGCTAAATATCATCCGAATAATAACCTGGGGAAAAAAAGACCTGAAAAACGAAAACATTCCAATATCGACTTAAGATATTATTACAATGAACTGTGAGTAAAAAAGCACTCGCCCTACCAAATCTAATACGAATGGTGACAATTAAACTCTTATTGTTTGTTGTTGAATTTCACTCTGAAATTTTCATCTCTGCACGCACTCGGTTCAGGAAACTGCGTAGTAAAATGCGCATTAACAGAGTTCCGGTGTAAGCGTTTCGGCGAATATTTTAACAATCCGAGAACAGTAGAACGCAGAGAAGTACCCAATATATTTTATTCATTAAACAGGACGTATTTGAAGACCCCTCCCACTGAACCGCTACTGTCGATTACGATGTTATGTCGGTTGAATTTGACATTTTACGTAGTCGATGCTCAAAAGTGGTCATCAGAAATTAATAAAAGCGTTCATAAAATCCTTCCTCAGACGCCACAAATAACTTTGTTGGTTGTCTAGTAGCTAGACAATAATGTACCCTGCTCTTGTGCTAGCTCATTAAAACATTGATCTCATTTCTTTTTTTCATATGTTTAAGATTTGGTCGTTTAATCATTTGTTTCATTTTGTATATGTTATACTTTAAAGAGCCGTGATTTTCGTAACATATTATTTACCTTGGATACGAACCTAAATGTCATATGTGGTGATATAAAATCAAAACATCTTAACTTTCTTTGTCCAAAAGACGTAAATATGACAAATACTGGTTTTCCATGAAAATCTAAAAACAGCCTTATAAATGTACATAGGTGTAGATATAACGTCCAATATACATGATTACTAGTTATTTAACTTACAAACACTATCAACTCCTAACTGCTCTCATGGATGTTTTAAGTAAGTCTCCAAAATTACGTTTGACTATTTGACGCGCGCCACTGTCCGGTTTTCGATCACAATTGCGACGTTCTACCTTCATATTGTCACTGTAAAAAAGCAACAAGCTTTAAAATGTGTGTCTTTGGTAACAGTCGATGCTTCGCGATCAAATGACACCATTGATTAAGTTTGGCATACACGAGTCCAACAACTCACGGAGTGGCTCTTTAAGCTTGTTAATCATATTAGATTTAGAACATAGTTGAACCATTCTTGAAAATGAAATAATTTAACGATCAATTTATAAGCAATTCAGACCTAAGCTCCGTCATATTGATTGCATTGTTTGTATAAACATTTTCCGAAAAGACACCATTTTCTATTCCCACGGCTCCCATGGGGAGGGGATGGAGATGGAGTCTCGCGTTACGATGTTCACTTTAAACGGTCCTTATAGGAATCAGAACTCGAAAAAATAAAAAAAATTAATTAGATTTGAATGTATTTATTCATGAAAATATACAGTTCATGAACTGGTCAACACGCTCCTAGGTGCTTACAAGGCCGCTACAAAGCAATTACATATGAGTATATATATAATTTTATGATAGTGACACATATCTGATTAATATCATAGCTTCAAAGATAGTAGTTATGCATGAATAACATTTCGTTTGTGTGGCAGTCATTCTCTGAAAGCGCTTATGAAATGTCAAATCGATCAGATTTCATTATGTAATGGTGAATAGATTTCAATTATTTATTTGAATCACATACCCGAAGAACCGTGTTGATTATAGATCCTTTCAGATAAAAGAATGATTTCCGTCTTAATTATATGTAATTGTAGCATGCGATGAAATAGTGGACAGCGTTTTCCATTGGGTGACCACATGAACAGGCAAGGCTTTCATCGATATGCCTGTTAACTTATCAGCATTCAAGTCACTTCATCGTAGCCTGAAGCGAGAGCACTGTGACAATCTTGCAAATTCTTGGACCATAATTTAGATCGAAAGCAATAGTTTTATTGTCAAGTTGTATCGGTGGCGAAGGTTGGGGAATGGGGGGTTGTTGTAATGATGGTGTTTTGGAAATTGTATGGGGTTTTGTATAGTTTTACTATTGTCTTTACAAAACAAAGATGTGTCGCTGGATTTGATACCTGGAGCGCCTTAATTACCTCACAGGTGTAAGACCCAGATTGCTTACAGATCAAGATGTCCAATTACCGGGCACCAAATTAAAGTAACGACGACTATTCTTGCTATTTTTTCTGTCAAACATGTTTTGTAAATAATGTCAACACGGTCAAGGACTAATGAAATTAACGGTATTCAGATTCTCAATGACCTTACGGAAATCATGAAGCCTTTAGGAACACTCGGTTTTCTTTCCTTGGTCTTCGTTCAAGGCGGTTTTATATCTTTGTTTCAGCAATCTGGTTTTGTTTGCAGACCAAATCTTATTAATCCCAAGGTTTGTATCCAGGGCTTACAAGGGCTCACAAGACAAAGTGAGCACTGCTTACAAATACCCGCGCGCCTATAGTGTGATCGTCTTTACGCAACATTAGTTATTTGAAAAACATTTGTAGTCAATCATACAGATGATTGAGGATCACTTAGGGATAACCTATTTGGACAGTTAAAGGTAAACACATAGGTAACATATGCTATCGAAATTTTAATGTTGCTGTTTTTTGGTCATGATTTCCAAAACGATTTACGCCTTGGAGTTGTAACCACTAACAGACACATGAACACCCCAAAGATAACATGCATACCAAATTTGAAGTTTGCAAGTCATGTAGTTATACAATAATGCTTTCTATTTTTTTTTTTTTATTACGGAGAGCATTTCCACGACGGTTCCATACATAAAGCCACTACATGAACCACGTGGTTAGGGATCGGCGGGGTTGATCTTTATTCTCTTTCAAATAGCGATTACATTTGCTTTATTTAACTAAATACATTTCCAACTTAACAATATTTACAGAGAAAAACAAGGATAGGTGTTAGGAAAAGTGAAAGGGGTGGAATAATTATGAGGTAAGGATGATGAATGGGAGTGGGATGGGGAGGGGATTGTCTGTGACTGGATGTTTATGATATCTTAAATGTTGCTTCAAAATCGACCATTTGTTGATCAATGCTGTATCAGAAGGGCCGTGAATAAAAGTTTCGATTTCGTAAATGTGTTTCATATTTTTTATCAAAACTGGCAAATATAAATGAATTTCTTTGTTTTTGCACTTGTAAATATACAATTTGATAATGAAGTATGAATGATCTAACAGAATGCTTTGATCGGGGTCTCCAAGTAAAATAACAGATTTTGATATCGCTAATTTCATTTTTGTTTTTTCTTCAAACCATGTCTGAGAAATCCTACTGATTTCGTGCCTGGTTTGTTTGGATTATGATTATAATAACTCCGTATTGTTCTCAATAAAAGAACAGTCTTAAATTATTTTTGTTCAAGTGCACCTGGGAGTGCCGCTGTGCAGCGCCAGTTATAGCGTGTGTAAACCTAATAATGCTGAGCGCCAAGCCAGGAATATACAACTCTCTTCTTTTAACATCGTAACTTCCATCTCCCAGGTGAAGAGCAAACGCTGTACCAACTAAATCACATCCCCAGTATCTAATGATGCACACCTTCTGGTAATAGCCTACATGTATCGGATCGAGCTATTGGGTCCAGGGTAATATAGGAGAATGAAACCCTGGACTATCGAGGATGGATGAACAAAAGATTCATCTAAAGCTACCTAAGTCAATTGTTTCGATTTACCTATTGGTGGGCAAAATTATGCAATGGTCGTCTAGAAATGTAGAAGATCACACAACGTTATTTCCTTCTGTTACGGTTTGAAATGGAATTGTACCTTTCTTAAAGAAATGTTAGTTTAAGTTGCAAATCTTTCCAGTGATTAGAAGGAATTTTAATTTGAGTGCCCGATAACCGGTCACTTAACATCGTTAACCCTTCGAACATCAGGTCATTTCAGTTTCTTCCCAAACTGTAAGGTCATTACCAGATTTAATTACTTCAATTAGTAACGACTTGTGGGTTTGTCTCTTTAAATACTAGCCTCGGGCTGAAGGGAGCAAACTACTTTACAGTAACTAACGCTATATCAGGCCTAACACCCATTACAATTTGAACAGAAGATCTACTTCCAAGGTGCCAACGGGGACAAAATGGCGTAGGCTATTAGATATCGCTCTCGACGTGATTGTAAGAGATTTGCTGCGGGCCTACACTATGCTTTTGGAATATGGATGTTCATAAACAAACACCTTTCATAATTGCACATTTACTTTCTTGGTGCAGTTGAATGGCACACAAGAAGCCAAGGTTGTGTTTTCATCTTTAATGAAATAACAAATCGATTTTAGGCTTCGCTTCACTGCTGTACGTGGTAATCAGAGCTCCCAGACGCAATAGAATATTACATACGCCACATACGTGATTTTGTTAAGAAGAATGAGCACGTTTTGTGAAACATTTTCCAGTTTATTCTTCCAGTTGATATAACGTTTCCAGTGTTCTTTTCTTAATATCTGGTGCAAACGTTTTTACATAAGTGTGCTAATAAATTACATCCCTTACAATCTTAACGGTTGCCAATCAAGTCGGAAAAATTCAATATCTGAAATTGGTTCTGAAATGAAAAGTATCAACTGTTCAAACACTACCAAATTGATACGAAAATTTAAAGATAAACTTCGGTTCATATTGTAACGGTTTTAATGAACAAACATATAATGCATAGAAAGTTGAGATAAATCAAATTTAATAAATTGAGACTAATCAAATGAATAAACCACTAACATTTGGTATAAGAGTAAACAGTTTCAAACTATAGACTTCCGAAGGTTTGTGTAGATGTTTATTACTTATTTTCTAGGCACTGCTATTTTTTTTAATTATCGAAACAAGGGTTGTACTTCGCTGAACGTTCATGTAGCATTGGACCAAAATCTTTCTGCATGTAGACCAGTTTGGTATTTTTGCATGGGAATGTCTTTCTTTTGATTACGTCATTAGACCGTTTCGTTTTTTCCAATCTTCATTTTAACATCTGGGTCGACATTTGTTTTGGAACTTGTTTTCTCAATAAGTGACAAGCCTGGAGAGCTTTCCAATCAAAGGAAAAATGCTTTTTGCCGGATTTTGACACTAATATGTAAGATGAGTCATATGTTGAACTTCGGAGTCAATAAACCATGAGACATTTAATACTAATTCTGGATGCACTTGTACGTGCAGTCACTATCGATACTTATGTGTCATTCATTGCGGCTAGTATGTAACCATCTTCCTACGCAAAGCTTAACTATTGCCAGTCTCGAACTGTCCAAGTTAACCCTTGCTGCCGACATACGACTTTCCTGTGCTGATACCAGCGCCCCCTCTGGCGATTTTTAGTAATCTCCAGTTACCTCCCTTACCCTAACCAATCGGTGACGCCGTATCATTTGCGTGATAATCAAAATGGCTGCGCCCATAGAAAGTGACCTGATCGATCAGATTACTAAGAAGTTTGCATTGCAAACCTTTCAAACAAGATTCAGTTTATAAATGTATTGATGGACGGAAAAGATGTTTTTGTTGTTATTAGGACCGGTTTTGGTAAATGAATAACATATGACTGCGCCCCTTATATTTTTTCAAATGGAAGTATGTAGGCCCATTTATCGTGGTCGTTACCATTATATAATTGTATTTTTTCATCAAATAAGTACAGTAGCTGAAAAAATTTCCTGGAAAATATGTGAAAATCAAATATATAGGGGAGAAATATCTTTAGACATACAATGAATAGTATACAGGCCCGTAGCACCAATTTCGAGAGTGGGGGGCTGAAATTAGAAATTTGCTAGCTCATTGGGGGGGGGGGGGGGGGGGGGGGGGTTAGACTACAACGTCGGTGAGACTAAATACAGTTTTTATTCTCAATCTGCAGAAAAGGGTCAGATGCCTCAAGAAACTTAAAATATTCTATTTTTTCATTCAAACATTGATATAAAGAGCAAAAAAAGTTGTTTTTACCCGTAAAGTTAGTGGGGGGGGGGGGGCGGGGGGCTATCTTTGTCATGTGCACAAGTCTCATTTTTTATTATCCAACTGTTCACAAACACACGTACAAGCCAAACGGGAAACATTTTCATGGAGAGAGAATAATGTTTATATCAAGGCACATACGTAGTAACCAAAGTAATATTTTCAAAAATGAAAATGACCCAATCAAATCAGTGAAAATGGAAGAAAATATAACAATTGTTTTACTTTTTTTATTTTTTTTATTGACGACATGATATTTAAATGGTACACGTCAACATACCTGGTTTTTGACTGCAAGAAGTAAAGTTTTATGAGAGTAACGTTTACTACCGCGATACAACGAGGTCACAGGCTACTACATTTCGAGTGTTATGACATCGCGAGATGTTCAAATTTTATCGGTTCATTTATGTAAAATTTAATCAATGTTTCAGTTCAACGGGTATTCAATAAAGTTTTTGCAAGCACAAAAGATAAAACAATTGTACGATGACAGGAAATAAAGTCTTGCCGGGCGTAGTGCATCGAGTCGGTGCTTCAAATCAGGGTCAAGTTTATCGATTTTGATTAGTTTACCGAAGCAATTTAAGAATAAATTCTTTGACAGGCCGCTGTCCGCTATAGGGTTGTAGTAAAATAATAACGCAAATTGACTATAACCATAAATGAACTTGAATATATTGTTCATCGCTTTGGAGGCGGCACTTTCTCTTTACAAATCTTTCAGTCGACGGACTGCGACATGGGCGCATCCATGTTTGTTCGAGTGCCCGGATTTAGCTTTTGCTAGGAGCTTTCTGATTGGACTATCTAATTCCTTTGCAGTGAGTTAGAGAGCTAGCACAGGAAAGTCGTATGTCGGCAGCAAGGGTTAACTTGGACAGTTCGAGACTGGCAATAGTTAAGCTTTGCGTAGGAAGATGGTATGTAACGTACCAAACTGTTTTTGGTTTCTGAGTTCTCTTTCTCCCAGCCTTGCTGTGTTGTAACAACAGATTCACAAATATAAAAATACAAGAGATGTTTCTTAATCCATATTATTTCTCAGTTACTTCATAATAATTTATCAGGGATCATGCACTCACGTTTTCTTCAGTTTGATTTTTATCCCCTTTACCATTGAGGTAATTCATTATATCGGTTTTATTTTAATGTTTATTATTTATTAAAAACCAACACCAAAGAAACCCTCAAAACTTCTTTTTCACTTTATTTTTTTAGGGTTTTATACATATTTTTTCAACATACAGCTCAAGGTTGACAGTTTGACATGAATTGGGTATATAGTTATAGTATATATTTTATTCATATATTTAATCATTGTCATACTTAGTCATAAAGCAAACATTGAATGTTATGAGCATATTGTGTTAACTTAGTATGCATATTCTTTCAAATATAGCAAAAAAAAACCCCACCAAAACAGTTATGCAAAAGAACTGAGAAATGACGACCATGACATGATTTAAGTTTTTCATATCTACATTCGGTGTAAAGTATCTGCTTACTGCCGTGAAAAGGTTCATCAGAAATAATTTCAGACAGTTTATGTGAGTTATTTTTTGGGCATGTACAGGCTTATTTAAAGTTTTGTACCAAAACAAAATCTAATATGGAACGTCATATGACTTTCATTGTATGATGTCTGTACCATTAGGTTTCTTACACAAGTTTCACATTTGAACCATTCAAACAAATTTTCCCATAGACTTCTTACCTGTTCAAAATGAAAAACCCGATGTTTTTTTACACTTTCACTAAACATTTACAAATAGTACACGTCGGAGAATTTATAAATAAACATGTAAAGGCACTTTTATGCTTTGTTAGTATTCTATGATTATTTTTTACTGAAACCATATTTACTTTATACTAACTGTGCAACAAGATGCTATTGGCCAGAGCTGTTTACTCTGCTTAACGCTTACATTTATTTTACTTTTCAATGTGGCCCATCCATCAGAAACATATGTTTCCAGAAAACATTCCTCATATTTGGTATAACAGACCTTTTTGGGGGATTTGATCCTCATCCTGCTACATCAGCGTAAATGAATCCGCAGATCCAGCTCCTTCCATTTACCCTGATCTCCTTAGAGACAAATCCCACGTACGGCTGGCGCGGCTTGATGTTCGTGGCTGTTATTGTTTCAGCCAATGAGATGTCGTTATCCAAGGAGCTTGACGCTACTCTTTTGAACTTAACGGAATTTTACAACCGGGTTGTGCCACTGTTGCTGGATGCGAGTCGCCTCACTGGCTGGTTAGATAGCTAGCGATACGAGGCTTTTAGCTTGGAGGAGATCAGGGTATAATGAAGGAGCTCGATCAGCGGATTCAATTACGCTGATGAAGCAGCATGTTTGATCCCATTTGTATAGGATTTTTTTAGGAGTAGTTATTAATACACATGTTTTGGACCAAAGATATTTTTGGTGATAGTATAGTCTCTGATATCAACGGTGCCACTAGCTTTCCATGTTTGTAGCCTTGCAAGATTCTTTTCACTTTAACTGGTTTAGCCCTCCAAATAAATATGAAACATTTTTGTTATAATTTGTATTTCGTATTAACCTTTGGTTTTTGAAAAAGATGTAAAATTGATGTAAAAAGATGATTTAATGCGAGTAATATAAGAACAGTTTTGTTACCAATAGGCGTTAGATCTTTCCAACACCCTATATTCATTTGGTTATCTACTTTCTTGGGGTTATTTTGCACTTTCGTCCAATATTTCTGACGGATTAATAATACAATTTTATACCAAGAGACGTAAACGGACGTCTCATCAATAATGAGCTGCAATATCCCTTTAAAATTTATTCGGTTGTCACTGAAACTTTTTTTTTTTAAAATCAAAAACACAAAAACAACTAATAGAAGAAATAAAAAAAACATTGTCTACCAAAACTTGTCAAAACTAAGAACTTTAAAGTGATCATATCAAATAAAAAAAGAAGTTGAAAAGTAATTACACTTTACATCATGTTATTTTTTAAGAATTGCAAGATGACAAGAAAACGATTACTTGTCAATTTTTTAAATTAATCTGTCAAAACCTCCGCCTTAAAGTGTCAAGCAAAAACAAGATCTGTGTACTTTTATTTTTTTTACTGTCATCACTTTTAAAACTGTATATTGCCAATTATTTTTTCCTCCTTTCGTTTTCATTTTTATATTTTTCTGAATTATTTCAAGTGCAGTTCGTTGTTAAATGATGCGATAAAAGTAGGTTTTCTTATTGCAAAGTCAGTTACTCAGAAACAGGTAACTTAGTATTGTCGATTTATTTCTTATATTGAATGCTCAAACGTGAAACTAAATCAAGAACTTTAAATAGGTTTGCTTCATGTAAATCATTTTCCTGTATATATGTACTTCTCGTTTTTTTTTTCAATTAACTGAACTGGAATTTTTAAAGCATATTTTGTGTTCATATGAATAAGATGTGATAAAAGTGTTGTCAGTAATATTTAAGCTAAACTTGCTTTTATGTTAGAAATATATGCCATTGATATAGTGAACAAATACTTTAGTGAACTTCTCCGGGACGTGTCCCTTTCGGACTTTGCAACATCGCAATCACTAACCATACTTACTGACTTCAATCTCATTAAAACTGTTTCAAAATTTGCTCTTCTACGTTACAATACGTAGCGTGTATTAAGATTTCATTTGAATGAGATTGACTCGATCGCGGAAGGTACTCGATTTGAAAAAATACGAGAATCTTTAGTATCGCAGATAACGTTATCCCAAATATATGAATGTTAGATCTTCTATTTTGAAACATTTGTCTCTTTTTACAAATTGGATTAATAAACTAGGATTCGACAACAACATAATCATTTGTTTTAAGTAAGAACCCAAAACCTTGCTTTTCCTAAGTACGTACTTCATGGCTAAAGGTTTATTGTTTCATCTTTCAAGCGTCAACATGAACTTATTTTGTACTTTTAAAACATTAGTGAGTGTAGGATAGTAATCAATACATTATTATTCAACTTTGACATTTCATATTTGATATTGAAGACAATGAAATGATAATTGAATGGGTGCTCCAGACATATTTATGACCAACTTATTAAAAAGAACTCTGTTACAAAATACAGTTACAAAACTTTCAATGGAGATTTTATGTATGGAAATGATCTTTGGAATTTGATATTCGCCTTTATCACAACGTGGAGTCAAATTTCGCACGAGGGGAACCCAAAGCGGGGATATAACGACCTATTTATTAGTCTTGTAATTATAGGGTGTTCTTGTAGGGTACCTCGTTTACAGTTATAAAGCGGTTTATTGTCAAGCATTACGGGGCTTGTTCCTTTAGTAACATTGTCAACGGGGGCGAAAACGAATTTACTCTAAACAGTAGCACGAAGGAGGCAATTTACTACGAATCGATGTATCCAGTATTTAATCTCCATTTTCAGCATTGTTAGTGGCGCGAACCTTGGCAGTAGTGGCGAGTATTCGTCTGGTTTCGTGTTTGGTATACCTATTTTCGTTTGCGCCACCAGCACTCTTGAAATGAAATTTATTGTAGTGATCTGAGAATAGACGCGAATATTTAGTTGTTACAGGCAAAGCTGTTTTCAGCTGTAAATAAAGTGCTTCTCCTTCATGTGACAGTATTGTATTTGTTTCTTCATGATTGATTTTACCGAGAATTGAGAAGGTATTTAGACAACGAGGATGTTGATTTCTATTATCTCAAATGGCTTCAGAAACACTTCAGAATAGATAAATCTAGTTATGGAAACATCTTCAATTGATGCATAATTCAGCGTGAGCTAAAAACAGTGCCTCTCCTAGTAATTATACTGGTTCCAACAATACAAATTAATTCTTTAAAATATTAAAAGAAATTATTATCATAACGAAATCTAGAGTTTGGTTCGCTAGTTCCAGCCGATGCTCGCAGGTTTCAACGCAATGCATAGCCACAATGCTTTCCCCCTGCAATAATACTAGCAGCTGCGATATAAGTGAAATACTCTTGAAAGCGGCGTTAAACTCCAATTCACCTCATCTCACCTTCACGAAATCTAGGGCCTCATCCGAGCTATAATTCTTTTGAAATTCTTTTGACATTTTGTGAACAAATTATTTCAATTCTTAAGTATTTTTCAATCGATATTGGCGAATTGTGTTCAAGCAAAATAGTAGTTCAACTTAAAGTTTAAAATCCAAGGAACATTCACAAAATGACAAGCCCATTTGGCAAATGTTCAGTCTAGTGAACACAGTCCAAAGGTTCACGAACGCTAGGCTATTAAACATGCTTAGTGTGTTTGATTACAGTGCATGTTCAAAAGTTATTTTCGGTCTATGATGTAGGTTGTATTTCTTTTGCTTTGAGGTAATCCTGAAATACATTTAAAAGAGTAAACATAATCTATAATGTTGGATTGCTTTTATATAGCGACAAATCTCGCCCGTGTAAGATACCGCAGTGTAATATTTTTACGGCGATATTAAACTAGTGTAATACCGCTCCCCGTATGACGTCATAATATTGTGTGGTTGTGACGTCACAATCTTGGCACCGACGTCTCAATGGCGGCTTAGTCGCGGAAATGCTTCGTTCAGTGCACTTTCGGTAATAATGATTGATTACTGAGGTCCAGTAATAAACAGAATACTATACTTCCTTCCATTTAATACTATTTTTTATTAAACTCGTTAATGATTTGGTATCAAACTCGCTTTCGCTCGTTTTATACTTAATCATTAACTCGTTTAATAAAAATAGTATTAAATGGAAGGTCGTTTAGTATCCTCTATGTACGTGATGCCCAGTTCCTGCTGAGTGACAATAAGCACATTTTGAATAAAGTTTTTTTGCCTTGGTAGACAAATTTGTCCAAATGTGGGACAGGGAGGTTTAGTTTATCCAAAAAATGACTCGATTAACCCACCCATTCGGCGATCTATGCCTGATGTTACAGAACTTCTTAAAGAGCCACTCCGTGATTTTCATAACATATTATTTACCTTTGATACGAAACTAAAATTGTCATATGTGGTGATATAAAATCAAAACATCTGAAGTTATTATGTCCAAACGACATATATATATATATATGACAAATACTGGTTTTCAATGAAAATCTAAAAACATCCTTATAAATGTACAGAGGTGTAGATATCACGTCCAATATACATGGATACTAGTTATATAACCTAACGAACACTATCAACTCCTAACTGCCCTCCTGGCTGTTTTAGATAAGTCTCCAAAATTACGTTTGGATATTTGACGAGCGCCACTGTCCGGTTTTCGATCATACTTGCGACGTTCTACCTTCATATTGTCACTGTAAAAAACAGTAAGCTTAAAAACTGTCTTTTTGGTAACAGTCGATACTTCGCGATCAAATTACACCATTGATTAAGTTTGGCAAATATGACTTTAACACCTCACGGAGTGGCTCTTTAGATAGCTGACATATAAGATTTAACAGAACCACAGGTCACCTACCAATGAAAATGTTTTTATATCTAAAAACAAATATTAGAAAAGCTATTATGGTGCCACAAACGTATTAAGGAAATGTGAGCTTGAAAAAGTAAACGATTACGATTTCGTATGTCTTTGAAATGTTATGCGTTGGGATAAAAACTGTTTTGTCCTTGACATGAGTAAAATCTCTTTAACAAAATACAAGATCAGGAATATTAATGAAGATACTGATCTATGAACTTCGAAGGGGTTTGGTTTTCTTTGAATTGCTTGATAAGATTATGAATTATACAACTTGGTAACAAGGACATATACGTATTGATGGTAGAACTGCATACCAAAAGTTAGTTTACATACCACTGTATCGTAGTGATGTAATTTAGATTTTGTTTGGACGTCAATAAAATAACTTTCACAAAACTGACAATGGATCACCTAATGTCAATGTATTATATAGACATTCTTTAACTAATTGTTTTGTGATGATGAAATAGACAGAAGGGGTCACATTTTCCAGATTCCGATTTCCTGAAATTACGATTGAAATATTCCAGTTCCAAACTCTGAGAAATAATCAGCACAATCACATTGATATAGTGCATGGGAACAAACTTGACTTGTGTTAAGAGCTGTTGATCACTTCAAATGGATTTTGTAGCGAAAAATGGAAATGAGTCTTTCCGAAATTTTGACCCCCTTTTGAAAATTCAACATTATCCGTTTCGTTTTCGTAATGCTATGATGCCTCAAAAACATAAAAAATTACATGATATTTGCACTTAGATACACAGTCACGTGAACAAACTTTCTGTATACAGCTGTATATGAACAATTTTAAGAACACTTTAGGTCCTTAGTCCTGGACAACAATGCCCTGCCGAAGCAAAGCTTTCCATACTGAAGATGGTTGGCTTCACGTCCCAACATTTCGTATGACGTCATCAATTTGTGTCGTATGTGCCGTAGTGGTCAAACTTATTACTCAATTTATTTGGCGCATTTATCCATGGACATTGCATCCTCGAAGTGCTGGTGATATATCACCTTGTCAACGAGTACAAGCACTCCTTGAGGAGAAAATAGTAACATATATTAATTTTATATGCACTTCTTTTATTTATGACAACTGTTTTTCATAAAATAAGAGCGTCCTCTCGACAATTAACCTGAAAGAACCTTCCCTGTAAATATCTAAGTACTGTTTTGACTTTCGCTACATCTGGATGGACATGCAGCTAATCTGAAGAATTAAAAAGATTTGTACTTAGGGCAAAAAGGGATCTCGCAAAAAAAAGAAAAAAACACCAACTGGAAGAAAATCTTTTCTATAAAAAACGAATTCTTATAGGAACGAAAGAAATTCGGTTAATCTATGAGAATCCGTTACCCTTCATGTAACTGAATGATTTAAAACGTTAACACTAAAATGGCCGTATGCAGATTTTGTCTGATGCGTGGCACCTTTTTCTGCGATTATGGATAATCACGTCGAGTAATGAGATGTTTACACCTTGAAAAATATGATTTAGCATCAACCAATATTGACGATATTAAAGAATATGGCTACCATAAAATTCGAGAATATTTCTTTTTTTTAGAATCAACCTTTGCTATTTTGCATATGTTCATAGTAATTTAAAACCCCTTTTCTGGTTGTAAGAAGAATTTTTTATCGAGTAACCTTCTAAAAGTAACCATATCAGAATCAATGCAACACAAATAATTCACGAGTCTTTTCAAATGAAACGTTTACTTACTATAAATACTACATTATGAGTACAGTAATCAATTTTTGCAATTTTTATAAAAGCTTGAAGGAAAATGTATTTACAACTTATATAATTTAAGTTACCGTGTGCTACGCCAGAACAGCAAAAAGCTCCTGATTATATGGAGTGAAGTTTTACATATATAAGATAAATTCCAAGAAATTCAGGGGAACCCTAAATACAAAGGGCTCGGCAATTTCTTTACTTGAGGAATTATTTTAAACTTAAAAGGGCACTTTCGAAATGAATCAAAATGATTTTGATTTTTCAATTTGGTCTAAAAATACTTAAAGAAATATTAAATACCCTTATTACATTATTCATATTCTTTCAAAGGTTTTAGGGAAACTTGGACATCCTCGACTGACGAATAATAACCATTAGTTGTGCTATCAATATCTCAAAAAGGTAATTTCAAGTAATTAATTAATAGGAATTTAATACGTAAATGTTTATGAATGCATTAGGAATATTAAATCTATGACTTTTGACATTTCTAAAGAAAAGGATTAAAATTTAGGGACGATACATGAGATGAGTACGGAATGATGAAAAACATGACATGGGTTATGTCTTAACATTTATTTCAACTAAGGGCAGCCCATTACAGAATCGAATCCAGTTTTGAACTTCTTGACAGATCATCAATGGATCATGAAAATGCTTACGGTATTAGATCATACAAGTGTAATAAAAACGATAACAATTGTTTATTTGAGTTATAAATCCTATCAATTTCGTCCAAAATATTCTTTTAGGTAGATTTTTCATCTAATTCTTTTTGTGGAATTAATTTTCATTTCATTTTTTAATCAAGAAAAATGACAACCGAAAATTCATCGCTTTGTATGACCTTTGTTTTGTTGTCAAAAATGATGAATTACCTCATGAGTTCTTCATGACGTGAAGTGATTATTCATATCGTTTTATTTCCCGTTTAGTGCTTGTAGTTGAATGCCCGTTACAAACACCACCACCCCACCCCCCTCTCCTCCCCCCACCCCCGAATTAATGTGTGGTTTTTGACATCCGAAGCACATGATGATACCTTCCTTTTAACCTGATGGGTGCTATTATTCCTTACCAACAGTTAATGGTTTTTCCTTTTCCAAAATCTGTAGCAGAATAATTCGTATGGTTTATGCAATTGTCACCAATCAATTTTATTTCGCTTTTTCATTGAGTTGTATAATTTTGCATTATACATCCGTTTATTATTCTTGCATGAAATTTCGATCGGAGCTTCATGCGATACATTCTTATGAAGTTATGACGTTGATTTACCATCGCCATTTAAAATTTTTTAACAGAATTTTGAATCGTAAAATTATGGTTAACCTTTGCTTTGTGTTATCGATAACTCTGGTTTTATCAAATTCACTTTTCACTGATAACTAAATAATTGTGAATATAGATGCATTGTATATCTTTGAGTTAAAAAGTTATCTTTTTGTTTTTCATCCTCCTACATCAGCGTTTTTTAATCCGCTAAGCTCTTTCTAAATACCCTGATCTCTTTCGGGCCAAAAGCGTCGTATCGGTAACTATCCGACCAGCCAAAACGACGACTCGCATCCAGCAACAGCAGCACATCCCGATTGGAAAAAACCGTCGAGTTCAAGAGAGTAGCTTCAAGCTCCTTGGATAACGACATTTCATTGGAGGAAAAATAACAGGTGAACATAGACACAAAAATCACGCCGCCAGCCATACGAAGAAATTGGCCTGAAAGAGATCAGGGTATTTGGAATGAGCTCAGGGGATTAATAATAATTCGAAATAATTCAGTGTTTTCCGACGAGAAGCTCTGGACCCCGTTACACGAAACAACTTTAACAGTAAGGCTAACTTTGGTGGCATCCTTTATAAGGCTATCTTGGGGGATCAAGGTTACCTCAGTATTATGTGCAACCAAGATTAACGACAATAAACTTTGAAATGATAAACTTTGATCAAAGAATATGTGTGTACGTTTTGCTTTACTGATTTCAAGTCCCCTGCCCTACACTTTTCCTTCCTGCTCTTTTTCATGTGTAGGAAATATGACTCTCAACTCTCAACACCCTCGGGCCGATGTGTAACATATTTCTACTGTTCAGTGGATCACAAACTGACATGTTTTGGAATATGTAGATCAGTTTTTTCTAGAAAGTTCTCTTCTGGAAAGTTCTTCTCCATCCTGCTACATCAGCGTAATTGAATCCGCTGATCGAGCTCCTTCCATATACCCTGATCACCTTTAGGCCTATCTTCCTTTCCACTGACGGTCGTTTGCTAGTTTTGATCAAAAGTTAGTTTTACCAGATAAAAGTTTCGTTGTTTGCAAATGCTTGTTTGAAAATCTCATACAAAGACTTATGTTAAAATTTTGAATTGTGAATATGAGTATTTTGAAATTTTAGATTTATCACAGCACAGATTGGTTATTGACAGGATAGATGAGACAATTTTATTGGTCAACTATATTGTTGATTTGACAAAGATGAAATTGGATACTCCTTCAAAGTAACTTCTAAACTTCTAAAACAGCATTCTATTCACAATGTGTTTACAAGGGAACTGAACGTCATTTTAGAGATTTTAAAGATATGAATTTTGTGGGGGATTTAAAAGAGTTTGTACATCTTTCTAGAGATTTAATATATTTTACTCCAGAAACTAATATTAAATCAGATAAGGACATAATTTGTGCAAATGCCATAATTTGAGCATATGACATAATTTGAACTTCTAGAAAGTAAACATCAACATTGTCACAACAACAACATATGATATATTGTTATTTTAAATTAACACTTTATTAACTCAGTGGCGACGTTTATAAAACTTCAAATCATGCATGAACGTTGCTCTGTAAACTCTCTGCGATTACAAAATACTTCATTAAGATCCAAAATCAGTAAAACATACCAACAACGACAACGTATTTTGGGCATCTGCCTTGTATTTGCATAATATACAGAGCATCAGTTGGATGAAATGTACAAAGGGGAAGTATGTTTCAAAAGACAGTTTAAAATGTTAAGATGTATGCTATATACCTCACAATAATAACGTGGTGAACAGTTCGGTAACGTTGTGAGGGACAACTGTAAAAATCCAGTTTGACCGAGAGTAAAGGGGTAATATTTGCTAAGTCATTCTCAATATCCTATCTTACAAAGGGGTTCTTCCTACATTACTTAAACCATTGAACATTAGTGATCACTGATTGTCTGAAGAAGTTGCTGCTGCAAGTGACCAGAAAATGGTGCCGTTAAGTCCATGACGTCATCGCAGCTCTCAAGGCCAGCGGTTGATTTTGTTGTAACTTCCATATGAATCTATAACGTCATTCTCACTGCGCATGCCCACGCTTGTGGTGCATCTGTAGGACATGTATCTGTCTTCCGGTTTCCCGCACATGTGGTAGATGCCATAGCGGTGACCTCTGACCTCTCGGCAGCAGAGGTCAAGACACTCTAAGCTGTCCTTGCACGGGCGACCTGCAACATGAGGAAGTTGTAAACCACGGTTGTAAAATTCAACAGAAAATACCTTATATTTTTTATATTTTATGTATCTTGCTATAAAATCCTTGAAACCTTTCTCGCAAAAGTGAAATTAAAAAGTTGTGAGGGGTTCCTTTTTGATGAAGAATAGCGCGAAAACACTGAAACGAAACCCACTGAAATTTCGCATTAGGAATGTCAAAAAAGGTTACAGCATGACATGGCACTCTGGATTTTTCGGATCTGTCGATATGCTATATTGTTTTGATGCAAAATTAGTATTAGTACACGTTCTGCAGAGAAAGCATTCTGCCTTACCGAAAGACGAAATTGCTCTCTCTTTAACGTTTCCATGAAGGTACTAACAACGATATAAAACTTGACAACCTTTTTTGTTAATGACATTGTTATTCAACGTAAAAACAAAGGTTCCAAACCGTTATCATTACATTCAACGTTTTGTGAAGGTATTTTCTTGGCAACGTCCCCCCCCCCCCCCCCTAACCTTTGATAATATTTGAGAAGATTTGCTAGATATAGTTATCAAAACATGATTGCATATTGAATATTAAAACAATTAATAACTTAAACTAAATTGTTTTGAAAACAAGAAAGAGGTGAGCATGGCTTACATACCCCCGCAATATACTTCCATCAAGAGCCATTAGCTAGTAAAACATTATTACTGACAGCTTTTAATATCAAACTAGAGAATCTTCAGAAATACCAATACGTGTAATTTCTCTAAATGTAACAGCGTTTACAAATTCATTCCTTTGGAGCATCAGACCTGTTATTTGGACCAACTCCAATCAAACATCAAGGACGATAACTGCGTCAAAAGATATTTCTGAATCGGCTCAGGATTATCAGTAGAAGTACCAACAACTAAAATTTCTTTAGTTACTAAGAAAACTTATACCTATTGGAGTATGAGACCTGTGACGCGGACAAAATTCAATCGATACATTCAAGTGCCATAACTCCTTCGAAAATAATATTTCGGAATTGGCTTTCGAAATCGCTCAAGAGTATCATTTGCAGTTCCCCAAACCAAAATTTTGCTTATCTGGGTGTAGCAGTTTCCAAGAAAACGTGTCTCCATTGGAGCATCAGACATGTCGGATCAAACATTCAAGGGCCACAACTCTGTAAAAATGTTTTTCTGAATTGGTTTCTAAACCCCATCAAGAGTATCATTAGCAGTTCCCACAGCCAAAATTTTGTCAATCTAGGTGTAGCAGTTTCAAAGAAAACTTGTCTCCATTGGAGCATCAATCTGTTACTTGAACCCATTTAAATAAAACATTCAAGGGCCATAACTCTTTCTAAAAAATATTTCGGAATCAGCTTCGAACTCGATGAAGAGTATTATCAGAGGTAACCCTAACCCCTTTCCAAAATTCGCGTATCTAGATTTTCTAGAAAACTTGTCTACATTGGACACTAAATTTATTTTACGTCGTAGCAGGGGTATAAATTCTTCTTAAGATAGCGATTCAAAAGCTCGAGGATTAATCATTATATAACTACAGATAAAAAAGGTGTAAGACGATTTTGAGTTGACTACCACTTTATTACCGGATTATATTTTGAAGACTGTATTAAGTCAATTTGCCACTTTTATATAACGTTTAATGTAACGTAACGATATTTATTAACTACATTGTTTCCATGACAACAGCGCTAAAGAAAGATCATAGTTCACACATCGCTGAAATAATTAGGAAGCAAAAACGGCAATAGTAAAAATTTAATGTAATTTAAAGGAACTGTTATCAAAAACAAAACCTTTTTCTCTAACGTCATTTTCTACTCCGAAAAGAATCTAATTCTGTCATGTAATCAAGTGTTTAAATTACATTTGACCTCACATTGTTATCATTTCATGTAAAAAAACATTGTGTTAACCACGTTCGATTTCTCATCCAAAGGTACAAAGTTGAAATTACTACAGTCGTATACGTCACGAAATGCTAGGTTAATAGACCTCCATATTTACCCAACAGGAGTTCGGCAAGACACAGAGAATGTCCTTTTGATCGTAATTGATTTAATGTCTATAATAAATAAATGGTAAATGGATCGTAATGACTGAGTTTCCGCTCATGATGGAGGCGATAGGTCTTTAATTGTGGTTTGCGCCCAGAGTGATCAAGAACGAAACATGCGCAATTTATCTAGCGCAGGGAGATGGATCACCAGTTTTGTAATGACTGGTTTGGAGACAGACACGCGATTGTCTGTTGTTGATTTACCATGCGATACATATTCTATGACTGGGAAGCCTTTTAGGGGTTTGTCATGAAAATGAAAATGATTTTCCTTCTAATTTATCTGCCTGAAACTAATGTTACATCACAAGGCATATCGTCATTCGATGTCTGCCATTGTATTTAAAACGATGAGATGACAAAGAAAATAACATCTTTAAACTTCCTTTATTAAATATATGGTATCATTTCATTGAGAAGTAAGAAGTATGTTAGTTTAAGTTTCTGATGACTTAGGTGAGCAGTCTTTGGCATCCTGCCAAATCAGCGTATATAAATCCGCTCTCGCTCCTTCCGAATACCCTTTCCCTTTCGGGCTAAATCCCTCGTATGGCTGGCGGCTTGATATCCGTGGCTATGCTCACCTGTTATTTTTTCAGCCAACAAATGTCATTGATTACGAACTGTTAACTATTAGCTTCAACTCAAAGGATTTTTCCATCCGGGCCGTGCCGCTGTTGCTGAATGCGAGTCGTCCCATTGGCTAGTTAGATAGCTAGCGATACGGGGGTTTTGGCTTGAAAGAGATCAGGGTATCAGGAAGGAGCGAGAGCGGATTCATTTCGCTGATGTAGCAGGATAAGTTTTTAGTCAATATCAAGGTTCTGTTAGCGTAATAATAACGTCACTGTAACGACCATTGACACCTACACCGGACTGTTTTTAAACTGACAAGTAATTAAAAAAATAACTTTCTCTGTGTCAAATTCCCCAACTGAACGTTTACATGATCAGAATAAATTCAATTTTCATAACAATTTAAAATTGATATTATATTAAAACATGATATTATTTTGAAAAGATTTTAGCTTACAATATTCACCTATTTGCCTGTCCTTAGTCTGACATAGTAGAATCAAGCAATTAAAAAGAAATAACTGTCTCATTGGTACAGCTTCAAGGAGAAGAAAGTTCCCTACTGGAAGTTTACATGATAGGAATGGATTCCATTTTCATTACAATCTAAAATTGAATACTTTTTTTCAGTTTGGTATTAAAAACGACCATCAAATAAATAAAAGTGACGGCTGTGGCTCAGTATGTAGACGATATCTACCATAACTTTTAACGACAGGGTTCCATTTTCGTCCACTGACTTATTACCGCAAATCCAAGTATAAATTTCAAATGGAATTGATTTGTCCTTGTTTGGTGCTTATATTTATCAGGTTAGAAGAACGCCTGAATTTACACTCATAAACACTTTCCGTTTATTGCAGGGTTACGATTTAGTGTAGCTTATGTTAAGAAATGGCTACAATTGATAGTAACTCTACCTGTGGAACAACACCAAGGACAATATAGAGGTTACCTTGTCATAAACACTTTCCGTTTATTGCAGGGTTACGATTTATTGTAGCTTATGTTAAGAAATGGCTACAATTGATAGTAACTCTACCTGTGGAACAACACCAAGGACAATATAGAGGGTACCTTATGATGATGTTCTTACCTGCTTTTTTGTAAGGTGTCATGAATCTGGAGAGTTCCTTCACGTTCTGGCACGTGCTGCCCATCATCTTCTTACCTGTAAGGTGAAAATAAAAATTAAATAACACTTGTCAGCCGAAAAATGTTATTGTCGAAGTCTCAATAAAAGCAACTCACATCACACAGATTCGCGGGTAATCTAAGCTACTATCACGTATTCAGTTTGAAATAGGAATAGATCCTCGACTCGTACCAGAGAGTTTAGGTGTACGTATGAATGGTTGATGGTGCATTGAATATAAGTATAATACAGTTCATTGTGCTGTGTCTTACCTTATTCATTATCCATTAACTTCTATCATTAAGTGCGCATATTGAACACATATGCATCTTGTAAATACTTGGTGAAATGTTTAGTAGAATGTTTCGCCGTGGTTAGTTAGTTCCATGCTCGATGGTTTCAACGAAATACATGATCAAGATATTCTTGTTGACCATTACTTGAAAGCTCCGCTAAAAACGTAAATATTGACACATCTTGCAAAGAATGAACACAATGACAGCTTAAACGGGCTTTTATAGACTTGAGTATGATGTTTTATTAAAACGTATCAGGTATCAGGATTTCTTCGGCCCGTGTATGTTCATACATTGTTCGAAAAAGGCTAAGTCGAAGCAAACGCACCTTTAGGGACAGTTAGTTCTATGTTGGGAGTCACATATGTCAAACGTAAACAATGGGGATGTTCCATTAAGAAGCACTGCATATTTTGTATCCTTTTGATGTCACTCGGTTCTGTGTTAGTGTTCTACAGTGTTAGTTTTCAAGTTACATTTCATTTTAATAGAAAAAACCCCCAAAATATCAGTTTCGTTGTGGATTCTTACCTAAAGAAGGCAAATCGAAAGACATACCTCGAAACACCAATACACAAAGGGAAGTTGCACACAGTGATAATTATGTCAACAACATAATTTCATGAAAACATATGAAATGTAATATCTGTTTTACCATTATACCGAAATCTAATTTTTATAATGTTAAAACGATAAATGCAATAAGTGAATAATGCTAAAATGGAAAGATAGATCAATATTTGAGTTTACTAAAAACGTATTGATCCATGCAAACCGTATCAACATTACCATATTTATCAATTATGAAGTCGGGCGAATGAATATAAAGCATTTGTAAATCCTTACGGCGCATTTACTTGTGGACCAGAGGAATCGATGATAATTTGCTTAACATCCAAACTGACTTAACAAACATCAAGTAGGAAAATATTAGATTTACTTTGGTCGATTAAGTGATAAAAGAGTGTTTACTCATCAACTTTCTTTGAGACTTCTGGTTTGCTTTAATCCTTAAAGACTGATAAAACTTACCCTCAGACCTATGGAAGCGGAGATTTTTATTGATTTTGTAACAAAACTTGATCAGAAACTTGTGATGTGATCATTATCTTTATAACAGTATCATGGCCATGGTGGATGATTTTTTTTTAGGAAAGTGATGTCGTCAGCTGTAGATGTTTTCAAAAGATTCCAAATTTTGAAAAGAGTTATAATGTCTTGTGATGTGATAAATGTGTATCAAAACCTTAAAACGTTAGAGTATTTTATTATTTTAACAATAAGCTTAAACTAGTTGAAAAGTTGTTGGGTCGTGAGTGAAGTCATGTATTATTGTTACATCACATAAGCTAGCCGAATGGATGGGTATGCTAGCTTGGGCGTTGCAGAAGCTGGGAGTTTGAAGGTTTATTCCCTAATAAAATGAGAAAAGATTTGAGACACTTAAGGGAAGAGACTTCTCTCAAAACGTGCCTCTCTTTACCATGTAGTACGATTGGGTACCTGGTTTGGAAGTGGAAGGCAATGTTATAGACAAAAACAGAGCGCTTTTAATTACAACTCGGTTTCATACTCCATTGGAGTTGGGAATGAAAATGAACATATGTTTGTCCTAACACCAAATTAATAATTTTTATATCGCATTGAGCATCGCCGTTGTTTGTCCAGTGCAATATTGGACGTCAGTTGCACAGCTTTAACATAGTCGAAATGGCTCATCTTTTGTCCATGGTAAAAAACCATCATTCTCAAACTTATCACATGATTAATTTCTTCAAAGGCATTTAGAATTTGTTTTAGTGATACAAAATAATGTTATGGATGACAACTTCTTTATTTATTTCTTACCACGTTTCTGGGCTACTTCCAGTAGCATGATGTCACATTATTGTCAATTCGTTTTTCTAGGGGATAAGTTACTTTTTTTGGAATAAAACTTTCGTTATTGACTTAATAAGAACATTTCCTTCACAGTTACTCTGACTGAGAATAAAGGAAAATATTGTTTGACGATGTTGATTGTGGTATTCGAGATATCAAGTGAAACGGTGAAGTATGTGAGTTGCTTGAACACACGAACCATGGTACTGAACTTAAGTTTAGAGTAGCATTGCACCAAAACCTATCTGACAGTAAGTCAGCCCTGAACAGCAAAGTTGTAGATAATTTTTAGATGTGAACGGCAGGGTGCCAGATAATGTTGTGGTCTTAAACAACCGCTTACCTCGACTTTATCACTTCTCGATTTTCGTTCAAAGATTTTTCAACAAAATTAGCCTTTCATTAAGGCAGTGTGATTATCGGATGTGAAAACCCCACCTTGGCTAGGGGCTATAAAATTCGCGCGGTTGTGACGCAATAAACGGACTGTACAGAGTGGCGCATCATTATTTCAACTGAAATATCGCCTTAAATCATTGTTTAATTACTATTGATGCGAATATCTTTTTTACACCAAACGCTTAATAGTGTTACATCGTCAAATGATTTATCTAACTGAGTGGAACACATTCTCTGAAAATTGTTAATTATTGTTTTTTTCTGTGATATTGTTACGATAGATGTATAGATCACGAGGCAATGATTCTGTTATGACGTCACAAAAAGGGCTTGTGGTCAGTCATGCATTCACTGGTTTGTGGTCATATAGATCTAAGCGGCCCATCAAAAGTGGCATTCAAAAACGGCTATTATTACCAAACTGAACATATTTGAGTAGCGACCTTTGACGCACTATACAATATTGTAATCAGACATTCATATATTCCAAAGAAAATAGTGAAATATGTTTGTGGTTATGTAAACTTTAAAGAAATACTATGTGAGTTTTTGGAATCACAAATGCCATTTTTTTTCTATCAATTGTGACATATGATCGAGAAGTTCCTACTGTTGCAAAAACGTTTCATTGTAAGGCAAATTCGGATTTTACAGTGACAATATACAGGTATCACCATTGCGATTTTGACTGAAAACCGGACAATGACAATTATCAACCAAAATAAGAGAGAGGAGTTAGTAATGTTTTATAGATAACATAACTAGTATTTATTGATATGGCACGTGTGAGTTTAGCTTATATGCATAAACGTGTATAAGGCTTTTCATAGATTTTCATTGTAAACAAGCAGTTATAATATATTTGTCTTTTGGAGATTATATATGTGATTCGTTGTGTATTTACCTCATCAAGTTTTGTATTAAATCCAAACAATATATCATGAAAATAACGTAATGCCTCTTTAATGTGGTATTCAAGAAATTGACTCATTTGATCGAAATTAAACAGTATGTGGTGCTATGAAACTACAGTCCAACAACTTAATGTCAGTGGGTTTCGATATTCGTTTATATGCTTAAAGTACGGCGATTGAGCACTGGCTATTGCACGTTATTTACGTCGTCACCTCTATCAAATTGTACAAAATACTCCAACGAGTGTATATACAAAATATAAGGTTAAGTGGAGGTCCCTTTCCTTTTTTGCATAGTGTTATTAGCCATGTCACGTTTTCACATCCCTTGGGTATAACATGCCTGCACTTGATCAAGCGATTTGATAGTGCTAAACACTTCTTCGTCCTTAAAGATACATCAACGGATACTTAGTATTCTAAGCACGTACTCCAAGGAGTACCCAACGTGTACTTTGCTTTGATCTCAACTCGAGAAATGTATTTAACCTTAAGGTAGTTAGGTTGATAATTGCCAATTGGGAGCGTTATTTTCAGAAGGATGCATTTGGAGGAAATAATGAGACGGCAAATTAATCATTGAAATCTTTATACAACCACATTAAACCAGCGAAGGCGATACAGGCTTCTGACAGACACTTTCAAATTAGGTATAGGTATGGGTGAAATTCATCAACTCACAAGATCGAGGTTGAAAAGCAAATGTTAAAGAGACGCGTCGTGTTTTAATTGAAATTCTATTTTGATTTGAGACGGGCCAAAATGAGACATCTGTTGATATTAATACGAAACGTATCTCTATATGCTTAGTATATGATAGTTGAAAGTTGTTCCGGTGTTTCTTTCTACTGTTCCCTTCTTGCCATCTTGAATAACGAATATAAGTAATATTTAATGAACGTTCTAGAGCGGGGTGTTTAAAGAGCCACTCCGTGAGTTGTTTGAGTCATATATGCCAAACTTAATCAATGGTGTCATTTGATCGCGAAGTATCGACAGTTACCAAAAAGAAACATTTTAAAGCCAATTCGTTTTGTACAGTGACAATATGAAGGTAGAACTTCGATATTATGATCGAAAACTGGACAGTGGCGCGCGTCAAATAGTCAAACGTAATTTTGGAAACTTATTTAAAACAGCCAGGAGGGCAGTTGATAGTGTTGATAGTGTTAGTTAGGTTATATAACTAGTATCCATGTATATTGGACGTGATGTCTACACCTCTGTGCATTTATAAGGCTGTTTTCAGATTTTCCACAATTTGGCAGAAACTATGGTTAAAGGTAACTGTAAAATTTCAATAGTGCAAATAAATATGACAACCGTTATCTTAATATCATTTATGATACGACGTTTCACACCTAAAAGCGTATGTTGTGTGTTTGAGACAGACTTCGTACCAGACAATATGGAAGAATCAATGAAATTTGACTAGTGCAAACATATTTAATATGACAATGGTAATGTTTACTTTTTGGATAATAGGTAAAACACATACCGAATTATACATAGTATTTTGTATTCGCGAGATACAGATCGTACCAGACTACTTGGAAGAGGCAATGGTTCTAAGTAACTAGGAACTTTCATCAGTGCATATACAATTAATATGACAATGGTTACGTTAACATTGTGGGTAATAGGTGAGATACGTACCATGGTATACCTTGGTATACGGAATATGTTCTACTCACACACTAGTTGTACCAGACAAAAATGAAATATCACTAGTGCACACATGATACATATGACAATGATTATTTTTACGTTGTAAGTGATAGGTGAAAGTATACCGAAGTATATGGAGAATGTTACACTCATATTAGTGAGACAGATAGCAAACCAGACAAATCAGTAAATGTATAAATCCGATAGTACACACATGTTAAATATAGCAATAAGTATGTTTGCTTCATATGTCAAAAGTGAAATTTCAATAAACATACCGAATATACCGAGTATATTTTACCCGAGAGACACACATCGTACCAGACAACTAGGTAAATGTGATATTTCACTAGTGCACACATGATGACTATGACATTTGTTATGTTTACTTTAAGGGTAACAGAGATATTACATACCGAAGTATACGGAGTATGTTGTACTCGTGAGGCGCACATAGCACCAGACAACTAGGTAAATGTGATATTTCACTAGTGCACACATGATGACTATGACATTTGTTATGTTTACTGTAAGGGTAACAGATAAAATACATACCGAAGTATACGGAGTATGTTGTACTCGTGAGGCACACATCTCCTGCGTTGCAGCATTGGCTAGTCTGAAGACATTCCTCACCGGTTTTTACACACTGAAAAATATTTGAGATAAATTAGTTCCTTTGCCCAAATATTATTTGATATTATATATGAGCATACAACGAATAAAATGGAAGTAGATGGTATGATAAATATGTTTGATAGTGTAAGTTCATAAAAGCAGCTTGTTAGTTCTCAGATTCATAATAATTTATGTTCAATCACTTGCTTATCAAGGTGCAAATAAAAGTGGTATAAATTCAAGAGCTTGTCAAAAGCATTTATACAACAGAAATTTTAAGCCGTACGTGATCGTAACCATGGTTTCGATTCATAAAAAGGAATTAATAAAATAACTCGGAAAAACTATTATTTGTTTCAAACATTGGAAATATATTTTTAATAAAATCAGTAACGGTACCCAAAAGTAAAAAATTCTATATATTGTAAATTGAGTTTAATTAAATTGATGATATTGACATTACTATTGAATATCATGTGCATTTCACACACAATAAGCTAATTTTTATTTTCAAAAGTCAAGAGACGACATTCATTTCTTCTATAGTTTATAAACTTCTTAAATGAAAATAAAGTTTAATAATTATCACATTTACATTCCATGAAACAAATTTCAAAGGGTACAGCGCTTCGCGATGTTACACACTGAACTTTTGATCGTATCTATACTAATAATTGGGGCATCTGTCTGTCAATCATAAATACTAGAGGGGGCAATTTGATTTTAAGTGTGACTGAATACAACATTAGAAGACCGATCAGATTAAAACTATTCTGAACTAAAGTCGTTGCAATAGTCTGAATTGTCGCAAACTAAATTTAGTTTAATTATTGTCCATATTCGTATTTACAGAACATTAGATACATTCTACAGGGCAATCCAAGGGGTATGGACATTTTACCAAGAAAACCAACCCATACCCATGCATATCATGGTCACCCCGAATATCCTTCTAAAGTTCTGATTATATTAACCTTATCACTCCTGTGACCTATAATGAATACGGACTTAGATTTACTGCCCTTGCTTAAAGAAAGACAGTAAAACTTATACCTTGATCTGCAAACCTCTAAAAAGCCTCGTTACAGGAAGCTTTCGCCTAACGATTAGCAATTCTTGATCTTAGCTCATACTTTCTGTTCACAGCCAATCAGTGGAGAAGGTTTCCTTTCAAATTTAAAATTCATATTCCTGCGCATGCATGAAAAGGACTGTTAAAGACTTAGCTCCAGCAAACATCTATTTCTATTTTGCATTGCCATTGCATTATTATTTCAGGAATGATACTTTAAGTTCACATTTCTCGGATGAAAAATCTTTATAAGAATATCGGGACATTCACCTCTGCATGACCCAGGATGCTGTGTAAACCAGTAGGATAGATTTAAGGTCACCATAAATGATAATTTCATATTGGTACCCTTGATTTCTTTTGATGTTGACCAGTGTCCAATTATATCCAGTTGAGTATTTCCATATTTCATACATGTCTTTTGACCAGTTTCTGACTTCACGCTTCGTTAGAAACACAAACTACTGGTTGTTAAACTTTTGAACCAAACCATAATTGATAACGACAATTTCGATACCTGATGTTAGAGTTTACTGATAAGGACAGAGCTATTGGACGAAAGGGACTAATGACGGATTCAAGCACATTTCTGGATGAAGGAATTTCAATTTTACGTTACGACATACAAAGACTGCATGATGTAATTGATGATCTTTCAAGGTCCTGCAATAAGAAGTCTCATTTCATTCAATACTTTTTCGATTAATCAAATGTGGAATTTTTAATATACTAAGGGTCGTTTATAATTCTGTTCCTCTTTATCATTAACGAAGAGATAAATGTTTTTAGACATAGATTTTGATATGTGTATATCATGTATCATGTGTTTGCATCATACATAAGTTTCTGATATGTCAAGGTCTGAATTATTATCAAACTTGTACAGAATTTGCTTTTTCAACACACCAGTTGGTTAAAAAACTAATGAAATATTTTGTAACGTGCTTGTTTTATGTCTCGGGGAAAATACAACTATCTCTAAGTCATGTTTAATATGTAAATAATATACATAATTTACATTTCAGTGTTCCCAGAATAAATGTACTTTGAACTCGTTGCATAAAAATAGACCAGGTAGAAATTCTATGTATAAAACATATTATATAAAGAAAATCTTACTCGAAGAAGTTTGTTATTCATATTAACAAAATAAGTATAGATGTTTTCTCTACCCTAGCGAAAGCAATGGTTATAGATACACACTTGCACGAATTATCTTGTTAATGAAGAGATTCCGTGTTGGTGTGTTCTTTTGCCATTTACAAAACCAGATATGAGCAAGTTCGGCTGTACCGTTTCCTAGGTTGTTTTTTTTGCTAATTCTTTTTGTCAGAACAGGGAATAAACTATAATAATAGCCATGTTAGTGAAGTGACACAAGACAAACGAAATTTTGATAACTAAAAGACACATCGCGTACTGACGATTTTATCATGCCAATCGTTGGCGAGCATTTTGTATCTGATTGCCAATAAAACATCGTAAAGTGCGAATTTACTACACGAAGAAATAACACTTAATAGTCATACTTTACCTATCTTTACTGTTTTAAATTCAAATAGCCAAAACTGTCCATTTACAAAATGTAAATAAAGTACATATTTCCCCCAAATATTTAATTGATTTTCACAAAAATCGTATTTAATTTCGCTTCCGTTTTGCTGACAAAGCCATGCAAATAAGGTTTATTCATTTCTAAATCACAAGTTTTTTTAACAATCATAAGTGGCAGACTACCCCGTCTGTTTTGTTTTCAGGCAATGGAGGTCTAAAATATTTAAAATTGTTAAACAAAAGTTCAAATAGCCTCTCCGCAAAGAAAACTATATATATATATATATATATATATTTCTTATTGGAGTTGAACATAATATTATCCCAAGAGGTTACTAGAACTTCGACTGTATTTCGCAATGGTCCCAAACAGGCACCCTGACTTAGCACCCAATCAGTCTGGGCAGGCAGATTAGATTGTTTGCGGCGTGGGTGTAACGTGTTTATCAACGCACTATATCAATAAATAACAGATCAAGCTCTGAAATTACTGAACTTGGAGGTCATTCACAGAACCAATAAAACCCTTCCTAATCTATTTTCTTCTTTCGAAATAATTACTGAAGCATAGTACAAACAAATGTTCACCTAATTGGCACTCTGGTTATTAGGAAATTGATTCACACGGGTTTGGGCACACTTGTCAAGAGAAAAGGATTCGTCCGCAAAGGTCGAAGGGCTTTCATAATCCTGTAACCTTCCTCAAGGCGAAATAGTGCGCTATTCCGTGTCAAGCGTAAAACGTTCCCATTAAATTTCCCCCGACCAGTTAGCCAATTTGCAGCTGTTTCCAACGATTTGTGAATGTCAAGTCGGGTTCTTTTCGCCCACCTCGTGGCTCCCATTAGTAAAGTTGAAATCAATCCCAGCTCTTCAGACGAGACAAGCTAGCCCGAGGCACTTCACCCCTCCGCTGCAGTTATGAGGCTAATACAAAACACTAAGTAAAGTAAGCTAGACATAAAGCAAAACGGCTTTGTGTACTGGCTTGGAGGTTTTATAATTTGAGAAAAACTAGTATCATTGGCTTACGTTATTCAGCTTTTTAAATTGGTTCGCACCAAGTGACGTCGATTTAACAACGGTAATTTACGTCTGAGTAAAGGATAGAAAGACAAGGCAAATGAACATGGCCTTGCCATAGAGTGCACACGTAAAGGCGTAGAAAGGATTACGAATTAACTTGTAGTATTTATTACTCGTCCGGCGATTACTAGTGTAATACCGCTGCACGTATGACGTCATAATGTTGTATGGTTGTGACGTCACAAATTTGGCACCTCCGTCTCAATGGCGGCCAAGTCGCGGAAATGTTGCGTACAGTACACTTTCGGCAATCATGCTTGGTTACTGAGGTCAAGTAATAAACAGATTACTAAACTTTCTTCAATTTAATACTATTTTTAAAATTAAACTCGTTAATGATTTGGTATTAAACTCGCTTTCGCTCGGTTTATACTTAATTATAAACTCGTTTAATAAAAATAGTATTAAATGGAAGGTCGTTTAGTATCCTCTATATATCAAATATGTTTGAGTTCATAATAGATAGGACGAGCAAATCAACGTCACGTAAGTTTGCTTGCACACCGAAATGACGTGGAATTGATAGTGAAGTGACGTGAAACATGTATCAAATAGACGCCTGGCGACGATATGAGTGAAATCGGAACATGGTCAAATACGACGACCAATAGATAAAGGAAAGACTTAAGATATATTTCTAATAGAAAAAAATTAGACGTAATACGTAATATTCATCGGTAAATAACACCGATGTTGAAGGAATATGAGATAAATATATGCCAATGGCCGGATAGACGTAGAATACGTCAAAAAGACAAAGAGTAGAGGTGGAAAGGACGGTGAACGAGCGGCAACAATAGGTTGAATATAAAAAAACAAATGACAGACGGATGACAATAATGAGTAAATGGACGCTAGGCAATGAATCGACGTTGACTTCATCACGAACGGACGTTCAGCAAAAGTCTAATACCTATCACAGTAATAGGTTTCACAAAGACAAATTGAAACGAAACGTATCTCTCTCTCTCTCTCTCTCTCTCTCTCTCTCTCTCTCTCTCTCTCTCTCTCTCTCTCTCTCTCTCTCTCTCTCTCTCTCTCTGTCGTTATATATATATATATATATATATATATATATATATATATATATATATATATATATATATATATATATAATTTTAGAGGCATTTAGTTGCTTTTTATCTATTCTTCCGAAAGCTCATTTGGATAAGGACCGAGGAACGTCTTGGAAAATAAAGAACGTACCAGAACAATATAAACGTTTTACTTCAAACAAAAATAAAAAATCGGATTCAATCTTATGACACAAGAATTCTTGATGTGTTGCTGTCAACGTATGTGTTGTACAATAAATAATGTAAACAAATAGAGTTGTTTTATGTGATTCCTCTACGAGCAAGTGTCCTTAATTAGATTCTACAAATTGGATGCCGTTAGGGACATTATCGACACAGCGTTTCATCCGAAGAGTTGGATTAAAGGTCCTTTTGGGTTTCTTCCGTTTGTACAAAGACCTCTGAAGCAGGTTTTGCAATATTGGAACGGTTAGGTTTTACGACCGTTCTTATTTCCAGCTGATCGACGTTGAGCCAATTTTCTTGTTTCTCCATTAAAGCAACCTTTATTGATTTAAATCAACGTAAATTAGATAGTGTTTTTTCATCATCCTTTCGAAGTAAATTGACATTTATGGTTTGTTCAATCAAACAACAGAAGTTCTATGACAAAAATAATTAAAGGCACAAATGAAATGACCTTTGTTTGAAAAACAGGGTCTTTATTAAAGTTTTTATTTCTGTATTTGTCCAACGATTGACTTTTGTGATTTCAATATAGCGGTTTTTCAAACTAAAATAACTGTAATGTCAAAGTATTTAGTATCATCTGATTTCTGTAATTAGGTTAACAGGACTTCTGTCATTTACTGAAATGACGTAATTTTGCCAAATGTCAAACATAGTTGAAATGTTTAAACCACATGTTCCTTTTACAATGTTTCTTTGAAATTACATCAATATCTTTTGTCGGTAAGATGAATAAAACTCATTGGAGACAATTACTTCCAAATACAAACTCCATATTACATTTTATACAAGAACATATTCTTATGTATATAATAGTGTTCTTACAAACATAATTTCACTTACAACCAATCACATCTGAGGAATAATATTTTTACGAAACTCACTTTGTCAGTAAAATTTATTTTCGAAAACTTTTATGCTTAAAGGCATTGCGGCAGGTTTTTTTTTCAGAATTAAATTTCTTTAAATATTATCTTCAGAGGGTCAACATCTTACTCTCAACCCGATTATACGTAGTCGCATACCATATTATACCTTATCATACGAAAACTGCAGACGGCCATTTGAGCAAGAGAAATGTATTTGTTTTGCTTAACCAAATGTTTGAGGACTTCTTGATTATGAAAGAGTGTCTTGCCATTGGTAAAAGTTGTTTTAATTTTCACAACATCGCCCTATTTCCCCCCAAAACGTGCCTTTAAGGGATATCGCTTATGGTTTATAAAGTGACATGTAATAGAGATATTCTTCTGACAGTAGATTTTACAGTTCCATCATCAATTATCTGACATCACAATGTTTTTACACAATAAGTAATGCCATGACCCAAAACCCGATATCAGTGGTGATGACGTCAAACGTGTGGTGATGTTAAAACCAATTGGGCATTTTTGCAACAGAATATCATGAGGGAAGAATTTTAAACAAAAGAAAACATAATTATTGCGCCCAACGAAAACTCGGAGACTACCACCGAGGCAGCATTATTCTTGATGGTTGATATGCAATTGTGGAAACGTTTCTTTTGGTAATGTCTTTAGTTTGAGATTATTGGTTTAAACATGCATATAGCGCTGTGACATCATCGCCCGCCGCAAATTAAGATATGAAATGTAAAGACTGAGTTGAGAATCCTTGTAAAAAGAAACATCACCTATCGAGTTTAATTATGTTAACGTTAATTGAACATATCAAGTCAAACCATCTTCACATTCAAATCCTAATGTCAATGTCATCAAACAGAGATCATGTGTCTAACCTAGAAGATATGTTTCCAGCAACTATTACTTGCAATAGTCTATTGAAAGGCCTAATATGGGTGTTCATAGAGTGAATAACTCAACATCAACTAAGACCTGTATCTTCTCAATAAGATGTATGAAGTAAAATATAAAGAACATCCAGAGAATGGATCGTGAGGTACTGCACTGTATGCCTTCTTTGAGAGGCATTTAGTTAGTATCTAGACCGAAACCTCGCAATCCTACAATAAAGAAGTTGTAAATCCATATAACTTGTTCTCTATTCATTATCGCTAGATTTGATTAGGATTTAAAGAAAGCTATACATTCAAAATAATATACCTCTTCGTTGTGAATAAAATGAGTCCAATTTAGTTTCATGATATAGAAAAGGTAAGGAAATCCTGAAATTGAATTTTCCATTTGCGGTTAATCATTCATTAATTTTGTAATTTTTTGACTCAAAGCTGTTCAATGTTAAAAAACTAACGGCCTTTACTTTTCAGGGGACAGTGCAATATTGGTATTTTCGTGGAAGCAAATTTCAAGATTGGCATTTCATTTTATACACAAAAGTTTAAATACATGATTATGGCATATATAGTTTAATCATTATCATTTTTGTTTTGTTGAATAGTGAAAAGGCATTAACAAAGATAAGAAAGATACGTCTGAGTAAAGGATAGAAAGAAGGCAAATGAACATCACCTTGCCATTATCTAGAGTGCACACGTAAAAACGTCGAATGGATTACGAATTTGCTTGTAGTATTTAAGAAACAATATGTGAAACCATTCATACATGGCATAAGCATTCAGTCTCAAATCCATTATTTGTTAACATGTTAACAGCGTTTTTTAACATATCATCATATAATGCCAAACATGACGCATAATGAAAGATCTGTTCCCAAAACATGGTATATAAACAAACTGATGAATTACTGATCAACCATTGGAGGTCGAGGATTGAAATAGCAGGTATGTTTTTTCAAAAGAATCACTGTAAAATGTAATTTCATAATATATAGAAATTGCATACTTAAGGAAAACTTTGAATCGACGATCCATTAACAAAAACATTATTGCCAAACAAAATGTATTAAAAATGGCACCCTAAACAAAGGTTTTCAATTTTAATCTTGCGATGATAACTATTTGAATACGAAAATATACATTAGATTGAGCATTTAACTGAAAACTGTCTTGCTAACGACAGCAACTGATTCACCTCACTTTTCACATTCGTCGTTGCGGTAAATTATTTGCAAAAAATTCTTTCCGCAGCCTGAGCGTCTTTCTAAGACAATTTATCTTTTACTTTATCGATCCCACACAAAATTACACATGAATCAAAAAAACAGTCGAACATGAAGGAAATGTAACTAGATAAGGTTTAGTTAGGAAAGTAAATATATCCTTTCAAAAAACATCATAGGCATTCCCTTTTTAAAGAGTTGTTAACGATACAAGATTCCTTTTTCTGCTATTTGAATTTGCTACTGAAATGAAAGCCTTTTCCTTAGGGAAAAAGAGGCCATATATGAATTATGATTTTCACCACTTTTATATCTCGCATTGATTTCACATGTTTAGTTATAATGACATCCATTTGGTGCAATTGCCGTCAAGACCTAATTGCCATAGGACCCTGCTCAAACGAGCCAATCGGTCTTCTTTTTACACGCGTGACAATCGACAGAGAAACTCTGCTCTGTGATTTGAACTTCCGCTACTGAAATAGAGCCGATATTTTCCCGTTTGAAAGTGTCAAAGATCATGCTAACATCTCGCGAGATTGAACGCTCCTGCTCGCTTTGTCTTTTCTGTCTTTTCGGAGGCCTCCAATTAATCAACCGGGCCTTTTCATTGACACATAGTGAATTTTCTTGCCATAGTAACTATCCCGTCGGACTCACGGAATTGGGGTTATTTCCTCGACCATTTCCACTAACGCCTCTTTCTTTAAGTGGTCAGCACCTTTTGACCAGTCATGACATCACGCTTGGGTGAAAGTGATAGTCTGGGAAGGCACGATGCAGATGAAATCAACATTTTTCTGCGACTAGACAATTGCATTAGACGTTTCTGTATTGCTGTAGACGTTGCGGTTTACATATTAAGTATCACGCATTCAGTAATTCAAAGTGATATGTCCTGGTTTGATGTTTGCTAATTCGTATAACTCGTATGTTTATATTTGCTAATTCACATAATTCCTCTATTTGTACTACCAATCTATCTTATTCGTATATTTACATTCTCTAATTATCATAATTCATGCTCTTATTCATAATAATTGCTAAGTCTGCAGAAATACTTATCAAAACTATAAACATCCTTCGTTGCCCCTTCTTCACATTCGTATTCTTTTAAACAAAACATTGAAATCAGATTAAATTAGATTTTTTTAGAAAAAGAACCTTCTTGAGTATTTTTAGACTAAGATTTTTTTACAAGAAGACCTTTGGTAAGCTTTAAATCACCGTAGCACTTCTCGTTTTTTATTTGTTGAAAATGTCCTTATCAAATATCAGTTTATGCAAAATACATTTTCTACTGATGGTATATCTTCTTATTACTTAACCTGAACAAGACAAGATGTTATTTATCACGCGAACACTTCATGTAGCCATTTCGGTGTGAGCACCCTTCGATCTTCAGGTTCAGGAAATACTTCCTTCTTTTTAAAATTCCTTTTATCAATTTTTAAAGATTGCTTGCAATTGTCATGTTTCTTGAGATTACATTGAATATTGACTTGTTTGCAGAAAGTCTAACTGATATTTAAGGAGAAACGATACAAGTTTACGCATTTTCACGATGTATTGGGGACCTGTACAACAAATAGAATTTACCTAAATTCCCTCTCATATAAATATCAGCAACAAGCTGCCTTTTAAGCAAGAAATATTTGCGTTGTTTCAACTAGAGTTAATATATTTGATAAATTAATATGTTGACACTGATATAGAAAATTCTTTTCGTCAACGTCATGATACGAACAACATTCTCCGTTGTGCAAACATAAGTTCAAGAAAAATAGGAGTTCTGGATTCTGAAAATGTCGATGAACTCAAAAAAAGGATATTTGTATAACAGATAGGCAAAGAAAATAAATGCTTAATTTGAAGTATTTTGTTGAATCATTATAACGTATCTTCAAGTTCTAGTTCTGTTTAGTGAGGATGAGACATACAACATGTGGTTGGCAACATGTATATGGCATAAATATATATCACTGGAGTATAATATAAATTCTCAGCCAAATATTTGCGGACAAACAATAAGCTTTTAAAGATAAATGGTAAAATTGTTTAAACATTGTAAGCCGGATGTTTTAACTTTCAAACAAGAACACAAGAGAAAATTTGTTTGATCTAGTAATCCATTTCAACTAATGTCATATTTTGATCAAGGCAAAGCCAATAACCCAAACTGTAAAGATCAAAGGTGATATGTACAATTGAAAATAATGGAAAGGTTAGATCTCGGGTTGTGATAGTTGGCGTTGTGATATTGTATGCAGCTTTTCACCACATATAAAACATCTCCCTGAAGTATCAATTCATGCTGTACACATGTCAAATGTTAAAGACAAAATACATTATCTCTGCTGAAAAGGAGATACGTGTTTCTTGTCTAAACTAGGACTATACTAACGATGAAGGCGATGATGGACCTTTAAATTAGACAAATCACTTAAACTGATATACATATGTCTTTACATTATCATTAACCACGTCTATTTTCTTTGATCTCTTATTCTTTAAGTCTGTCACTAGCTATATAGCTGTTAAACAAAGTTTTGATTTATTAATCAAATATAGTGTAATTATGTTATGAGATTAACAACAAACATATTTCCTTGTATAGAATCTAGGCATTCTATTTCCCTTACAACTCATAAAATATACATGTTTTAAACGCAGGATGTAGTTAACTAGAGAACAACACTGTTCAAGACGAATCCTGTTTTCGAACTTCGACAATAAGGAAAACGTGTTTTAAAATGTTTTTATTGAAATATTATCGGACACAAAACAAAAAAATTCAAAGTTGTCTTTTGATGAAGAACATATCAATAAATAGAAATGACTTAACGAGTAAGATCAAGGTGAAATACAAAATCACCGATTAAAAATGTAGGTATTGTACACTTTGATGTTTTGCCTTTGGGTAAACATGTAAACAAAACAATACTTCCCCCCATCATGGTAAATTGAAAAATAACAAATATAACGATAGCAATCCTACTTCCGTATTAATTTCCTAACGTCATCTTAATTATAATATAAATGCAAACTATTTATGAAAAATCAAATGAATAAACAAAAAATAATCATCTACTGAACATCTAAAGTTTGAAGAATCAATAAAAAGTTAAGATTGACTTTCAAACGTTAATGTCTGTATACAATCATAACAAACTCTATGTCATTGTAAGAAAAAAATTGTAAAACAGATTTCAAAGGATATAAAGGGAAAGACCAATCGGGGAAAAAGTCGTAACGAACAACACATCAGTAATGCCATTGCACAGCGTCTAAACAAAAATAAGTTACACTGTGTAAGACTTCCTATATAAAGTAATAATTTTTCGAAAAGTTTAACCAGTCACCATATCTTAGCAAACATCTTTAAAGACAAAACTTTAGATCATTTAGTGAAGTGGTCATTTTTATACTACATATTGTGGAATGCCAGGAACCTTTTTCCATATACGAAAAGGGTAACGGGTCCAAAATAGAAAATCAAGAATTTTTTTTGGCAATAAAATATTATTTTAACACAGTTAGTGACAATTGTTTCGTCAAATTAGGCGATATAGTTTATAATCATAAGATAATCATTATACAAATTTTAAAAATAATTATGAATCACAACATTAGAAGATTAGAAATTTGAGTTTTTGCATTTTGAACCACAGTGTTCATAAATCCCTGCCAAATGTGTTCCTGTAGTATTTTGAGTATCATCTTTATATAAGATATAGGAATATGTTTTTCTCCATCTTCATAACTTTTGGATGAATGATGCTTGAATAAGTGGAACATATGAGCACACCCTTTATACATGATATTTGTACTAAATTTAAACGATATGAAAACAACTTGTTGAGCAGCTGTTAAGGCATTTCTTCTCCTAAAAATGAGACACCTTATTCACATACAATGTATTGAAATTGAAAGTGCAATTTAAAGTACATTTTAGGGTACAAAGATCGAGCCAATCCATTCATTTGATCATTGTTTTCAGACACGCTTGAAGCCATATACAAATAAGGCTTTAAAAATCTGCTTAACAGTCATTTTGTTATCATTTCTTAAAGGGGCACAGAGTATGTTGTTGGGGTAATATATGTCAAACTTCGTAAATGGTGTTATTTCATGGACAAGTGGTGGGTCTTTCTGAAAATAACCATCTCAATGCTTATCAGTTAGCATTGTGACAATAAACAGGAAAAAAGTCGAGATAATTTATCGAAAACCGGACAAGGGCGCGCGACAATGACTCAATGACAATGATATAAACCTATTTATAGCAGACTGACTGAAAAATATATGTTGTTAATGCCTAGTAGATCAATTATCTATTGTAAATGTTAATGAGACGCTGAATTTGACTTTTAAAGATTTATATGGCCGGTTTTAAATTACAATAGAAAAAAAGAAAATCTTATAATCTTGGAATTTAAGAGATAAAGATGCAACTTTAGATAGGCGATTTGAACTTATCTCAGGTCATAGGATATTTTGGCTTTATTTAAGCCACATACAAAATTCATGAAACATACTCTGTGTCACTTAATGTGAAAATACTGCACTCATGAACTTAACGTCAAGATATAAATTCTGTTTGGAAAGTTATAAAAGCAATTCAATACATCAGTAACATATAAAACATATAAAAAAGCCATTAGCTTTTATTAATTCTATTTGGAAAATGATATTAACATTATGTATCTATAACAAATTGAGCGACCAATCTCACAATGAGATTTTTCATGTCACAATTTGATTAATTATGTATCCATCAAATATAAAAGTTTATGTTGTATATATCGATAAAAGCACGAGTTGATGTGTTAGATAAAAGCGATCTGACTGTGTCTCCAGGGGGCTACATGGTGTTTACGTTTAAAGGAGTCGATAATGAATTTTTAAAACTTAACTCGCAAACGTTTCATCCATTACAGGACTTTCAACATCGATGAAAAAAATATAATAAATAAGCAATTATTTTACTGTTTAGACATCATCAAACACCATGAACATTGTTAATGTATTGAGCATCAGGTTTACTTGAGATATATCTGGGTCTTTATATTCAAAATTGAGTTTTGTGCTAAATGTTTAAGGATAATTATCGAGAGCTGGTTATTACAAATATCATAGCAGTGGCAATCAAGACCACAATTCATTGCTCAACAACTCCATGGAAACAAATAAAAACCTGTACATAAAATTAGAGGGAACAATAGCATTCGTGCATTTATTTCACATTCTTTGAATGAAGAACTTTTAACCAGATCTGGTTAGACTTCTTTTGGGACAGGTCATAGTGTAAATGAAGAAAAAAGTCATTCCGAATACTGTACAAACTAAAAGAATCCCGGTCGTAACGTTTTATTTACACCGTTGTATAGCTGAAACTGTAGTGAAATTAGTAACAGTTGAAACTTACCAAAATAGAAATGTTACTTCGTGGTTTGCAATTAATTTGGTAATGGCAAACACTTAAAATAGTTTTAATTGATGCATGTCTTGCATTTAATTACAAACAGTATGTTGTTCGGGTCAAATATGTCAAACTTGATAAACGGTGATATTTTTTTTATCTCAAAGGAGTGTAGCGAAACGACCATATGTACAGACGGTTATGCAAAACCATGAAGCGATGCGACTAAAAAAATACGAAATCATCATTCAAGCGACGATCAGCACTTTAAACAAGTTTAAATGTACCTACAAACGTGTACTATGTTTTGTTGCAATTATACAACAAACGTTAAATAAAATACATACAGAGTCATCAGAAAATAATATGAATTGATTTACTTTATATTTGTTGTGTTAACACTCAGTTAAAAAGGTCCTCAATGTCTACAAGTTAGGCATACAGTCTACATGATACATTTAGTTATTATGTGATAAGTATAAATCTTCGTTTGCTTTTTTTCAGACGAAGTTTCGTACACAACGCGAGGGACGACCTAAAGAGCGTCGAAATCGTTTCCCGACAACAGATTCAGATTGCGTGAAATACAAGAGTAGAATGTGATGATGAAGGATGAAGAATATGCAAGGTGTCATGAATAAGCTTCTGCATGAAGGTAATCAACGCCTTTTCTTCATGACAAAAAAGTAATCCACTAGTTTCCATTTGGCTTAGCGTCACTAGAGTGACAGTAACTAGATGCTTTAGATATCTGATTGACAACAGATCATGTTTTTGTTAGTTTCAAACACGAAAACGTTCGTTGTGATCTTGGAATGAAAGTTAAAAATCTTAGCGCTCACAAGAAAACAAAATAAAGGGAACGACGGTTATTAGATTTGTACTTACAGATTTGGAAATCAAGATGATTGATAACCAAAACCCAGATGCAACCATAGAGTTAACGATAGTAAAGTTGCTTGTTGATGCAGTGATATAACTTTAGTCAGTGAAATGAATGATGTTGATGAGGTTAATTAGAACAACAATTACAATATTGATAATGCTAATTATCATCCTTCTAATTATGCTAATGATAATGATGCTGTTACTAATGCTGATAATGCATAATAACAACAATGATACCGATTGTTATGATGATGATGATGATGATGATTGTGATGATGATGATGATGATGATGATGATGATGATGATGATCATGTTCATGATGATTATTTCAGTTATAATGATTTGAAAATTAGCAGGCTCAACGTTCATGTGGATTACCCAAGCATATCTCCAAATTCAGGGATTAGAAAGTTGGCCCAAAAAATCGAAATAGGGTATAATTTTGACAAGTCATCTAAACACGATTTCATTTGAAACTATACAACACATAATTAGGATAATTTGGCGGGATTCGAACTCAAGACCTTGAATAAGATTCCTATAACACCTCCTCACCAGTTAACAGCTTGGGTAGCTGCAGTCTCATTGAAATGAAATCTACATGCTTCACTCCATTATCTGCGTAACGTGGTGCAGCAAAATTAGATTTTATTTTAATGAGATTGGAGTAACTGATGTTAAAGTTGTTGAGGCATGTATCAATTAAGTGATTGTAAATCATACACAAACCAAAATCCTCGGGCTAAATTTTCTGATACTCTAATCTAGAATTCGAAGACGATTATACAATTGGAAAACGCCAAAGGCAGCGGTTATGAAGTGAATGTGGAAATGATGTATATACCATCGATCTGGCATTGAAGAAAAGTCTCACTCAGAAAAACAAACAAACAACTTATCGAGGAAGAGGCTTAATTCCGGTAATTATCATATATAATCTATTTCGTAACATATTTTGTCACATTACGTGTCAACAGTCTTCTATCAAAAAAGATAGATCCTATAGTATCAGGCATAATCAGAAAAATATCACGAGAATTCTTCTACGATCTAAACAATTCATTAACTTAATTTTTTTCCACATATGTGTGTCACACATGTATCATTATTTAAATCCAACTCCTTACAACATTGGACATATCATGATGTACCGACTTCCTGTAATCTTGAAAAGGGCAACAAACAATCTCATTACATGTGCCAATTAAATTCAAAAGGATGTCAGGATGATGCATCGTTTTTTCAATTGGAGTTCCTAAACCATCTTCAAATCCTACGCATTTTCGAAATCAGTAACACTCTAAACCATCCTTAAAAGGCTCAAAATCATCAGTGAATCGGCTGCATAGCAAAACCATGGATTCTGCCACTATGAGGAACTGATTGCAAGAAATCTGATGACATCGGGGTTAGGATGAGACTATCCTAGGCCCATTAATCACCCCGGTCGACCTCCTCGCCTTCCCCCCACAATAAATAAGCTTCATGACAGCTTATCAATAGATACAAGAGCAATCGGGAGAAATCTAACTACGCATCTACTATAGGAACACTGGAAACACTTACGACGGCCACGATGACTTCTATTTTTCTGCCAATTCAGTTTGGTAAATAAAAAGTTTGATTGAATACTTATACGTACTTGTTTGCCACTCATTACTCGTATAGATGGGGAAATCTTTAGGGTGTGGGTTCAGGAATAAGATTTTTAGTATAAAAGTAATATTGATAATCGTTTAAAACCCAGTAGTTTTCAAGTAATAAGCTTAAGGCGTAAACAATGCTCGTGATTAATGTTTTATCAATGGCATCAAACAATGTACTTGAAAAAGGAGACCCGTTATTTTCATACAAACATTTATAAGACAAACGTATTTCTTTGAAAACAATACGTCCAACTTTTCCTTGTAATATAAGAGCACCCTATACTATAAGCAGCTGATTTCTCTGACGAAAGCAACGTTATACCGTAATCAAGCAAAGACAATATTCTAGATCTGTGTATCAGTGTTGTTTGAGATCAAGGACTGACTGAGACGTAGTGTAAGAGGGATTAAGTAAGAATAAATGGACTTAGGTACTTCACTGGGGAGACAGTGATGTCAGTCTTACCTCAGTTATCATCCTTCAACTCTTGGTACTCATGAGATATCGTGAAGACATATGACAGAATTATACCCCTGAGGTTAACAGGAGAAAACTTGCAGAATTCATGTGTCTATAGTATTAATCTGTCGTGAGAATATTGTGACATTCACTTCGTCTGTAGTAAGAGAGTGACAATAAATTGAAGTATGGAATATTGAATTACGGATTGGTTTTGATAACAACTTCTTTATTGTGAAATTCGCAAGTTTCGGGGGAAATGATCAGAGGTTGAATAACTTCTATTAGATGAGAATGCGGTATATTCCTTTTCCTGAAGCAAGGGGATATCTGACAGTGTGTCCAATGAGGTGGCTCCCCAATGTGGTTATTGCTGTTGACGTTGCCGTCAGAAAATGTTCGCGTATTAGCAGATACCGGAAATGGTCGTTCCTAAGTGCCGTAATGATACGTGAAGACGCTTTTTTGGGTCAGAACATTCTTGGCTTGTTCGTTGGAACAGCTAGATGATCTTTTGTATTGAATGTTTATGGACAGGGTTCTTTAAACATGACCATTAGCAGAACAGACCAGAATTTTATTTCTCGTAAATCACCTACGTGACATAGAGAACAATAAGATCAAGTAAATAACCTTAGTGTATTGAATATATACACATACAAAATGAAAATATAAGATATACAGTTAAACTTGTTCTTTGGAGTCGTTTCATATAAAGATAAAAAAACAACACAGACCTTCTTAAATGGAATTAGCCAATTTTGATAAAAGGCTGTTATGACTGGATTCTATTAGGGAGATGTACTTTTAAACTGAAGGATATTTGCAATATTATTAAGGTAAGTATTTATCAATTAATTGGGATAGCAAGGGGCAGACTAAAAGAAATGGAAGTCGTCACCGATGAAGATATTACAAATTCCTTTATTATAATTAACTATTGGCCAGTTTCAATCTATGTTTTGTCGTTTTGAAGCGGGTTAGTCAAATTAGGAGATTGATAGGAAGTTCTAGAAGATAGGGGTCCATATGGGGTTTTCTTTATAAATTTGTAGTTTATGAATCAATTTGGGGAGCAGTCCACGTATGAAAGAATTCATCAATTAGGACTAGTGTAATAGAGGATTTTAAAATATGCAATCTATTGAAATTTTTATATCTCCATACATAAAAAAAAACTATTTTCCGCAATATTCCTTCAATTGAAGTAAGCAAATTAAAATTGAAGTTAGGGTTAGCATATTGTAAAGTGTGCATAAGTAGGTACATTTTATATGATAATTTGTGAGGTTATCTCAACATTTTAAGCTAAAATGAAATAATTCTGGTTTTGATACAAATACTAAGAGGATAACGACAAAGCTCACCATAAACCATGTCATTGGATGTTGACATTTTTAATTTAAGAATACATTTACAAAATTTAAGATGGAGCCTTTTAAGAACCCCATTTCTCAGGCTGCCTGCTGTGTTTATCTAATGACCTGATTTGGAGGCAATCAAATTATATTTTCTGTGAATCAGTATTTGGTTCTTTGGCTTTTTTGCTCTAAATATTACTATGTACAAAGAGACTCCATGGACACAAAAGAACTCAGGAATGTTTTTTAACTATTCAAAAATATTTTTTAAGCATAGATAAACCGATTAAAGTTGGTTAGTATCCAATTTTATTTGTATCGAAGATTTAATGAGGAATAACTTGAGCATAATAAATTACACTTTAAAGAGCCACTGCATGATTTTCATAACATATAATTTACCTTTGATACGAACCTATATTTCATATATGGTGATATAAAATCAAAACATCTTAACTTTCCATGTCCAAATACTGGTTTTCTATGAAAATCTAAAAACAGCCTTATAAATGCACAGAGGTATAGATATCACGTCCATTATACATGTATACTAGTTATATAACCTTACAAACACTATCAACTCCTAACTGCCTTCCTGGCTGTTTTAGATAAGTCTCCAAAATTACGTTTGACTATTTGGCGCGCGCCACTGTCCGGTTTTCGATCATAATTGCGACATTCTACCTTCAAATTGTCACTGTGAAAAACCAACAAACTTAAAAAATGTGTCTTTTTGGTAAAAGTCGATACTTCGCGATCAAATGACACTATTGATTAAGTTTGGCATAAATGACTCCAACAACTCACGGAGTGGCTCTTTAACATCTTGCTTTTTTTGGTAACTTTTTGTGGTAACGGTTTTTTTATGCTATGAAATGTAGTTCTACGACATTCTCTATTTTTTGGAGACATACTTATCTGCTTTGAAACTAAACAAAACAAAAATTGTAATTAGTTGCAATAGAAACAACTTAAAAATGATTCGAGAATTTTCTTGTCCCCTAGTTAATATTCATGTTTTGAGTCTAACATGTTTTCCTAAAAAAAGTGATTTGAATGAAATGAAAACAAAAGAAGGCATACAGAAAAACAGAATAAAGTATTCAAACAGTTGGAAATGTATTTTACAGTATTTTTCTTTAGGACCTATTACAATATAGTTTCGTTCTAAACTAGACCCCTGGTAACTACATCTTTTTCATTTGTACATTTCAAAACTATTCAATGAGCCAAAGGAAATGTGTCTTTCATTCATACACCAAGGATATGTCTTAAATGCTTCAAATTCATCCTATTATGCTTGTTCTGTAAATCTGTCATATTTTCAGAAACAGAGGACATTCAACTGAGCGATAAAATTACCCATCATTATGAGTCTTTGTACTCCAAATAATGGCATTAGAATAACAAAGCCTCATTTACTACATCTAAAATAACTTTTCATCACTTTGAACTTACTGCAAATATCATGCTATATGATGTTAAATAAAGATCGTCTTATACAACCGTCAATCTTCCTAAAAATACCAAGCTTTGAGTTAATGAAGAACATTTAAAATTCCTACCATTTTCTTAAAGATAATTCTCATGGCATCACTACATCACACTTGGCAATAATGAAGTCGAACATACATAAACGTTATCCTATTCAGAAATATTGTTTTGAAACCGATGTTGTGTATGAATTCATTTGTGCAAAACGAAATTACCCAAAAATCAAGACTAAGTATTACTTCAAAGATAAATAGAGATGCTTGTATGCCATGTGCCAAAGAAGACTATCTGTGATAGGACAGGAAGTCAGTTTTTAACCTAAGTCCTCAACAAGTATTTCCCTAGATGTAAAGACAAACATATAGCTAAGTATAGCTAGTTTTAACTTGATTTTGTTGTAGGTGAAGTGAGGTAATTCATGGATTGAAGAGTACTTCACCTATATCAAGGCTACTAATGTTGTAGCTATGTACTACGGTGAACCTGAGAGCATCGACTGGAACTAGCAAACCTTCAGCGGTACCACTCTGAAATTCAGCGTAACATTACATCAAGGCCTTAATGAATGCAAAACAGTTCTCTACTGCAGACAAATTTGCCGAGCGCGTGGCAGGATTCCAACTCGCGACCTCATGATCCGAAGCCTAACGCGCTAAACATTGCACCATCCCGCGCCCCTGAGGATAAGAGTGTGGTTTGTTCAGCAGAGGATGATCAACAGATCATTGCAGAGAGATCTTAAAGGTCTTCTTGAGAACAAGTATGAAGGCTTAAATCTGAGAATTAGGAGGCATAAGCTGACACATCAGCCATTACGTTACAAGACAAAATCATTATTTCGATGGCTTCTGAAGAGACAACGTCTTCATTGATAACCATAAGGGATATCATGTATTAACTGTGCTAACTAGAATTTCGTCTTATTAATCATATTAATTAATACTGATTTTTATAGTTATGCATACATTTTACAAAGAGTCTTGGAGTTCTTGTTTCACGTTGTTTTGGTTACCTTTAAAAAAATTCATTTTCAATATAAAGTAATTTTTTTAACAATGACATGTATATTCTCATATACATGTATTTGAAGCAAAATGGTTTTATTCTGAATATCAATTTATAAAAATAAAACTTTCTATAGATATATAGGATATTGCTAGAAATGAAATATTGGTAAGTATTCACAAGAGTAAAACCAAATATCTGTTTTGTTTTTAAAATGTAGGTCTTGAAAACAACGTTCTGGTTGTTTATATGTTATCCTTCACTAATGCATTCTTACAATTCTATGCTTTTTGAGATTTTCTTTTGTTCATCTGAAAACATTTAATCTTATAAGATGAAAACGGATGATCGAGAATAACAGAGCCCACCCATAAATATGCTAATCTTTGAACTGAAACATTAATCAACGCCCTCTTTTCATCGAAATAACATCACACATGGCTATAGCTACAGACAAAAGGTCACTACAAATGATTACAGATTGTGTTTTTTATGATGATACCATGACCTTAGAGAATTCGTATTTATAAACATATTACACAAAACATCAATGAATTGCTGAAAACACTTTGGTGTCACAGTTGCATCCAAAATGTGTGTTCACCTTGTTTGAAAGTTTTTTGATCGAAGACAAAGGGTATCCTATTTTCTTTTTGACATCAATTATTGCAATTATTTTTATCCACTGTAAAACGTTAACTTACATTGCATAAAGCGTAATCGAAAAATGTATGCATCTTTAATTTATTTGCTATGAAATATTGTTATAAAAGGGGTTTAAGTCTTCTATAATTAGCATAATAAGATTATACCGACATAACATCTACTTATGTATTTCTTAATGAAAAAATATTATCAAAGAACAGTGAAGGAATGTTTTTAATGTCATTTTAAGCTTGTCAGATTAATTATTACTCGCCCGTATAAGATACTGCAGAGTAATATTTATACGGCGATATTAAACTAGTGTAACACCGCTGCACGTATGACGTCTTAAATATTGTGTGGTTGAGACGTCACAATGTTGGCACTGCCATCACAATGGCGGCCAAGTCACGGAAATGTTTCGTTCAGTACACTTTTGGCACTCATGCTTGATTCCTGAGGTTAAGTAATAAACAGAATACTAAACTTCCTTCAATTTAATACTACATGTATGTTTTATTAAACTCGTTAATGATTAGGTATGAAACTCGCTTTCGCTCGTTTTATACTTAATCATTTACTCGTTTAATAAAAATAGTATTAAATGAAAGGTCGTTTAGTATCCTCTATACAGCTGCAATTTTGTTCACTTACCACTGAATCGTAGTGCAAATATCATGTAATTTGGGTTTCGTTTCAACGTCAATAGAATAACTTCAGCAAGACTGACAATGGATCACCAACTGTCCATGTGTGAAATAGCCATTCTTGAAGTCATTTTGGCATTGCCTGGTCACTCGTGCAAAAATTCGAATTTTATTAAATGTCGAATAAAAAGTTCCATATCGACTCTCTGAGATTAAAACCAACCTAATCACATTGACTATGTGCTTGAGAAATAAACGTAACTAATTTTTAAAGAAGTTGATTACTAATAAAGGATTTTATGGAGAATTGTTTTTTAGAATTTCGGAATTTTGACCCCTGGTCACTTCAATGACCTGCCAAAACTGTTATGGGTAATTGTGGGGTTCGATAAACATTTGCCTGAAAGAAGAATGGATCTGCATATGTGTATTGAAACTTCAATATCATACGTTTCTTTTTCGCAACGCTACGATACTTCAAACGCATCTCAAATTACATGATATTTGCACTAGTATATTCAGGTATGTGAACAAACTTTTGGCATGCAGCTGTATATCTAACTACTATGTACTGACTGTTTCACTTAAAGTCATAAATGATTTTTCAGGTAAAGCTTGCTCGCATACCCCAAATTCTGTTATAGCAAATAACTAAGAAACCGATACAATATTAGCTATGGTGACCAAACTGTTTGGATGCAGATGATATTAAATCAACATGGGACAACACATTAGTATAAGCATAAATGATAGTTTTACTTTTCTTTGAAATCATCTCTTCGTTTTTATAGATTGAGTAAAATATTATCATATGTATCAATCTTGATTTAACCACATTGACAAACTTTACATAAAATTTGATAATTGCCCTTTCTAACGATATGATATCACCGTATCTTTTAAACGGCTTCGAAAGTACTATTTGTTCCTAACAATGATGGATTGATAGTATCATTAAAAACATTGAAGCATAATTGTCAGTTGCTTAAATAAGATTGATAACTGAAAATAAATGCTTTTAAATGTGAAAGGTTGTCAATATGCCATTATCAACGCTTCACAATTTGTGACAACTGATAAAATATAAGAAATACACGACATTTAGATAGTGGACAAATTTAATATTATCATATATGTACTTTATTCACTATTTTCAAATGTATCAACATTCCAGATGTGGATTTTCTAAAAGCCGTATATTTCTTATGCAATTTTATAGTGGAACTTTGCAACTTGATATGTTATAGAATAGTACTGATATGTAATGTTTCAGCCGCTGAAGAAAAATGAAAGGTGTAGGAGTTCCTAGTTTAGGAAATTTCATTTTGTCACCAATAATAAACATAAGACTCTGTGTACAATACCATCGATTAAAACCAATTTTTACAGTTTATATATGACGAACAGATATGTCGAATACCAAAAATAAATTTTAATATAATCTAAAAAAGGAAAAGAGACAAAAGAAGAAAAGCAAGATTTTATTATTTTGTAACATAACCTAGAAACATTTGCAACAGAGTTTTAAGCAATGATACAAACAGTTTGGTCGGAGTTATGATTCATGTTATGTTATTTACCAAAATTAGTTTGAAATGACAATTTTGATAAATGATTTAGAAATATGACGTGATACATTTTGTTTAAAAAATTCATTGAAATAATGCGTGCCTTCTGTAATCTGTGTATCATATTAGTAAGACGATATTACATGATATTTTCACTAAGTAAAAAGTACTTTTGTTTAAATATACCAATTGCTAAGATGTCTAGTAATTTTAATGTCGTGGTAGCTGAGTAGTAAAGACTAAAAACCTTCAGCGCGTTGCTGATGCGTTGGAACAGCTGTAAATTTTGGACGATGAATACATATTCCCAATACTGTAATAGCATATTAAAGTTTGACGAAGTTTCAGCTTATTGACTAATCTAAAATATGGTGTTAAAACCGTTTTCGATTTGCTATCTGAAGGGGAATTTAGATGCCAGAGTTTACTCTATTAATTCACTATTTAATGTAAAGTATCATGTACAGAACTACTAAACATTTCACATCTTATAAAATGTCATTCAACGTTCTTTTCTTAATAAATATATAAATACATTCCAACACGATAATTCTTTTTCTATAGCCATTTTTGTCATAATCTTTCACCAGATCACCCCGTGGAACTCCTGAATTATAAACTTATGCGATAATGAGTTTTCGAAATGATAAAACGTTGTACACTTATCTTTTAACTGTGGTGATTATGTACCGAATGAACAACAACATATCAAACATGGTCTCATTTCACAAAAAAGACGTTAAGTGATTAACACCAATGATTGCAAAAAAGATATAGATATAGATGAAATAGATATGAAGATGCCTGTAGCCGATACAGTAAAGTGATACCGAGTATGTTTCATCATTTTGTATGTGGCTTAAATCTGAGTAAAGATACAACATATTCAGAGTCAATTCCAAATCGCCTTCTAAAGTTTCATCTTTATCTCTAAAATGCCAACATGAGGATATTTTCTTATTTTCTTTGGTAACCCAAAAACTGCCACTATCTGGTTTTCGATCAGAAATTACGCCTTTCATATGTTTATTGTCACTATACTGAACTTATAAGCATTAGGGTGCGATTTTTCAGGAACAGCAACTAATTCTCGATAAAATAAAACTATTTATGAAGTTTGACATATTTGACTCCAAAAACATACTCTCTGCACCTTTAAGATACATAGTTGTAATATAAGCAACATCATGGAGTTCATTTCTATAAATAATCAAAGAGAGCTACATTAAAGGATTTTACAATCGCTGGTTTGAAGAAAGGTATGACAGAAATGTCTCATTAACTTAAAGGCACTAGTGCACACCAATATTTTGTAAATAAAAATAATGCACTAATAATGCATATCTGTCGATATTACTAACGAAGCCCACTTAGGTAAAGCACCATTTAAGTTTTTTTTGGAAAATATACACGCATACAGGCTTTAAATTTATTTCTAAAAGACGCTGCATTAAATACTCATGAACTACGATATCGACAATATGCCAAATTTCCACACAGCCTGAAAAGCCATAACGGCAGCAGCTATGGCTGAAAAAACAGCAATGCTTATACTTTGTATACGAAATTGATGATGTAGCAGATATACCTTAATAACGAAAAGTGCATCCAAGCTATGAGTTCAGCCGTTTTCAAAAATCAATATTTAAGAATTTAGTGGACATTTAAGATGATTGATATCTCTTTGTGATTCGGCCTCTTAATTTTTTCCTCCTTGATTTCTGGATAAATGTAAAGAATGATATGCATACTATTGTATTGATATAATGCATAGGTGAGAGCATATGTCCTCATATGCATTCGACTTAAAAGAGACATTTACAACGACAAAATGCGTGCACTAGCGCCTTTAAGGTACATCTATCTATTTGGTTTTCATTCGAAGAGAACCATGTGCGATTAATGCACTTACAGCACATGAGCATGATACTGCTAAAGGCATGCTCTTACAGCACATGAGCATGATACTGCTAAAGGCATGCACTTACAGCAAATGAGCATGATACTGCTAAAGACATGCACTTACAGCACATGAGCATGATACTGCTAAAGACATGCACTTACAGCACATGAGCATGATACTGCTAAAGGCATGCACTTACAGCACATGAGCATGATACTGCTAAAGGCATGCACTTACAGCAAATGAGCATGATACTGCTAAAGGCATGCACTTACAGCACATAAGCATGATACTGCTAAAGGCATGCACTTACAGCACATGAGCATGATACTGCTAAAGGCACAATGACAAGTTGTTTTATTTGTTCAGAATTTCCCCATCAAATATGCAAATTATATTTCCTTCAGGGGGTTTCTAACTTCCCATAAATCAACTTGATCGTACGTATTCGTAGAATTATACGTCACGTATCAAGCAAACATCATGCGGGACGTTTGTGTGAACACCTTGTATCGTTTGAGAGAAATGGACTCGTGTACCTTTACCTACATTGGTACATTGTACATACGTTTTAGAAGACATTTTATTGATGAGAAAAAAAATAGTTACAATCATGCAATTAGTTACATGCCCTTTTTTTCGTGAGGTCCCTACATATCAGTCAGAAAATGTTCTACAGTAGTCATTGGACTAAGGATGCTAACAAAGTTATACCCCTCTAACTAACTAAGATCAATAGTAGTGACCGCATACGTTTAAGGTAGTTTCAAAACTCTGATTAGTCTCTATGTGGTTAAACAATTATAGTTTTCATAAAACGATACATATTGGCCGAGATGAAGTTTCTTGCAACGAAGCCTTAAGCATAGAATGGCTGTAAATTTTCACTCATTCTCTTACACCACCAAAGTTCTTTAACATGATAAGACCTTATTTTGATCTTTATTGTGCTGCTGAATATAATATTACTGAATAAATTGAAATATTATGATATTTTGCTAAAATGACAGGTATATATCGAAATGGAGCACCATTTATTCATGCAGTGCCCATTTTATACTGAAAATATAAATATTTTAATGACTCAGAAAAGACCCAGAAACATATTTTCCAACCCTCTGTGAATAATGAGGTAAATACTAAAGATTAAGAAATCTGTAGCAAAATGTAGTGTTGCAATGTCTTTTTTCTGCAAAACGTATTTCTGCTTTATACGTCATAGGCTTCTCAGATAATACTGTCCTACAGTTACACTAAATTATTCAATTGAACAAGCCTATATTGGTAATTATGACTTTTGTGACTACGAGAGAAAATCTTTTTACATGTAGTGGATACAATAGTATTTTCTTTCGGATAGTAAAGATTATCTTTCTAACCAGTTTATATTCGCATACCATTAACGCATTGACTAACACAAAATCAGAATCGCGTTTAAGTTACCTGTTCTAAAGGACATAATTCATTATCAACAAAAATGTAAAAATAAAAGCTTTATGGGTACGAAAGTTACTATCTTTTTTCTAAAACGATCCATTTCACATTCGTTTATTGTGTTATTTCAAGACGACATTAATTACACGGTGGCAGATAAAAAAAGAACATGGCCAGAAATCGCACTTAAATCTAAAACCGTGTTTACATTTGACTGACAAATAATTCTAAACTCAGGCCAAATGTAAATCAGAAACACGACATGAAACCAAAATATCAAGGTAAGCTTAGAATTGAAAAAAAAATTGTAATCTACATGAAAATAAATGACACATGAACATTCTTAGGACCATCAAGTACACAACTTTTGTTTTTCAACAATTCACATAGTTTCATAAACCAAACTCTACAATCACGGCTGTAAGTGCCCAGAATTGTAAAACCGAAAACACAATCAGCTGAGATAGAAAAATTGTCTCTAACAAGCAATGTTGTAAAAGAATCGCCTCTATTGTCTTATATAAAAAATAAACCTTAATGTTCATCTAAAATGGAATTCATATAAAATACTAAATTTCAGGATGGTAACTTCTTCGTGAAATTTTGAGCTCACTATCGACAACGAAATTTAAATCCAAATTTGGCGTCCTTAGCAAAGTCTGTAAAACTTTACTTACATATACACTTCTTCTTGATGGCGCCCAAACTAAAGGTTTCTGGTCTGGACGTCCCACCCAAGCAGCATTAAGTCCAAATATACACATGAGAACCAGCCAACACACTGTGCTACACATGTTGAAATAGTGTCTCGTCGCTCTGACTAGGTTCCCTGATGTAGGCCTGTTCTAACTGTAACTGTTGGGTCTAAAGTATTGATCGCTCGATGTAAGTTTCATAGGACGGACGAAAGAGAATCAGAACGAGCGCCAGCACCCTTTTCTTATGACCCAACTCGTCGGGCGAGTCCATCTTGTAGAAATGGACCCAACCTGTCTTTTGAGTAACGGCCCACGTCCTGTCCGTGCAGCGACATCGGTGCTACGGTGTTACGGTGCTACGGTGCTACGAGGGTGGTTGTGTGGATCTGGTCTCTGAAATAATCATCTTGTTATGTTGGTTTGTTGATAGGTTTTAAGGTTTTCACATGATTTGTTGTGTGAATCTTCTCTCCGAAATGGTGGATCTTGTTTGTAGAGCTCTTGCTAATTATTATACGAGACGTAATCACGAATTCATCTGAGTGTTGAAAACTCGGATAGAGTTTTGTTGATAGTGTTAGAGGATAAAACCATGACTTTTGTTTAAGCTTCTCATTGACCCATGGCTTGTAGAAATGCTGATTTAATTTGATACAAACACATGGTTTTTTTCATGATTTAATGTCGATGGAATTTACTTTATGAATCTAATGGAGTCGATACCTTTTTATCGATTAATATTTGATGCATGTTCGTTTAGACAGTTGAGGATAATGATGTTGTTTTTCGGGATTTATAATTTTATAATGGAACTCAATATCGACCTATAAAGTTTCACCATCACCATCATCATCATTTTCATCTTCATCTTCATCAACAACAACATCATTATCATTATGACTATGATTATTAATGGCTATGATGATTCTGCTGCTACAACCTGGAATAGTCTTCCTGAAGAAATACGACTCTGTAACGACTATTCTTCATTCTGCATACACCTAAAGACATATTTCTACAGACTTTCATTTTCAAAAAGACTTCAAATCCCTAATCTTTTTTCCTGTGTGCGCGTTGAGCATGTACAGGGCATGGAAAAACGCCTTATAAATAGATTATTATTATTATTAGTAGTATAATGTAGTTGTTGTAGTGGTAGTTTCCTACGGAATGTAGTGGTAGGAATGGTAGTTGCATTCAGTGTTTTCATGATTTACGTCATTGATTACCAAGAAAGGTTCATAGATGTATGTGTTTGAGCCAGACAGTAGTGGTTTATGTAATGGTTTATACAAGTGGATTACAGGGAGAGAGAGCCGTTCACCGTCTCGGTTTATTGATCAATGTGTATGGTGGTTCTAGTGTCATTTCTAGACTTATCATTCTCTCCTAGTTTAAGGACTCAATTATCAGAGAAATAAGTTTGCCTCTGAAGATTCAATAATTCTGTTTATATTTTCATGTTGTGGGGTCAATCGAACATCACTCCATTTTCATCATTTTTACTAACAAAAATTTTGATCTTCAGTGTGTCTGCCTTAATGTTGTCTTAGACGAAAAGTCTGTTAATTGTAAGATAAAATGACTTAAAGAATGATCAATTTATTGTATGGTGGAATATGGAGAGTTATACATACCTAAGAAAATGGAGACGAAAATATCATATTTACAAAAATATTGAACATAAACATACAAGAACCTTTCAGAAATTGAAAGGAAAACTCAAATTGAAACAGAAAGACACTTCTGGCATTGAAAAGGAAAGAAGCTGTAAACATCCACAGACACTTGAAAGAGAAACCGAAATATCGAGATGAAAATTATAGGCAATGTTATAATAACAAATATAATAGAAATGATAGTGAAAATCAAATCATTAAAGACAATAATATCTCCTACGAAAAACGAAAGGCTATCGACAGGTCAATGATATTTCGTCATTAAAATAAATTGAACGTTAAGTGATATGGATTTATATGTCCACAGTGGTTGTTCTGTATACGTAGCGTATTCGTTGACATTGTCATCACCAACGTAAATGCATTGATCTATGTCACTAATAGCGAGACCGAATGATTATCTTGTTTGCATAATACAGGACAACTATTTGAAGTTGTCTCGTTAACCAAAACTGTTTACAAGTATTCTTGATTTCCCAAACAAAAATAATACCTTTCGTCTTCAAAGTCATGTGAACAAACATTTCAAGGTTGGTAATTGCATATATATATATGCAATTACTTGATATCGATTCAGAGAGTACACTTATTGCAACAACTTGATGTCATATAGATATACATATCATGAGAGAACTCAACAAACTTTGCACCAAAATATATCTAACATCCACCTGGAATAAGCATTGCAACATCTGAATGTTTTACTATCCTTATAAAGGGTTATCATGGTGTACCTGAAGAATTCCTACTCCAAAACAATTATCTAATTCTTTAGATTGATTAAGGCGAAACGCTTAACAACTATTTTGTAAGTATGTATAAGTAAATGCATGAAATTTGTATCTAGACTTCCTAGGAGAATAAATACATTTTTCCGACAGTCAATAATGTATTTGATAGATGTTAAATTTTGAATCGTTAAAGGTACAATCGTACAATTTTCGAAATAAAAATTGAAGAATGTTGGCACAGTAGATATTCCTATTGTTACAATAAACACCCTGAAGAAAGCATCTAGATCAAATTGTTTACTGAAGGTTGCACATAGAATTAAGATCTAAAGACACAATTTTATCTAAAATGATTAGTGAAGTAGAACATATTAAAGAGGAAGAGGTCTAAAGATTTTATCTTATTTCTTGTTATAAACATCAATGAAGACAGAAATCCTGCAAATAAATATCACCAAAATCTTTCAAAAAGGATTCTTATATGTTTTGCAAGAAATGGCAATGCCGCTTCACATTTCATTTGATATAATGGTGTTTGTAATGGGCATCAAGAATCGATGTATTATTACTGATGAAAATTAACTATAAATGTATAGACGGCTAGACGTTATTATCTTTAAAGGAAGCTTTGTCATAAGATGCCATAAGATGGCTAGTTTTAAAAAGATTAAAATCTTTCAGTGCTCATCACTTACTTCCTTCTTGTATCAACCCACATAAGGTTATAAATCTTTAACAAAACTGATTGAAGCCTTTCATATTTGATAGACATGTTGTATTCATTTTCGGGAAGGTTCTTTTCCATAACCTTCTGTTTATCCGAAATAGACGTAACATTCCCAGCATATGGATAAATGTACCAAATCAAGTTTTAAAGCGATAATATAGTCTCGTTGACTTAAAAAAAAACACCGTCGTAGGTGTCATATAGGGCCTTGTTACCTATTAGTGAAGCTAGCGAATATTTGACATTAAATGACATTTCATGAGTGATATAAAAGACAATTAATAAATTTGCTTCCATGTCTTTCTCTCTTTTCATAAAAAGAATAAAGGTACCTAAAAGTGTCCCAATCTGGTGCCAAGAAAATCCTGCAATTTGTGCAAGACACGACGTAAGAGGTGGGCTAACTTCAGGATCACGTACATAGTTTTTTCCTTTTAAGTTCATGGTTTCAATAATGAACAGAACATTCTATTCGTGTCGTTGTGACTCTATGCTAAGGACATTCGTGTCATAATATCGGTAAATCCTTTATTCCAACACATATACAATTCAGAACAACAGAAAGATAGGCTCATTCAGTTTTATAGGCTTGTGGCCCGAAGTACTATTTTGGTGTCATCAGAAAAAAAGTTTTACACCTGATTTAAGATGGTCAGTATTGTTGAAATGATAACAGATTTAATGACATTACCATTGCTTAAATTTAAAAAGCGATACATCGTCAATGGTACATTTTGAATACTTCTATTAGCAGGTAGAAAAAACAACAAACAACAAACTAACAATAATGATAATCCTCTTTTTTGAGCCAGAAGATCAATAATGAAGATGAAAAATCATCTCCTATCTCATTGTCCATTCTAGACTTCAGTGATTACAACTCATGAAGTTATAACAGACATTTCCCTAAATTGTCTAATATCCGCTGAATATAACGTACTTTGGAGACGTCATTGACCATAAAGGTTATGTATAAGTACATATCATCATGACATTGCTAATTTGTTATTGATCCACGTACATGAAAGTGTGGCGTAAACATCCAAACCGAAAGAGATGTAAAATTCTCTACAAATATAAAAAGGCAGGATATTATGAATAAATCATCTCGTGTACTTTCAATATAGTTAATTCTGTCTCCTTTGATAATTTTATGAAATGAAAGTTGAGCAATTTCTATAAACACTGATGTTTTATTGCAAGAAGGGAAACTTGAAAGTTCAGTTTGAAGAAGTACTACCAAAAAGCAAACAACCAGCGCGAAGAATATATAAGACACCCCTTTTACTAGCTATCATTGTATGTTCAGCAGCTGATTCTCGTAAGGGCAGTAGAAGTCATGACTGTATTGATTTGTATCTGCTGCTGCAGAGATAACCCTTCCCAACTGGAGATACATTTGGCACTTGTTGATGCCGTTCTAGATTTAAGAGTTTATCATAGGTTGTTTATAGACAAATCTTTTAACTGTTTCATAGTTAGTTCTTCCTGATTAGATCTCACAACTATTGAATTTTCAGAAGTATGTTACCCTGAAAAAAGGTTTACAGGCAGATAGACTTAATAGACAAATTTTATCTAATTGATGGCAAATAAGAATTGTACACAGTTTCTATGTTTCTATCACAATTGAGACAGAAATTCTGCAACTACATGAACATGAAGCTATTGATTTGACAAAGGTTAACAATCTGGTTCTAAGAACACGCATAATAAACTGAGATAATGCTTTTTAAATCAACGACGTGTGAAATGACTTATTAGGTACGTTATTACAACACTTCCTCCAACTAGATAATGGTAAAAACACACCAAGAAATTAGTTGATGTAACTAGAATGATGTACCTATGTATCAACCTTGAGTTCTTCTTCGACCCTGTCAAATTTGCTCCACGATGGCTTCATGCCGTGCTCATTGTCATGGCATTTTTAACAGATTTAAAGAAAATGTGAACTAACAAACTCTTTCCTTACAAAAAGAAAGCCAATCAATTTTAAATAAAAAAATCACCTGAATATTTTCCAACCCCAAATTAGACCTAACTTCTTGCTTTGTTATAGCAATAGGTAAACTCGACTCCACGTTTCCATTTAGTTTTGGAGTGACATTTAAGAACTTATTCACTATCTATGAGATGAGAGAACCTAACTCAAATTGAAAATCGTATATATCTGATGAAGTTTGATTTAGTCTGGTTAGTCTGATGAGAACAGGGCAAGCAACTACATTTCCACATTTTCGCTGGTAGGTTTAAGAGAAAAAAGAAAAATGATTTTATCACTCGTTTTCTCAATGATGGCGTGTAGGCTTTTCTTTAACTATCAACGATGTTGCGACTAAATATATTTTCTGCATCTATGTGGGAAGACAGTTCTCTTCTACTATCAGTTATTGAATTGATGATTTACCAGTAATTATCATCCCGGCTAGACATTGGTGCACTCAGTAAATAAATACAGGTGTTTATAAGTACACAGCTAATATAACATGGCTTGTTTATATCTAACATTATCCACATTATTTACCTGTTTACTCCGGAAAAGATATCAGTCTCTGCCAGAGGAATAGATTGTATATCAGCTTGGAACATTTCTAATCACAACAAACATCCAGAGAATCCCAACAACGTCAATAATGTTTACATTTGGATTTCAGAAGTATATAAAATCTTATTGTATATCTTATTTTATTTGTAGAATAATTTTTTAAATTCTCCAAATGTTAGTGATTATTGCTTCCATTTTTCAAACGATTCACTGTTGATTTCTGATTTCTTGATTATTTTGTCATATGAAAGAGGCAGGAATTGTCCTATATCTTATCGGCAAATAATACAATTGCCCTTTTGAAGGTAGCTTAAGTGTTTTATAAATGTAATCAAGACATATTGTGTAAAAGCTGATTATGAAAAAAAATCAAAATTCAAAACAGTAGTTTGTTTGATGGGTTATAACCTTCAAATATATGACAGACTGTATTTAACATAATGACAAGAATCAAAGGTCTATCAACTACGCTTCCGATAGTATAATAGAAAATATAAATGCACATTGATATATTGATGATTCTACTGTTTCAGTTAAAGTCATTCATTAATTAATATCCAAACAACAAAGACGAAAATCATTTTTACTAATATGCTGGAATTGCACCAGGCAATATAAAACTTTTAAAATTAATTTTTTAATATCAATTTACAAAATCCTTAGTCATAGACACCCAACAAACTTCAGTTCAATATATAAAACGTGAACACGATTATCCATTTTTCTGACTCTTAACAACATTTGAAGGCGGAAAACGAATTTATTCAATTATTTATTGAGAACGTTCAAAACTGCAGTGGGCCATACAATTATTGCACGGCATGAGTTAAGAATCGATCATATATAGTGTTGACTGTCATGTGTATTATGATAATTGTTCAAAACATACTGAGCAGTTAATCTTTAAATGTGACTAACAGGGCTATGAAAAACCATCTTATCTCAGACTGAGAATATAATTCATATATGATCAATAGGTAACTAATATAATAATAGACAATTTATAAGGTGCATGTATCCATGTCAAAAGACATGCTCAAAGCGCACAAAGAGAAGGCATAGGAAGTCACTGACAATAGGCCAGTCTAAAGAGATGAGTCTTAAGCTGGGATTTGAAAATATCAAGATTGTCACATTGTCGAAGATGCTGTGGTGCGGAATTCCACGCTGTTGCAGCGGCATAAAAGAATGATCGCCGGCTCTGAAGATATGTTCGGACCTTTGGCACCACCAGGAGACCACAGCAGAGAACGAAATGTTGTTTCATAATTATTTCTACACAATGTTTTTAAAGACATCAAAGAGTTCTATTACCTCATTTTTTTCTCGGTTGATGCTTAACTGTTACAACTTACCATTATTCCTCTTTATCAATTTATTTTCTTTATCGTGAACTGTAATGATGATACTTGGTTTATAAAATTAACAATTACCATAGCGTTATCACTTATATGTCAATCAAGTTAGCTTTAAAGTTCATTAATGTCATGTAAACATCAAATGCGTGATATTTTGCATTCTAAATATATATCAATGGGAAGCTCTCTATAACTGCCATTTGTGGCTTATGATTTGTCTTAACGTCTTGACTTTTTTCATTTTTTGCCAATTCTTTTCAATTTGTCATTTTTTTGTTCAGCTCAATTCAAATATTGCCAAATTTGCCAAATTTATCAATGACTAACAGCTTATTTGAAATCTTTCAAGTTTATAAACCGTTTTTCTTCATATTTGAGAAACAGATAATTGAAACTATGTAGAATCAATTTAAATTCAAATCACTTTAAGATCATGTTTTGCTGTAGTTACACAGAAAGAAAATATACGCATTTTTATGGTTAACCGATGTTCGAAAAGCAAAACATGATTTAACAAAGGTTTCCAGGGCTAATTATGTCTCTCTATCAGTTCTTTTGCTGAATAATCCTTCGCGGATCATCTTTACTTTTATTGTAAACATCCGTATGTAATATGTAAATTCTCTTTCCTCATGTTGCTTTGCGCTTCACAAACATAATACAAATTTATCACAGTAAGTGATATTTCATCCACTAGCTCCTCTCTTCTGTAATATAATGTAACATTTTTACCCTAAAGCTGCCTGGTTTTATGAAACAATTATCTTGATGGATCGGACGTTACGCTTTCAATCCTTGAAGTCCAGTTTGAAAATCCAATCAAGATAAGTTTCCTTTTAGCAACACCAATCACGTCAAGTCACGGGATTTTGCATTGTTTTAATGCAAGTACAGATTTAACACGAATGTCTTCAAATTATAAATTTACCATGATGTTGCGAATTGTGATAACATCTGGTCTAATATGAGTGAAGGTTACAGCTGTATTTGTATTGAATCTAAAATATGTTGTAGACATAAAACAAAAGAGGGCATTAGACAAGTTTATGGTATATCGTCCAAAATAGATTTTATATTGGATTTTATGTACACCGTAAAAGCACTGTACACAAATGGTATACTTTGAGACTGTCACAACCCACATAAATGTATTAATCTATGTCACTAACAGCAAGACCGAATGGATATTTTGTTTGACAACCGCAGGATAACTATTTGATGTTGTCTCGTTAGCCATAGTTGTAAGTCTTTTAAAATGATTTTCCAAACAGAAATTAGAAATTATAAACTTTCATCGGCAATGTCGTGTAGACAAACATTTTAAGGTTTGTAATCTCATACATATATGCAATTACCTTCCATCAATAAAATATGTCAGCTGCAAGGTTTACATCAAATTGATTTGAATATACAACTGGAAAAAAGTATTGCAACACCTGACTGTTGTTTCAATATAATATAATACCATTCAGAATTTTTTTTTTACCAAAATGTATCAAACATGCACCTGTAAAACACGTTGTAACAACTACATATGTTACAATCATTATAGATACATATGGGTTATCCAGGTATGTCTAAATACACGACTTGATGCAAAATACTTATAGACAAATAAAAGCAAACACTTCACAACTTATTTGTATGTTTTGCATCGTACATGCATGAACATTTTCATCATATAACGAACAATAATTACTGGGATATACAAATATCAATTAGATAAGATATGTATCAAGCTAAAGTGACGATATCCTATATTTTCACGGTGACCATATTAATATATGTCCAGTGGTAAGTTATTTTCCTACTTTGAACAGATTTCAATACTTTTTATTGTTAAAAGTATATAATGAGCATAGCATTTATGAATTTGGACGAATACAAGGTTTATCTAATTTCGTGACATGGGTAAAGTTGATATTGTACTCGTAGCAGGGAAAGGGAAGTCTATAGTCATACGTGACATTCCCATGGTTACTAGAAACCGTTTAGATCAGTTTACTAAAGGAGGACCATAGTATTCCGCATTAAATACATACACTCTAGTTCAAGTGATAGCTTATAAATGAACATTTTTGTCTTTCTTTTTTGAATGCAACAACGACAGAATATTTGAAAGTATACAAATTGTATAAAAATTCTGAAAGCTTCGCAAGAAATGGCAATGATGCCACTTATTTCATCTGATATTCCAATGTGCACAAGGAATCGATATTTTAAATTAGCCATTTTTATTATATCCTGGCTAGACTTTATTGCCTTTATAGCTTGCGCCGTCATTAGATTGATGCTACAAGATGGCTAGATTCAATTTGATTAAAAATTTCAGTATCTATTAGCCAAATTCCATGATCTATCAGCCTAAAAGATATAAAAATCTCTTTAGAAACCTCAAATAATTAAAACATTTGTACATTTCATTGTTATTTGTCACTATTTCGCAGCATTCTGTTGAATCAAAATTCAATTAACAGATCCATCATACAGAACAAGTGTTCAGATAAAGCAATACTTAAGCCTCTTTAGCAAGAAACATTCCGGTTGAAAAGTTAGTGAAGCCCCATTTACACTATCGCGCCGCAAATAAATTAACCAATGCAGTTTCAGCTAGTTCATGTCTGGCAAAGGTATGGTTCTGCAGTCATAACATTGGCTTCTCTGGTAACTTAGTAAAATACAGAAAGGTAATTTCCAAGGGTCACTTCTTGTTTGGGTGCAAAATACCACTTTAGAAAAGGGTTAATTTTACATAGAGGAGTCTTTGATGGGCATTTAGAAGTGATATACAAAATGAAGACAAGATTTTCTGGATAACAACTCTTTTTTTCTGAAATTCACGACGTAGTATGTATTGAAGGAGTAAGCATAGAATCCTTAACGTCATGAATTTTTCAATAAAAAATTGTTGTTCAGAAGATCTTGTCTTCCTTCACACAGATGGTTAAAATTGTTCTATCTTTCCTTTAGGTTATCTATTTTAAAGGTTATAGTAGATGATATAGCTTATATGTTTTTTATTTGTTTCCTTTCTGTGTTTTTTACTTTTCACCAGTTAAGCATGTGATTAGCTGTTATTCAGGGTTCATATTTTTAAAGACAAAAAGAACTTTCTCAAAGTGACGTGACTTGACGTGATTGGTAATGTTATACGTTCTGGTTGCACATGCTTTGAACTGTTTTAAATATATTGTTCTAAATTCAATGACTCCTTAAACAAGTATTACATATTATTTCTTAACATTTCATAATATCTTGAGAACACGCGTACATCCCTCATTCTTAGATTTGTGACATTAATTAATAAAGCATTATACAGATTCTCCCTTGATGTCCGTTGTGTAACAGAACACGTCCTACTAGATGTCATTGCCAATATTAGATATATATCAGTACATAGACACCATAACAAGGTTAATAAGATATTGATCCGTTGAAATGATAAGTTTGATATACATATTAACTGGACAGATGACAAATGAGAATATGATATCATTGATAAAGTTAGTGTACTTTCATTAACGCTAGTTGTGTTTCCATCAAGATTTTTATTAACAATGTTTGACATGCTAAAGGGACTGAGAGTATGTTGTTAGAATCAGATTTGTCAAATGTTGTCTATTGTTGTTTTTCTATTAGTCTGACTGTTACTGAAAATTACTATTTAAATCCTAGTGTATTCATTATTGAGTAATTAGGTTCGATTCATGATTATTGTTATTTAGAACTATTTGGGTACATAATTCAATTTGTCAAGTTAAATGTTTTTCAACATGAGGTAACCAAGGTTTTGCGTGTCTTCCAATGCATGTACATATCTAAATATCATGGAGAATGTTTCGCTTTTTTTAAAACACGTTTCTTGTCAGTAAAACTCAATTAAAACTATCAATTGATGATCACTACATCGCATTAACCCGGTAATTCCAAAACTTCTATACGATAATGAATCTTCTTTTAAGTGGGAATGATATGTACTACTGTGGAAATGATAAATTCACTCACATGAATATTTCAATCAAAAGATTAAAACATGATATAGTAATAATAATAGGAGATATTATTATCATAAATGAGAAATTGGTATCAGATTGAGATTATTAATATAATGTACTAATAACAACAGTTAAGCAAGGATGTCACTGCACCGGATATCTCTGCAAAAGCACAGTTTTACTAATTGACAAATGACTAAAAGGTACAGTTTACTCGTTAAGCATAGAAATCAAGACACTGAAGACTAATGATATTTGGACTTTGTTAACACCCACATAGATCAAATGCATTGAAGAAGATACAAGTGGTTGGTATGTTCAACTTAAATTTGGGCCAGTTCAAAAGTTCCTTGTAGACCATTATTGTTTTAAAAAGTATTCATCGATAAGTAATAATTTATGACACAAAAGTAACTGAAACTTTTTATTTTCAAACTAAAATCAGAAAAATGACAGAAATTGCACGCGACAAGTGTGTTTGTAGCCTTTGATAAATCACTGCACGTTTTTTTAAAAAATGAAAAAATGAAAAACCTAGCTTCAGGTGTAAAGTCCTGCAGCATCTGTCTCCCATGCTTGCCAAATTTAGGTTAGGATAGGCAATCGTGCATATTAAATCATCTAATTAATATTAGTCATGAACCAAAACTATATCGACTGATTCATGAACATATACGTCAGCCTATCTCTCACTATAATGCTCAAATATTTACTCCAAAGAGCACGACACTGATTTTTTTTGTTTAAAAAGATGCGAAATTTTTCAGGAGAATAACACAAAGTTATAGAAGCAAACAGTCAGCTTCCCTCCAGCCACAAGCCAACTGAAGGTGTCAAGCAATCAATACATGTTCAGCAGAAAGGCAGAAGAAGTCATAACTGTATCGATTCGCATCTGCTGTAGAGATAATTCATACAAAATAGAGATACGATTGAAACTTGTTGATGCTGTTCAAGATCTCACAGTTTATCATAGACGTTTTCCAAACTCAGATCAGACACAGCTGTAAGGTTTACTGTTGATACAAGCTTTTCACAATCGACCATGCTACTGACAACTGTACAAATTATTTGTTCATGCGGACTCTTTATTCAATGGAAAGGAGAGAGACATTCTGCAACTAAATGTACATTGCTAATAATGCTAATTTACTTTGGAAGGTTGGCCAAAAATACAGAAAATGATTGTTGCAACCTAAATATGTAACTGGGCAGTCTTCTTCTTCATGTGTGCTAAATCAAGTCCACGATTGGTTCGTACCTTGTACATTCCATAGCTTTTTTCAATGCAAAACCATGTTGGTTAATCAGAATAAATCTAACAAACTCTTTCTGTGGTTATAGTAGCTAATATCCTGAATATTGTCCTGTCTTCAAAATTTTGCTATTGAAATATTTAAACTTGACTGACTCCATCTTGCTTTTAAAGATGATTTAAACATATTTATTCATGTTTTTATATATATACATGAATGGATTGGCCAACAAGCTCCGAAGAGCTTATATCAAGGCCTCAATCTGGCCTGCTTTTAAAGCTTTTGAAGATTTGGAGATAGTTAAGAATAATCCAACTTCTGCACAATAAGCTCAAAAGTATATGTCATATGTATATCTCTTTTGAAATTCTGACTATTCTGAAGGCGATAAAACTTTGATTTATCATGATGAATCTAATAAAACACGTTCAATCTATATGGTTAATCCCATCTTATAATGCTTATTTTGAGAATCAGGAACCAATTCAAATCATCAAGATAAACATCTATTTTATGCTAGTACTGGTTTGATATGAATGACATTTTAGAATAATAGTCCCATGTAGTTATTTTCCTTAATATTAGCGCAAAGTCAAGTTAACAACCGTTATCTCTATCGTGAATATCTTTTCATAGTAATTATCTTCAAAGCAATGATCAAACGTGCTGAAATACCTCAATAAGTTAAATTTCTAGGACTAGACATTATTGGTTATTTAAATTAACCAGAGCTCTAAATAAATCATAAATCATATTAATCAGTTAATATGAAGAACATATCTGGACGATATTTATATAAATCACAGATGACTATGCTTATCAATTTTGCTCTTTTTTATTCATTTTTTATCCTTCAATTGTTTTAGTTCTATATATACTATATGTTATGACATATCTAAAGAATAGGAAAAAGATATCATGATCAATGATGTATATCATGGCAGTTTTGCTCAAAAATTCAGATCAGTTTGAAGCAATCCCGCTCTGACGGTTGAATGAAAGATACAGTGAGTGATTGAAGTAGCTCTGCTTGGGCATTATACCAGCCTCAGCGGCGTGAGAAAAGATTGTAATATTTTTTGCCTGCTAAGTATTAACACTAATAAAGCATTGACACCATCACCAGACATACTGTACAAATGTATTGATCAAACAGCAAACTGTGAAACCGTTTGATAATGATCATCTTGTTTGTCTAGCACAGAACAACTATTTGAAGTTGTCTCGTTAGCCATAATTATTTACAATAATTCTGACAACAAATAAAACGATAACGACTGTTTTCAATATAGGAATGCATAGTCAACAAGTTTTATTTTGACAAACAATGATTCTATGATGTCAAACAGTAATAATTGATAACCACACATCCAATTACTAAATTTTGTGAATTTAGAATCCTAAGAATTTACAACATGAATCTAAAATGAAGATAACCATTATAAAACATAGCTTTTTTGTAGATATGTGCAGCAGTTATCTCAAATTTGGCTACATACATCAAACATATTCAAATTCATATCACAAATAATATAATGGTCACATGATTTAAATAAGCTAATTGTCCCAAAATTTAAGCAAGGCCAGTTCACAACAACACAAGTGTTTCAACTCTATACAACAATTATTTTTCTAACAGATTAGTACAGGCAACTTTAAATCTACAGTTCAAGTTAAAGAGTAGGTGAAAGAATTGAATATTTGTATAAAAAAATGTGTTACTTTTGCCAATGAGTTTAATGTATTTCAAAATGTTTAGCAAATTATACATCTGGAATTACATGTAAAGTGCATGAATTTTATTACATAATATGTCAACGAGTAATCACACAAAAACTAGACTTGAATTGTTTTTCCCTCTATCATCTATTCCTGCTTATGTTCCAAAAAACAAACTTTGAAATTTGAAATATTGTCTAGATATTGTGAAATGGGTCATACAAATTTGGTTCCACAAACATCAGGAACATCTATCAGCACCCTGTAGAGGCTGATAGTCTGTGTTCTTGTTCCTGTGAATCAATATATGTTCAGCTGCTAAGTCATGTTTTTCCAGACGAAGTCATAACTTTATTGATTTGTATTTGCTATAGAGACAGTTGAGACACTTATGACAAGTGTTGATAATATTCCTGATTTAAGAGCATAACGTTCATTGTTCCGAGAGTCAGATGTTTAAATTGTATTGATAACTATTTGTAAATGAAGTTTTCTTAGCAATATCTTGTAGACCTTAGAATTTAATTCAATAAAGTTTTCCCAGCCAACCGGAGATGAACTGAGTAAGGTTGGCTGCATCATATTTCTAGATAAAGTTTCGCTTTTCAATATCAGATATTGATTTGTTGAATTAGGAATATACAGGGAGACTTCATTCTTTCATACGATGGTTTATTATTACATAGATGACGAGACATGGCTATTAAGTTATTGATCGACGTATATGGAAAGTGCAATGAACCATTTTAGACTGACTTGGATATCAGTCTTTGTCATCTGAATAGATGGAATATCAGAAAAAGCCATTATGAAACTCATTTATCAACTGATAAAGTATCAATAACCTAAGTAATGTCTCCGGTATCATGACGTAAACATGTGCATGTTTAGTGCCATTAATTTTATAAAAACTTAGAGTGCAATAGTAGTCTATAGATCTTAAGTGTAATAAAAACACTTTTTCTTAGTGTGACACTACACGTCTCAGACACTTGAACATGTATCTGTCTAACGTTAATAGTTTGCTTTATTACCAATATGGTTGATCATAAGTGATGACATATTTTCAATATGTGTACATACCACTTTTGCCTAGCAACGATTGTTTCAGTGCGAGTTAACGTATTTCGTCGTAAAAAAACATCTCGTGACGTCAATGTAGCGGGCCGTCGCAATAAAAACAGGCCATATAGTTAAATAGAATCGATAATAAATAAATTATAACCCTCGGGAGTGTGTCATTTGACTATTACGCTCTCGCTCGGGTAATACAAAAATTCACACTCGTTTCGGAAAAGTCATGTGACACCCTTCCTCGACTAATAATCTCTAACAATCTCTAAAGTAAATTTTATTTATATCAAATTAGAAACGTGAGAAGAACCAAATAACTTTCTTAAGATATAAAGAACGTAAAGATATTGAATTATATTTATTTTGATTATTATTGGACTTCAATTTAGTTCGGAGAGGGGCAAGAGGCCCTTTGTACATATTTTCATTATAATACAGAAAGCAATATTGTATCTATCAGGTATGATATATGCATCAATTCAAGACAGGCGAATATAACAATATGAATACAAACATAATTTATTGAATGTGACGTCTTTGAAAAAACATCTTTTTTTTTTGCTTAGCTGTTTAATAGAGAATCTACCAAGATTTCATATGAGTATGCCTCCTGTTAATAAATATATGTCAAATCTTTTCTGATGTTGGATAAATCCATAAATGTGTAATCCTTTTTATTATTAATAAAGAATAGCCTTAGATAATTGAAATTTCCTATACGTTTAAAGGAAAATACGAACGGTGATCTATCATGGTTAAATTTTTTAATTTAGATTTTTAAGTTGATTTCACTTGAATTGAAATGACGTCATTATTATATGACATGGACGTTGAACATCGCGTCCACTGAGCTAAATCTTCAAATATGATCTTTGTAGGTTGTCAGATTTAATCACTTTGCGCGTTTCACAATCGCGTTTCGAGATACTTGCAAACATGTGAAATCCATGTGATATTAAACGAAGAACAGATAAGAACAACACTCAAGGCTTTGATTAGCTTTTACCAAATTATAAATGTTCATGGCTGGTGATTCATCAAGGATTATATTGTTATTTATTACCCATATGGTTAACCATAAGCAGTGACATATTTTCAATATGAGCACATGTGCACATATCACTTTTGCCTAGCAATGATTGTGTGTCAACGAGTGACCGTATTAAGTCGTCTGTGACGTCATAAACCATTGTTCATGACGTCACTGACGCGGGTCGTCGAAAGGGAAGGAGGCCGTTTTCTGAATAATCCCATGCGTTTGAAATGAAATAGAATCGGTAATAAAGAAATTATTACCTTCGGAAGTGTGTCATATGCCTTTTACGAAACTCGTGGGAATTTGTGTATAACCCTCGCTCTCGCTCGGGTAATACAAAAAATTCACACTCGTTTCGTAAAAGGCATATGATACACTTACTCGGGTAATAATCTCTATTTATTACCTACGAGGGCAATCATATCGGGGTTCATATTTTTCATACGATGGCCTAGGGCAACATATCACTTTTTCATTGTGACGTCACGTAGAAAACAATGCTTTGACGTCACAGTTCGCCTATGACGTTGTGTTCCAAATGCACCTATGCCTATGCGTGGATGTTGATTTTGATTAGTTTCATTGATTTCTCGACTTCTGTAATAAACAGAATATCATATTCGTGTCCATGACATACTATGTTTACGACACTCGTGCCTTAATATCAGTATATCCCTCGCTCTCGCTCGGGAAATACTAATATTAAGCACTCGTGTCGTAAAAATAGTATGTCATGGACACTCATATAATATCCTCTATATACTCTATATGTTGTTCAGCTTTAAAGGGTAAATTTTCTATAATCATCATAAACAGACTAGCATCTTCCGGGTACATCTAGACAATATTTGTTAAAAAATATTGTTTTACTAATTACAAACATATAGGCATAATACATAAAGACTTCTTACAATATTCATATCAGAATTAATGCATGAAAAATTGATTTTCAATGTCTATGAGTATGTAACTCGTATGGACGTCTGACTGAAATTTCTAGTTTAAAAAGAAATATGTCATTTCCTAATGCATGCATTATAAATTCAACGTTATTAATCCACAAAAAGTAAAAAAAAACTATCAACAAATGTGATTTAAGGAAATAAACAGCTGCAGACCTGTATGTTTATTCACATACCAGCGAATCGTAGTGCAAATATCATATATTTGGCATGTCTTTGAAGCATTGCGAAAAAGAAATGGATAATTTTTTATTTTCGATACAGAAGAGAAGATCCATTGTACCTTTACGCTATTGTATTCCATACCGTAATAGTTTTTGGCAGGTCACTGAAGTGATCAGGGGTCAAAATTTTGAAAACAACAATTTTCATTTTTCTTTACAAACTCCTTAATACGTGATTAACACCAATTCATATTTGCTCGATTGCATTAAGTCAATAGGAGTTTGCTGATTTTGTTCCCAGAGAGTCGAAATGAATATCTTAATCGAAATTTTTGGAAATCGTAATTTCGAAAAGGTGACCCCTTCTTTTTTAATCATGCCATAAGTCAAATGTTTGCACGAGAGACGGGACAATCCCACAATCAATCAAAAATGGCTAGCTTACACATTGACAATTGGAGTTCCTGTTTCAGTTCTGCTTTCAGTTGTTTTATTGACATTCAAAATTACATGATATTTGCACTAAGATACAGTAGTAAGGGAATTTACTTTTGATATGGAGCTGTAAGTTAAATTATAAACCTTTAAAGACACAATTTTCGAAGTTGAAATAAAAGAATTTGTTCACACTTTACAACAACTTGGATCAGATGGGTTACTCCAAGGTTTTCCATAACATTCTGCTCATGTTAACAATGTGTTTTCTAAGTGATTAGATAGCATATCTCGATGTCTTCTATTATCACCATGAGAACAGAAATTCTGCATCTATATTTTATGAGGCGCATTTAGGATCGACTATGTTATATGTTGCATATGTCATCTGGATTTGGTCGTGTTTCCAGGAAATGTTCACTTGGAACCAATCTGTTAAACTACCAAAGTGCATAAACATCAAATATATCCTAGCAATTTTCGTGCCTTTATAGTAAACCTTGTCGTTACATATACAGCTGCATGCCAAAAGTTTGTTCACATACCTGTATATACTAGTGCAAATATCATGTAATTTGAGATGTCTTTGAGGTATCGTATAGTTGCGAAAAACAAACGTATGGTATTGAATTTTCAATTCACATATGCAGATCCATTCTTCTTAAAGGCAAATAATTATAGTACCCCACAATTACCCGTAACAGTTTTGGCAGGTCATTGAAGTGACCAGGGGTCGACATTCCGAAAACACTAATTCTTATTTTTCTCCATAAAATCCTTTATAAGTTATCTTTTTCTTTAAAAACATACGTCACGTTTGTACCTCAGCACAAAGTTAATGTGATTAGGTTGGTTTTAATCTCAGAGAGTCGATCTGGAACATTTTATTTGACATTTAACGAAATCGAAATTTCGAAAATGTGACCCCACTGTCTTGATCAATATGCCAAAATTCGAAAAATGGCTATTTCACACATGGACAGTAGTCAGTCCATTGTCAGTTTTGCTGAAGTTATTCTATTGACGTTGAAACGAAACCCAAATTACATGATATTTGCGCTATGATTCAGTGGTAAGTGAACAAACTTTCGGTATGCAGCTGTATGCCTTGAGATGGCTTGTTTAAAATTGATAAAATTATTTACTACCATTACTTATTACCTGACTTCCTGGTTTGACCCATCGACAAAATCTTTAAAAACATTGATTGATTGAAGCATATGCTTTTTCATATGCTATTACAAAACCTATTATATAGATTAAGATTTCGAGATCAAGCAGTAATTAAGCCACTTTAGCAGTAAATGTTATCTTACTTTTGTATTATTGAGTTTGCAAATTTCTAAGGTTTTCCATCTCAGGAGTAGTATGAATGTGAGATTTCAGTCAATACATCAGCTTCTGCGGTAAATTAGTAAAATGAACAAAAGAAATCAAGAGTCTCATCATGCTGTCAAAAAATCTCGGGTGGTTGCAAGACACCATAACAGAGGAGGGTTTACTTACACAGGTAGTAGATATCATCTCTCCTTTCTCTATCTAAAATTTCGCTGCACTTGATATAGCTGATAGCTTTTAATTTTTGACTATTGCAGTATTAATCACTTAATCATGTAATTTAATTAAAAAACATGTATTTACTATAACAGCACCTTGGTTCTTTTTTGCGAGTAAAGTTCCCACACTTGCGAAGTTAAATCGCAAAGGGTTTCGACCACCAAAGTAATCAATGCATGTTCAGCAGCTGATTCATGATGGCAGAAGAAGCCATACCTGTATTGATTCGTATCTGCCGTAGAGCTAATTCTTCCCAACTTGGGACTGACACTGGTTGATGCTGTTACAAATATAAGAATGTATAAGAGATTGTTCCAAGACTCAGATCTTTGAACCTTTTTCTGGTAGAAGCTTTTTTTCAAGTCATGCGACTGACAACTGTTGAGTTGCATGCACCGAAATCAGATTTTTTTAAGAGTGTCTAATTCAGATTAAAGTATTAGTGAATCAGGATTTTATTCTTTTGCCTTTTGTTTATCAAATAATATATTAATACAATTATGTTTCCTAATTATGTTAATTTCATTTGGATTCTTTGCCAGAAATATAGCAGAGCATTAACAAGTATATAACAGAGCATTCACCTGGCGTGTGATTCTTCTTCAAATATATAAATCAAACTCTTCTGTAAACTCTATAATAGCTAATAAAGTTCTTAAATCAATGCTTAAGTTACTGAACCCGAATACTGTGCCAACTTCAAGTAGGGACTACGTATTTGCTATTGAAATATTTCAATTTGACTTCATGTTGCTCTTTTGATTTTGAGATATTTAAAAAGAAATAAACAATTTTCTGTACAATAAGCACAGAAGTACATGTCAATGAGTTATCTCTTCTGAAATTGAAAACGTATCATGAAACCGTTGCCATGATAAATCTGATATAACATGTTCAATCTCTGCAATCTACATTGTCAATCTCAATTTGAAAAGTTTCATCTCGTTTCATAGTAATTATCTTCAAAGCCATGATTAAGCGTGCTGAAATACCTCACCAAGTACAAATTAAGACTAGAACTTGTTGCCTTATATAATGTTTATCCATCTTTTTATCCTTCCATTCTATATATGAACACATAGTTAATGAATAGGAAAATGTTGTCATGTTCAATGTTATATATAATGGCTGTTTTACAGAAAATATAAGATCATGTTGCTGCAATCCCGAGATATGTCTCCGATGGTTGAAGGAAAGATCGAAGATTTGTTGTATTTTCCCTGCCAAGTTAAAACACTAAATCAATGAAGTATTGAAGCAATGAATCATTGAATCCATGACTAGCAATACTGTTCAACTGCATTGATCAATCAAACTAACTGAGAAAAAGGGTGATAATGATCACTTCGTTTGACTACCACAGGGCAACTATTTGATGTTGTCTCGTTAGCTATCATTATGTAGAATTATTCCAAAAACAAATAAAACGATAATGATTGTTTTCAATAAAGGAAATTGATGATCAATAAGATTTTATCTTGATCGTAACGTGCCCAAACATTTGTAGTTGATAATCACACATCCAATTACAAGATTTCAATCAAAAATGTAGACACAAAGGCTTTCTCAAAAAGATGTAACAGAAATACAAATTAAAACTTCCATCTTCTTAATTTTTTCTACAAACACTTTCAAAATCATAATACGTACCCTATAACAATCAATTGCTGTAAATAAGGGGATTGTGACATTCTGACTTCTTTAAGATACAGTTATTAAGATGAATAGAAAACAAATATAGAAAAAAATAGAAAAAAAGTTCTAAAACTTCTTTGTTTGCAAGATTGCGATATTTCGGTATAAACATTGACACCGTTATCACGAAATGACAGTTTATCTTTCCCGAGTTATATTAATTTCGTAATTCTCGCGCCGAAGATTAAGTTTATTCCTTATTTCCTACATTCAGAATAATTACATTATACAGGTTTGTGTTAATTTGAAGAGGTCAGCGACGCCCTATATTAATACTACAAGGCGGCTAAACTTCTTGTGACGTAACTGATGGCAATCTGACGTCATAGCCGCCTCTATGACGTCATTACAAGCGAAACCTGGCGCTTCTTCGCGATTGTAAGCTGAAGGAGTAATTTATTAATGGCTAATTTCTATACTATTGCGCAATTTGGCAGGCTTATTTCACGTTTTTGGTGGCGGCACATCTGAGGAATGGCGAACGGCTACTATGTTGAATAAATAAACGTTGTTAAAATTCAGAATATGGGTAAACAAATTACCAGTCGGGAAAAGTTTGAAAGATGAATGAAATAGTCCCGGCAACACGTTCTTTTTGATTGGTTCACAACAGCCAATCAAATGCGAAGAAAATGTGTAACTCCCGTGTGACTTACAGGAAAAATATTACCCTGTGTCCATCCTCCCATATGGGTAATATAAAGAGGTAATTAAGTTATGCAGTGTAAAATGTTGATTTACATGTTGATTAGTTTTTGTTACAAAGCACAATGCGTGAGAGTAAGGCAGATGAATAGAGTGAGTTACTGATGATATTTTAGTTAGAGGGTGACGACCCCAACCATTTTCTTGATCATCTTAATGCCAGGAACCATTATATTAATAGTTGTACCGTCAAATTTAAGAAGTAGATGATGAATAAAAACTTATCTCAAGTCAAATCAAACTTATAAATGTGGTTATACGTTAATGTATTTTTTTCTTGAAATGAGTTTTTTTAAAAATGAAAGTGTTTCAAAATTGTTGAAATTACCTTTTTAATTCTATAAAAAGGCTCACAAATCAATCAAAACGAGCATAAGATTAATAGCAAAGCATTATATAAAATCTGAGTTGGTGCCTTTATTTAAAACATGCTTTTGTACGATGCAACAAACTAAACAAACTTGATGTCTTGTCAAGATATTGTGACACGGGTTACACGAGGATTCTTCTACAAACTACAAGAACATCAGTAAACAGAGCTGAGAGGACGAGGTTCTGTGAATCGATACATGTTCAGCAGCTCATTCATGTGATGTCAGATCAACTCACAACTCATTGATTTGTATCTGCTAAAGAAACAGAACTACACAGCTAGAGACACTCTTGACAACTGTTGATACTATTCCTGATTTATAAGGATATTGCTAATTGTTCGCAGAGTCAGATGCTTCAGTTGTATAGTTTACTGTTTGTAAATAGATCATCAGACTCCGTAAAAATAGTTCATATCAGTACGCTGCATTACGATAGAGCTATTCTGAGGAATTGAAAGCATATCTTGCAAATATATTTGCTTACATATTTCAAGTAGACGTTAGATTTAATTAAAAATAATTGATTATTTACCAACCAACCTGTTATTTTGGTAACATTTGTTGCACCATATTTGTATATAAAATTGCTCTTCTTACAATATCAGATATTGATTTGTGGAATTACAGATATATAGAAACTCGTGACGAGACTCCCTTCCTTCATACGATGATTTATCATAACATAGATGATGAGACATGGCTATTTCATTATTGATCCACATATATGGAATGTCCAATGTACAGTTCTAGACTGCCTGAGATATTAGTCATTGTCAGTTGATGGTATATGGAATAGATGGTATATCAGAACAATCCATTAGGGAAACTCGTCCATCAACCGATGAAGTAATGTATGTGATGTCATCAGTATCAGTCATCAAGACATGAAAATGTACAGCATTTTAGTGCTGTAAACTTGTAATGCAATAACAGGTCTTAGGTTTAAGCATATCTCAATCCCGTTTTATTAGGGTGCTGGTCAGGCTGGTGATCCTGTGTTATGTCAACAGTTTTCTGTAACTCCATTATTCTCTACAATAAAACACCATCACTTTGAATTTCAGTTAATTGATCCTCTCTGAGTAAACACAGTGTAGTAAGTTATTTATAGCAAATACGGTAATTAACTATGTAAATCTAATTCTCATCTTACATCACTTGACAGATTTAAAGCCACGGTCAAACGTTCTGACTAGTCGCGGGAATTTACTACGAACAAATACATTCGTTAATATAAGTGCTATAGCTATTCATGCAGGAGTATGAGAAGAACCAAATTATTTTATAAAGTTATAAAGAGCGTAGAGTTGGTAAATCATACACTTGTCAGCGAAGAAAGGAATCTTATATTTAATTCAAAATTTTCTATTGTTTAAAAAGCCAAATATTTATCCGTAACGATAATTGTGCTAAAATGATAACAGATTTATATAAGGATGTTCACATCTCACCAACCGAGCTGTTACCTGAAGCTGGTGTGTTTTGGCTGGTGATAAATCAATCTATATTTTTAGATAATTGCAAAAAAATTAAAATGTTGCGATATTTAACCTTTAACAGCTAAATGCAACAGGATAAGCTCTGACTAGCTTGCAAAAGAAATGATCGAATTACAAAAATTAATTCATCAAGAAATATGTGAGCTTATCTCTCTTGTAATTGCTCGTGTATTATCCTATAATCACTGATTCAACAGTCATGTATTGGCTTTAGAGATAGTTTTTCTCAACTTGAGATACTTCTGACACTTGCTTTACCCTCCTTGCTTAAGAGCTTATCATTGTGTATGTTGTATACAGTTGTTCAGTTTTGAAGGGTGTATATCCCACGGTCAATACATTATGAAAAGCAAACACTCAGGGATCCTCAATAGAAATTGGACGTCCCATGCTGTCCAAAAATCAATAAATGATGTTCTACAGCTAATTCATATAATGACAGTAGAAGGCATAATTGTATTGATTCGTGTCTGCAATAGTTTTTCAACACAGGAGATACCATTGATACTTGTTGATACCGTATCTTGCTTTAAAACTTACCATTGTATATGTTATATACAGTTGTTTTGAAGGGTTTATACTAGAAGGTATAGATTTACCAATTATCAAAGCAAACAATCAGGGTTCGTCAATAGAAATTGGACGCCCTACGTTGTCCATGAATCAATACATGATGTTCTGCATCTAATTCAGATAATGAGAGCAGAAGTCATAACTGTATTGATTGGTATCTGCCATCTTCCCAACAGGAGATACTTTTGACACTTGTTGATACCGTCCCAAGTTTAAGAGCTTATCATTGATTGCTCAACGACTCAGATCATTGATTTTTATGATTTTGTTGGTAAAGTTCCTGTCAATTTTATATGCTTCTAGAAGGCTGATTCTGACAATGTTGACGTTCAATGCGATGAGCACAGACATTTGAAAGTCCTGTATGAATTCTAATCTCGACCATAAGAGCTTGCAATAATCCTCATCAATTCATCTGACAGGACAGACATTTCTTAAAGATAAGAAATTGAAGTGTTAACTTAAGCATGTTCAGTGGGTTCGTTCATCTCCAACAAAGGCAAAACATGACTTTTACATTGTGACGTAAAATCAGAAACAATGGTGACCTCTTTCCCTTGACGTTGATTTTTTTAAGTATCAATGTCATGGACATCTTTATATCTATCTATCTTAGCGAGACGTTTTTTGACTTCATGATTTTCTCATGATTAGAAGACTGTATCATTTTGAACCTTTTCTTGTTTCTGAATTCGTTTTCTATAATATAATGTCACACGTTTTTACAATTTAACAATTATCATGATTGATTTAAATAAATGTCAATAAATTACCTTTTAAAAGTCAATGATATCATGCTGCTATCAAATGCATGTGAATGACTATTGAATTAAAGATGTTTGACATTTTTGTATTCTAAAGATATTTCAATTGAAAACATGGTCTCAAGATTTATAACTGACAACCATTGTCATTGGTGTGTATAACGGGTGTTAATGCGTTCTTTCCCGTTTATCTATTAAATATATATCTATATACATATACATATACATATCTAAAGGATAGGATTTTCAAACATATTAATTGATTTAATTAAAACAATTGATTGGTTGTTTTTTCCTTTTTTGCTATAGAACCTTGTGATAGATATCAAATTCAATTACTATTGAGTGAATACTAGTGGTTTTGGTCGTTTATTATTAATGCTCAAATCATACTTGCCTGCTATTTGGAACAGCCTTGAGAGAGAAAGTTAGATAATTATGAAAATGCAGTTTAAATAGTGTTACCAAATGTGCAACAAATGCATAAATCAATCAGAAGATAAAGGATTGTTTTATTGATTAAATTGATAGTCGTGCTCTTCTGTAACAAAAGGTCGGTTACAGATTTAACGAAACTATTTCTTAATACTTTGATTTTTTGATGTTTGATAAATGACCAAATGTTGAAGATTTTCAAACCTATTCCTAGAGTTTTCGTTTAATGACACAAATAGATTTCTTTTAGAGCAGTATTAGATGAAGGCATACGATCTTGACTTATAAAATATTGATCAATGTAATTCCATTGGGTAACAACACCAATATCATGATAAAAATAAAAGGCTTAAGCTTTATGTAATACATTCAATTCCTCTGAATCCCATATCCAGAAGTTCCTTTTAGTATCATCAATCAATTAAATGATTCACAATTATGCATTGACATCATGTATGGACGGGATTCACTTTGATGGCTTCTTAGGATGCAACTAAACGTATAATTGCTTTTGTAACTAGCATAGTAAGTATGATAATTAAGTAAGTGTTACTGCTGTTGTCCGTTCTTTTTGTGTTTATTTTGATACCTTTATTGGATATCGTTTCTTTGCGTTAACCGTCAACGATACCAAACCTGCTGAATTATATTGACTATTGTGAATCCCTGCTTTATTTCATACTTTTGCAGATGTTGGTAGTTTTATTACAAATGATCTACATACGTATATATATCTTGTAGTATATGACGATGTTTTTGAACAACGTAACAATGTCCTTTGAATCGTTCTCCATCTCAACAGTTTTCTGCCATCTCACCATGTCTCTTCAACGGTTGAATGAAATACACATGCTTTGAAGTTTTGATGCTGTTTGAAGTATAAACACTAAATTATTGAAGCAAGGAATTGTTGTTACGAAATATAATGTACAAATGCACTGATCAATGCAATTACCTGCCAGGCTTAATGAAATAAAAAATAACTTCCTTGACTTCCCAGGGCACCTTTTAAAGTTGTCAAGTTAGCGATAATTGTTTACAATTATTCAAATGACAAATATAATGCTCCCTCTTTCCAAAAATGGGACTATATGATCAATAAGTTTCTACAATGATAGTCAGGTAGACAAATATAGATGATTGATAATCAGATAATTATTTGATTTTAATTATTTATTTATTACACTAGATTGCAAAGATGAATGTAAAACTTTGAAAGTAAAAAAGAAATGTGTGATATGGAAATTTGTTTATGCAGACAAAGTTATTGGACATTTTAGCACGACACATAGGTATGATCGATGTTTAACGATATCCTGAGTTATTTATATTGCTTAAAAATCTAGAAAGAACTCAGACGTTCTGCATGATTGTCGAACGACTTGCTGTTTTCGCAGATGTGATTAGAGTAAATGGAGTTCCCCAAGCTAATACTTGAAATAATAAACATAAGATACCAACGTTCAAATTTTAAGCTATCATAGTAAAGAACGATACAAGAGTTGATAATTATCTTGTTTCATTATTGTGAATTACGTAAAGAGCAACGAAAATGAAACCTATTATATTGCATGAAGAGTTGAAACTATCATTTTCAGATATTTTGAAATGTCAAACTACTATTGTTGAGGACATCAATCAGTCCCAATGATTGTTCAATGATCAATGTTTCTTCTCTAAAAATGTACAAAACGTAAGCCATCATCCCCTTAGAGCGGACAGGTACCTTGCAGCCATGGTACCTGAGATGCAATAGCGATCTGAAAAATATAGTGTCAGAACACATAGCTTTATTGACTCGTATCAGCTGTAAAGATAATTCTAAATTCTAATTGCAAAAGTTTATGACAACTGTTGATGGTGTTCTTTTTAAAACGTAACATAATTGGTCATTCGGTTGTCAGGTAAAAAACGCGAGAGTGGGGCTTTGGTACATCCTGAAAAACTGAGAGTGGCGTTGAATGGCAAGTGAGAAAGAGCTGTCAATGTTAAACGTTTTATTCCGCAAACCTAGGGTTTCTGGAAAGGCTTATCAACACCCGACGCGAGGGTTTTCTCTGACATACATTCCGTCACGCATATTGAACATAATTTTGAAAATAATTGTATAATGGTTTATGATATACGTCGTTCAGTTGTTAACACATATAAGATACCTAACTGTATAAGATTGTAGAATAGAATTTAACAGTAAACATTGATAAGTAGTATCTGTGGTCTAATGGTAGAGTCTATTGTAACAGTGCGAAAGGATGTATGAAACTAGCTTTCGCTACTTTAGAAAATTAACCTTAGCCATTGTGGCGCTTGATTAATCTACATAACAGAACTTAGTATTTGGGACGGCTAAAATAAGCAGGCTTCATTAACAATAGTGCATTTCTAAGGAGGTTTATTTCCAGAGAGGCAAATTGCAGAAATTGAAATTATGTGCAAAATTCTCTGAAAACAAATTTGCTGAACATCATTTTGTTGATGTTTCAGTATAACTTCAGAGCTAATTTTGAGCCTACCTAGATCCTGTCACATTCGTTAATGAGAGTATGCTTTTTAAAAAAGTAATCGATTCCATGGAGAACTGATTTGAGCTTAGTCACGGCAAGACTAATTCCTTTCATACGATCGTTCATCGTTGCAGAGATGGCGATACATGAAACGTTGTTATTGATTCACCAAAGGAAAACTGAAATACATTTTCTAAACTGACAGAGATATCAGACAATTGCAGATGTATAAATGTTATTATATAAAAGCATTACCAAACCTCATTAATCAACCAAAATCTATCCATAACGTCGATAATGTATCTGGCCTCAGTCATTGAGGCATAAATATGTACAAATTTCATGTTATAAAAATTACAGTATGCAAGGAAGTCCTAAGGTCTATTGTGGGTAACAATACGCGCATTAGACTTCTGTGTTCCTGTGTTGTGTCAACAGTTTCCTGTAACTCTGCAATTTACTGCTGAAAAAACACCATTGATTTTCATCACTGATAATTAGACCTCTCTGAGAAAACACAGTGCAGAGAAGTTCACTTACAGTTCCACACCAAAAGTTTGTTCACATACCCGCATATCCTAGAGCAAATGTCACTTTGAGATGTCTTTGAGGTATCGTAGCATTGTACAAAAGAGTAGGATAATGTTTTATTTTCAGCACAGAAGTGAAGACAATCGTATATCATACCCAACTGTAACACTTTTGGCAGGTCCTTGAAGTAACATTTATACCTATTATCTAAACCTTCATAAAAGATCAACAGCTTTAAAGACGTCATGTTCATTCCTTTGCAATAAGTCAATGTGATTGTGTTGATTTTTTTAAAATCAGACAGTGGATACGGAATATTTCAAACGAAATGTAAGGATATCGGAATTTTGACGATTTGATTCTTATTTTGTATCTCATCACGCCAAATTTAGAAATTTTGCACGAAAGAAGAGAGAATTATTTTCAATAAGTTAAAGAATGACTATTTTACACATGAACAAAGTTTGGTTTTCTGTCAGTTCTGCTGAAGTTATTTTATTGACGTACAAACTACACCCAAATTACATGATATTTGCACTAAGATACAATAGTTAGTAACCCAACTTACGGTATTCAGCTGTAGACATATGCGGTATTAAGGCAGATACAGAGACTGACCATAAAACTCAAATAGTCATTTTAAATGATTAGAAAAAAGGTTCTTATCTATGACAAGACAGAGAAAATTGACTTACTGTGGACTAAAAAATCTTGAAAATTGTGCAAGGTATAAACCAACATATAAGGTAGTTTATGTGAGATAGGTTTAGTTTAAAAGAACGTTTTTATTTGATATTTCACTTGTCCATCAATAAATAAATGCTGATGTGAAATTTTATGAACATATGACTGACAGCACCCTGACATTCAACTCAATTTGGATTACTTGGTAGTGATTTTCAAAATTTCAACACTGATGATAGGAAGAGTGTACAAACGTATTGAAATAATTTTAAACAACTAAAATGGGTTATATTTATATAAGTGGTAGATAGCGAATGATAGATCTTACGAAACCCAGAGAGCTCGATACGTGACCCCAAGTGCACTTCAAATTATAACGTTGTGAAGCGGTGTGTTTGAAGTCCATTGGACACCAACTTTAAGCTGAATGCCTGGGATATTAAAATAGCGATCTAGCGAGTGTATCAATATAATGTCCGCATTTTCTATCTTATTTTGATGGGATTGAATGAGTGTACAAAACAACACAAACGTTATTAAAATTTGATTTATGAAAAGTACCGTCGAGCATCGTCAAATGAGTTACAGTTGTTTTACAGAGTAATCCATCGACAACATTGAATCATTAAATGCATCGTTTTTTATGTTTATTATCAAGATGGATGATAAATTAATGAAGATCAAATTACAAGAGTTTTCAAATTCTATGAAAGTTCCACCAAGAATTGCATCCAGTTACTAATAGATCCACATCAAATCTTTTTGACTTCTTAGGAAATAGAGAAATATTTTCATTTGTAATAATGAGCTCAAATATGAAAAGTTACTTTGGATTGGCTTACTATGTAACTAAGGTTTCTTTTTACATAAACCATTTACGGTATCACATAGTTTCCCGAAGAATCCCATTGGATATCTCATTGGAGTATGATTTTAAAAAGATCTTAAAATATTCTAAAATTCTGCCTTTCAAAGGTTTGACGATAGAATGGAAACTCAATAAAGTATTCTGAAAACGAGTATCAGCGACATCATAAGCCAAGAACATATGATACGGTTAATAATTCATAAAATATTAAAATGAATAATGTTTTAAAATCTTGATCACTTCTTGAAAACGACATTGGTAACTATGTAACAAATGTAGCCATCCTAGAATAAAAATTACTCAAATAAAGTGCCTTCAATATCCTGTTGAATTTGATGCTGATACGAAAATCATTTTTCAAGTGATAAATCATCTTTTTAGAAACGATACAGTAATTGGTATTCTGGCTACTTAATCATCCTCGCTCTTAAAATATCAGAATTCTCACAACTTCGGTCTTTATCTTATAGCATTAATGAGCACTTGAGTGAAACACTATTGATTACACTCAAAAACGGTGGAAGATATTTATAATGTTACGATTTTGAACATTCTGTTTGTGTTCTGTAGAACACTCTATTTTCACAAATCTACCTCAACTCAATATATTGGTTTTATAAATAAAAGTGTATGTTTCTTAATACTCTTAACGCCGTCGGTTTTAAACAAAATTTGCGGGTGTTGAATGACAACTAGCTCCAGACAGCGAGTATTCGCTCCGTGACGTCACTAATATACTCGCTGCCATCAGAAAGTTTCAGAGTGAAAAGGCTCTAACACAGCGCGTGCAACCAACGATTACTGTCGCGCTCTAAAGGTAAAACTCATAGGATTCACAATGCAACTCTGAACAACGACTCAATGATAGAGTTCGACAAATGAATATTTTTGTGATTTAATAAAGTTTCCCTTCCAATGATGAGACATATCAATTTGTCCATTAATTACCTATCTCATGAAAAAAATAGATTTAAGCAAACTACAACAACTTTTCCTATATTCATACGCCTAACGTTTAAAACATACTCTGTAACCGATTTATTTGTATGTAAACTAAACTCTTGGTTCGAGGTTATCCATGACGTCAATTCTTATTGTTGTCAAGAATCTTGACAACAATGCCCCCGCAAGTGAAGGCAGGGCTACTACCGTAGAGGTACTCGAAGGGAAGGCGCCCTGACTTGAAGGTTGGAATGACAATGAATCACGGAAATTTAACACACGCAACTATTTATCTTCTAAATAGCTAAGCCAGTAAATGCTAAAAGCCGCGCCTGTGACATAATAAAACAATGACGTCACAATCAGTGTAATGATGTGACGTCACAGAAACGTCACTTCACAATCACTGTAATGTAAACCTCCCTGAGTATAAAGTTGAAACATATTGGAGGAAATCCGCGTTGTTATTCTTTTAATAATCTGTTGAATATATGTAGCAGACTGTACACTTGAAGCAGCCGAATTTCAATTACATATATAAATAAATATATCTAATCTATTATATATATATATATATATATATATATATATATATATATATATATATATATATATATATATATATATATATATATATATATATATATATATATTGGTCTGCACACAGCCCACTACAATGACGTCAAGAACAATAGTTTTATTATGACACATAGCGACAAAATACGGAAACTCATAATAAAAGTGCTAGGCCAAATTGATATGTGCACTCAACAATTCAAAACTGTGTTATGACTTTGAAAAAGTCTATGTATTTCACCTGCTTATTAATTAGTTTAGAAGCCATAATAGGCTAATTATCCTATACTAGTTGCTACTATATCCGTAGAACTAAAAATTTTGTGTATGCAAATGTATGTTTGTGACTTAGTTGAGAAAAATGTCATAAACAATTTTGAAGAATAATACACATGTTTCATGTATCTGATCATATAATAACCCTGATGGCTGAAATAATTCCCTAATAGCGCTAGAAAATACATAACTCTCACTCATAGAACCTCGTTTTGTAAATGTATGCCTTCAGGTTTTTATAGTAAATGTCAGAACTGTAGAGAAGGTGATTAAGATCAAGGTTATGCCATCATGGTGTCTGGCAATACACATTTGGGACATTCATTTAATCACAATGATAACATATAATAAATAAGGTCTGGGGATATTGATATTTCATTCCTGATAAAGATTATGCATCTGGTTATTAACCATTAACAGAAAAAACTAATTTATAAACTGATACACGTGTAAATATACATGTTACATTATGGACAAGTTCATCCCAAATGATATTGTAACAATAAGAACAAAAGATCCAGTGTGATGAATAACGAAATCTGACCTTAGGGAGGGTATTCGTACGATTAAGATCGCTTCATCGCAAAACCGTGCTAAGTTCAGAACACTTCGTTATGATTTAACATCGAAAGTTATGATCTCAGAGCGTGCTTTTGATACTAAATTTGGTGAAACTTTGAATACCACCAAAGGTAAAAAATATTGTTGCGATTACTAAAACATTATCTGAAATTGAATAAGTATGCTAAAGCGTTTTTTCCGTCGATTTTCTCAAATAATTTAATTATTATAATGCTCGTGATATTGCTAATGTGCTAAATACCGTTTTCGTGGAACATCTAAAGTTCTTGAACTTGAAACCGATCTACCGGATATCGAAATTCGTGAAAACGTTAATGTATTACCAATAGTGACGATGAGTGATGAGAACGTTTGCGATATTTTCTTGAGTCTTGATATCTCGAAATTTGTTGGCCTCGATGGCATTGAAAATAACGTACTGAAATTAACCGCATCTTTCTTAACCTCATTGTTGGCGAAATTATTTGGTTTTCCGCTTCGTAAAAATGCATTCCCTTCAAGTTGGAAATAAGCCTAGGTAATTCAGCTCCATAAGAAAGGTGACCTACACGACTGTTGCGTTAACTAGATGTGTTGGAAAAAAAATGTGTCTTCAAAATTGTTTAAAATTTTTAGGGATAACAATATACCATCAAATGTAAAATCTAGTTTTATGCCTTGGGAATCCACCGTTAATCAACTAACTTATCTTTATCATTTCATTTCAAGTGCAGTGGACAAGGGTAGAAAAATCAGGGCAGATTTTTGCGAGATAAGAAAAGCTTTCGATAAAGTTTGGCGCAAGGGTATCATTCATAAACTTCATTCCTACGGTTTAAGCGAACAGATTGGTATAGAAATTACTTAGATTGTGGAAAGCAAAATGTATTAATAAACGATTAAAGCTCAAGTTTTAGTTAGTAGAAAGCAGCGTACCACAGAGTTCGATGTAAGGACCACTTTTGTTCATTGTCTATGTGAATAACTTTGTGAAAAAAAAAAACTTCTTATTTTCTAAGACATGAAATAAATAAATCAACAACTGTCTAAGTAGAGAGAATAAAATGAACGATACTCAACGCGTAAATACTAAATACCATCTAATCTATTAACATGTATATACATTTACCAACTAGACTAAACTAGTAACACTCTGTGTCTCTCATAGAATCTATTCAAATTTGGCTATCACTTTGAGTTCCAATCTTTCCAATAAATACATTCAGTCACATTCAGCTTACTTACAATTCGATAACGTTAACATTAAACGCTATGTAAGTTCAGTGTCATATCACTTGCTATCAATCAATATAAATAATTTGCTGTCAATAACAACACAAAAAGGAAAGTTGGATCTCCTTGAAAGCACACTTTAAATGAAGATAATATCTGTAGAAATTGATTTATCATTTAGTCATTTCAGCCATTGCCTTCACTTGGAGCCAGCGTGTCTGTGGCTATCAGTTTTCAGAAGCAGTTCCACTGACATAGTTTGGAATGACTGCTTGATGTGATTCATCAAATAATATCTTGACCTTTGGTAATGCATGGAGACCTTTGGTTCCAAAACCATTCCTTCACTTAAGATTGAGTAAACATCAGATGAAATGTGTCCAAAAAATTAAATTGAGCATCAGATACAATAGTCTCATGTGTCTATGTTATATGTTCTGGTAAGAATTTAAGTTGCAAAACATACTCAATTCCCCTTTACTTCATATGCCTGTGGTCGGTACTCTCTTCTATGAAGCAAAATATGTTTATGATTATTCTTCCTTTCGAATTCCGACTAACTATATGAAAAGTTATCAAGATTAATTATGTGTATAGATGATCTTTGCATTAACTGAAAGAAAAATGAATGATAATGAAATTACGGTAACATATCACTTGAAATACTTCAGTGTATCTTCATGATGGTATCTATAAACTGAACAAAAATAAAAACTGGACACTTAGTTTTTCTGGCACAAATTATTAAATATGCAATATACCTTTACTAGGACGTGGCCTTTGGCAATCGCAGATTTAAAATTTCGTTGATATTTTACTTATTTTCAAACAGCCATTATTAATTCACAATATGGAACAAAGTTAAATATTGGATAGAGGTCGGAACTAAAACTAACATAAACTATTCAAAAAGAAACATTTGCCTTGGATACCCTGAATACAGAAATAGAGTTCTCAATATGATAATCATTACTGTCAAGTACAACATATTTAAAACAAAGCAAAATGGAATGAAGCCAAATTTTACATACATTAAGAATGACTTAGAGAAGACAGATGATATTGACAAATTCAATGTTATTCAACTTGCAACTATTCGAAATGTATGACTTTTTGAAATTTGCAATACTTTCATCACAATAATTTTTTTTAACCGCAATTACTAAATCGCAGCTAGTAAAAAATCTACAACGTAACCCAAAATGGTTGCCGCTTCAGATCGAATTAGGCATGGAATTGCGAAGCTTGAAGTTTACTCTCGATTTTTCTTTATTTCGAATGCTTTCTTCTGGATCAGATATGTACTTTCAAAATATTCTTTTGTACTGCAAAAGTTGCACAATTAAACATTATTTTCCTTAATTGAAATCCAAAATGTACCTGTAAGCAAAACATGTGAAGAGAAGCTGAATTTTCAGTGTGTCGCCACCTGTTAAGAAGTAAGCATTTACCCCGAAACGTCGTGAATTTCAAAATAAAGAAGTTGTTATTCATGAAATGTTGTCTTCCTTATTCGTGTTATTTACATACAAATATCAATAATGGCCTGATTATCTAAATTTTAACCCATAACCATATCACGTCTTCTTCAAAATTTGATTTCAATTTTACACTATTAGTTTAATCTTAAATGTTACATGTATGATTTCACGTATGTGAGTCTCGCTTTAAATATTTTAACAAGACTAGTGGTTGTCCTAGATCTCCTTATTTCCAAATGAACTGGAAAATCACACTAAAATTAGTTTCGATTTTAGGTCAATTTCTTTCAGATGTTCAAAATCCGAAAGAAATTACGACTGCAGTGAGCTTATCTCGGCATTTCAAATAATGAAACTGGTATATCACAAATTAAATGGCGTCAATCCTTCATTCAAAGCAATGTAATTAGCATTTTCAATAAACTTGACAAATGTGTCTAATATTCTGCCGTGTTTCAGTCATCAAGACATTTGTCTATGTCTCTAAAAATCCTTGGACAGAACATAAACAAGCTGTGCCCGGAACCATATAAACATTTGCCTCAAAAACACATTATATTATTGCATCAATGCATTAATGAAAGTCCCATATGTGCAAAACATATGTTGACGAAAGACGTTAGTTTCTACACCATGACTATCTGTACAGTATTGACACATGTTTCACATTGAATACCGGTAGCAGTCTCTAACATAATTATTATTTTTATTAATGCGTTAAACGTTAACTTCAGCACCATCATTGTCTGTACAGTATTGACACATGTTTCACATTGAATACCGGTAGCAGTCTCTAACATAATTTTCATTTTTATTAATGCGTTAAACGTTAACTTCAGCACCATCATTGTCTGTACAGTATTGACACATGTTTCACATTGAATACCGGTAGCAGTCTGTTACACAATTATTATTTTTATCAAGGCCTAAAAATAATCCTGCGATTGATTTTTTTGTACTCCGAAGAGAAAATCTGCATATTTTAGCATATTCATATCAATAATGTTAAAAGTGCATCACGCCATCGGGCAAACAAACATATTTAATGAATGAGATAATTGGCGGTAGTCAATATCTTTACATAAAGTCTACATTCCAAATTATCATTGAACTGTCATGCTAGTCATGAAGTCCCATATAGTCTTAAAGCATTGGCGGAATGTTTCATAACATCGCCATTTGAGGTTTGCTCTGTTTGCTCCGGATAAATTGAAGAATAAATCCTTATAAGAACTATAATAGATTTAAGGACTAAAGGATATATGCTACATATGCTGCTATATGCAAATAACAACGACATGTTAGTTTCAGAAATGTCAGTTCTTTGGGGGAAAGTTTATAACAAATTATCGTATGATCGTTTTTACATTTTTGAAGATTGTTCCAAGGGTAGGGAACGCTTTTGATACAAGCTGTTAGATAAAGGGAATACCCTTAACTATAAAGTTTTTACCTCTTTTTCACAATCTAATTTGACAAGTTAATGTCCTTTTAGACACTGATAACTTCGTTTAGAAATCTCATCAAACTCAGAAATGTCATCTTTCTAAAATATGTTTAAATGTTTAATGATAGTTAAGGGCTTTTTAATTAATTCTGTAATAGTTCTTCTCTATAATAGTTCTTATCGCCTTCCATATAGGCTATTGACAATTTAGGCGGTTATCAAAGTACATGTTTTTAAAATCCTAAAAAGTTTGAATGATACAGATATTGAGATAGTGGCATTGTGATTTTGTAAAATATGGATAATCATTTAATAAAGTATAAGTTAAGTATGTTGAACTTGAATCATTTGTTTGCAGAATTAGAGATTTGTGGGGATTAAGCCCCATTATTCCTTTCCTCTAATTCAGATATTGAAATCAGAATGGGTGTTATAATGAGCACGAAAACATAAAAAAGAATTTCTATAAGAAATAAAGATTTAAACAGGTAAAATTGTTCCCCTTTTTATTTAGCAGTTTAAAAGAAAGCTTTACGCTTATCAAAAGTATAGTAGTTGATGAACATGATTCCCTCTTGTGTGTTTTTATATCTGACACATTCAATAGCATATCGGTACCTTTTGGTACATAAAAACGTAACACGTTATATAGTTTTGTATCTATACAACCTTTTACGAACAGTTAACATTTATATCATGATCATGTACATACTATGATTATGAAAATTTATTTTTTTAATCATATCTATTGAGATTTCTATTTTGTAATGTCATCAAGACTTTGTATCATGTTAAGGATAATTATATCACTCAAAATTATTTTCAATTTCTATATTTATTATCAGTCTTATGAATAATGAACTTTATTTTGAATGTCATAAATAACTATAATGTTTTTTACATGAAAAATTTAGTATTTCCTTAAAAATATCTATAAACATTAGAACGAATTGTAAATGTACATTTAACAAGACAGAACCGACAGACAAATCATTTGAGTTGATCATCAAAGAAATAAGTATATATATTGACAGTTTTGTAAAGATAAAATGATTTATTTTTTTTATCTAAAAATTCCATAGAATAAACAATATACAATGTAACAAGGTAACAAAAAGTTTGCTAAGAATCTAAATCCAATCTTGATCAAGTTTCAGAAAAAGACCTAATATTGAATGTCTGACAATTATGAGGACACAAAACATTTATCTTTTTCTGAATCAAATGATTGACCTTTTTTTTATTTTGAAAAAATATTTTTAAAAATGAAGTTGTGGATCGTAATTGAATACAAAGCATGATTGAATTAGGTTTTTCATAAAAAAAAATACATATGAAATAAGAACAATATCTTCCAGTATTTATTTAAATAAATCAGGTATATCTCATTTCTTTAAACAAAGTTATTCTTCTGATTTGTAAAGATTTGTCAAGGGCTTGGGTTTTCACATTTATGCTTTGAACAACGTATTGTTAGTCAGTTTTCACTTTACATTGATACATTATGTCAATGTGACATCTACCTTTTACAAAGTAAATTAACAATCAACTTATTTTGTTTTCAAGGCATGACGTTTAAACATTACTGACAAACTAAAACTCATCAGAACAATGAACACTGACCATGGTCAAAAAAGAACATGCTAGTCTGAAAATGTTTTTCATCAATTTTTCCTATAAGTATACATAGCTCTCGGGGTCAGGTGATTGCATCATTCAAACGCTGCCTAGATCATGCTTTCAACGTTGATATCTATCAATCTTAATTTGTTTGATTCTTTTTCCAATGTTCCTTTATGAGATGAATCACTATAACACATCAACTACCTGTTATCGGAAACTGGATCATCAATCAAGATGAAAATACAATGATGAACAACAACTGCAAAATATGCTCTTGAAATGAAAATAACAGTAGCTGATCGTAGCATGAGCTACCTCAGGTCTTTCATCATCTCCAGACGTCAGTTTATCCATAAACTCTCTTAATGGCAGGGGTATAGTGCTGCTGAGAAGTGGAGAGTCTGTCTTCTGATACCAAATATATCACGACGCCAGTTGGTAAAGGTTACAAATACCCGAGACTCAACGAGTGTTGATAACAAAGAAATGAAATATTTGTGTCATTTGTTGAATATGCTTCAGAATAGATCGCCTAAACATTCATATGTCATGATTAAGTTTCTAAATAAATCAGACTGCTTCACTTGGGCAACATGTGGCAAAATTGTTTCATATAGATAAGGTTTATTTAAGACTCTCTTACATGTTGAAAGATTTGTGACAATATTTTTGGAAGTACATAGTAGTGCATTACATTATTGTACTTAGGTAGCAATTAATATGATATTTTGTTAAGAAGCAGTACATCATTGATTTTCTTTTTGAAAGGTTATTCTCATGTTTTAGTCAAATTGTCAGATACAAAGAATCTTTTCCATCAATCGTTTATTATGAAGACTGGGTTTGATATTGTTATAAATTCCTCGCATTTTAAGAGCACCTAGGTATAAACAAGTAAATATGTGTCCTCGAATACCTAAAATAAAGTTTAATTCATCAATATATAATAATTACATGTGTATAAGATTATTGATAGATCACACCTGAACACAAAAACTCGCTCATACCTCTGATTTCTATATTTCTATAACATTGAATTAGCAATCAAGTTTATTGAGGGTGAGTTGACTAATGAGAAACCCGCAATTTATTGTTTAACATTTGGAGCACACTGTGCGAGTGCAATGTAGAGAAATTGCAGTTGACAAGTATAATACTCAATTTCTTTTCTAAATTCTTATCCAAGAACCAGCAGAAAATTGCGTTTTAGAGATAACATTGAATTTTTCGTATTCATTCGAATGAAGTTTGGTGGTTAGATCTATTTTTGGACTTTTTGCGAGTGTGAAGAAATTGTTCATTGCGAGTTTGAAGAGATGAAAACTTAGCAAATCTAAGACATAAAAAGGACAAACTAAAAGAAGAATTATGTTTAAAAAATAAACTAAACAAAATGAGTCTGCTGGAAAAAAGCTGTCTTTGAATGCATTTTTAGGGTTCATTATTTAACATCACATTGATAATGTTTTTTCGTGAGATTGTTTTTGGAAGTGCCTTTATATTTTTCTAAAAAGAGACGGGTGGTGACATCAGCAAGATATATAAAAACTTTCTGAAGTTTAAGATTAAGGAATTAAGATTAGTATCTTTAAGCTAAATTAAGACACTTAAAGGCTGTCTTTTTACTATTGAATATGATCATAACATTTTAAATGAAAATGAAAGACATGCAATGTAGTTTTTCTCTAGTATCGTCTAGTATCGCTCTAAGGAAGTAGAGATGAATACAGCGAATTGATACATGTATATACACAATCAACTAAAAAAGCTAAAATCGCCAATTCCTTATAACTGCTTATCAAGTACAGTACCCATTGAAACAAACCAATCAGTAGAGAGAGATATCAACCGCCAAAAGACATAAAAGGAAATACAAAATTGTAAACCTCACATAAGAAGAACTAATTTTCTTTTTAAACCACACTTCATAATTGATATCATTGACGTAAAACGTACTTGTGTAATCATATTTGTGCTTTCATCACAAAATGAAATCGATCATATGATTGTGAAATATTAAGTTACGTTATGTTAGGTAATTGGAATAGAAAGCTGTTAAATTTGATGTTGAAAACAACTGCCATCATAAAAATCGAAAGTAAAGATTTAATTTAATCTTGTAGCAATTAAATCAATAGTTTTTCACTCCACTGCTCAAGAAGGCGATAAAGACAGAACTGAAGTTGTGCAAACGAGAACGATTTAACAGAGCGAGTATAATGAAAAGGAATGATGGAACACTTCCAAGACGGTTTTGTAAACATAAATCTCTGAAGATGTTGAAGAAGTCTTTTTTAGTCACGATTTTCTAACAAAAACTTGAGTGAAAAAAACCTGCAACATTTCGTCATAAAACATACTCGTTTTAACTTTTTTAAGAATTGGACGTGGTTTTATTACAACTGATAAGTATCTTAACATGTGCATCATAAAAATTTAATCTGAATCTGAGAATACTTCAATAACTTAATTTTCTAACAAAAGGACTCTTGATTACATTCAAACAGTTGCGCCCAACGTTTTGTTGTATCATATCTATAAAGGCTATTTGTAAGCGTTGTTACAACTACAAATTGATTCGAATATTGACAACAATTACTGAAGGCACTCAATTACTAATGGTATAATGGACCTGTAATTTATGTAACGATGGTATTCATTTTTCATTCATGGTATTTTGATTAAATTCGGAAGTGATATTTCAAGGCATACTGACGACCATATGTACCATGTATGTGACTACAGAATGTATTTGTAGGATGAAGCTTGAACTGTATGCATTCGGGTTATGTTATGTTTATATTTTCCCATGTATTAAAGAAACTATCATAATTAGATCTGAATCTTAGGCTGAACATATAATATTACAATGGAAACTATCTAAACCGACATCAATCATGACTGATACATAAATCCGGTTTAAACAGGGTGGCGGATTGTAGAGCTTTCACAGTTTATAAACCAATTGTCACTTACATGTTGACATACAGGATGTCTCATTCAGGAAGTATGTCATTTCTGGGTGCTTTAATGGGTGACTAGATCTCAGAAAAAATTTAATGAAATGTTTTTAATTAAGCTTTTTGTTTTGATGTATGTTATGAAGAAAGTTCTTTCTGATTTAACTTAAGATATAAATGATTCACCATGACGTCACCCTTTTTAATAAGTGATAATACTTGTATTGGACAGTGCCGATTACTGCATAAACACATGATTGGATTACAAAGCTTAAAAATAAGTGCACTTCTCTAGAACCGGACTGGTATTGACAACTTCGCGGATTCTATCACTTTTGACTTATTGCATTTATAGCCTCATTTCACATCAAATTTGATTTTTTCGCTTTGATTTCCGTTGTTTTTATTTAGTTGACATTATATTTCATAAAGGGCAAGCGAGTTTCCAAAAGTCAATCTTAAGTATTCCCTAAATGGGGTTAGTATTAAAAAGTTTATCAACGCTTGGAATAAACAACAAAGTAGAATTTAAAATTTGCAGCATCATAAACAGGTAAGCCATATTTTTCATGTGATATGTATTCTAAAAACTTGCATATTTGATCGTTGAACATAAAATGTGAATCAATTACTGAAAATATTTTATATTGGAGGATGATTAGTTTCGAGAAAGATTTTCATGCTTTTTGGGCAATTTGCATTGCATATTATAATACTTGTTCATCAATAGATAAAAATTTGAAAAAAAATAAAGTAATTGAAAATAATAAAATTCATATTTTATAAAGTTTTAATAACATCTGACTAAATCCCCCAAAAAGATAACGATCACTTTAGGAAATTGATAATTTCTGTTTATTTGATGAATTAATAGCTAAAACTCCCCCCTCTTTTTAACAAAATGTCAAGTGTTAAAATTTCGCTGAAAGCAGTTTAATTCAAAAAATATTTAAGTATTGCAGTCTCTAAAGATGAATCTTTAGTTCAAGTTATTTCAATGTGACAATTCAATTTGCACAGCAAGCCAAGTGCAGGAACATGTGATTCATCAAATCCAGTGTTTAATGGGCATTGTATTTGAAGGGAAGCGTTATGAATATGTTTCATCATTATTTAGTGATTCATTCTTATCTTAGTGAATATAAAGCTCGATAGTCCTATCATCAACAGTTATATGAATTTATGGACTTGCTCGTATAACTTGCATATCCCTCGACAAAACACACAAAGCAAATTAAGACTTAGGCAATTAAAAACTTGCAGGGAAACCATAAACATGAGAATTTGGGGTTCAGAAATTTATTACAAATGTGTCAATTAACATTCCAAATTTTTATCTTCACTTTCATGTTACACTTAATTTGTATTATTTTCCGTCCACATTTTCTTAGATGCATAAGTTACATCAAATTATATTAATTCATGTAATCAAAACATAATTCTGGCAAGCATCTTCATCTATTTCATAGACACAATGACACCTATGGTTAATCGTTAATTGTGTGGTTACATAATTGAAACACAAAACAAATTGGTAACGTTGTTTGTGATAACGAAAAATGTTAATGATATTTGAACATTTCAAAACTTAGAGAAGTTCATATCTATGTTACCACGATTAACATTTTTGAAGCACTCTCCACACGTAACCTCTTTGCCAAGCAGATTGTTGAAGTCATGAACTCTATTTCAGAATGAGTTGGTTGATCCTGCAAATTGGTTAACTCACCATGAAAACTAATTTCATACTTGACAACATCGACACAAAGATTTACAGCTTCGAGTCAGAGTTCATGAACATTCAGGTAATTAGGTTTTGCTGTGACAGAATCAGCTTGAAGGATGAATAATTGGTCTAATGTGTGCAGATCATTACGTATTGCCAATAGTGGTACGTTATTTTAGACCGAAATATTTCTATAAATGAAAAAAAATCACGACGTTTTTCATATTTAATGTATTTGGGCATAGAACCACAAAAATGTTGTCAAGATCTCCTGAGATGAAAAAGAGAAAGTGAAGATGTAATTCCATCTTGTGGGAATAAGTTCAATGTTTTAACACACCATTGCTCAAGAATCTGATTATAATGACTATAATGTAGTGGCACAAAATTTTATGACCTAACAGAGCGAGTGTAATGTCAGAAATCTTAAACAACCTCCAGGACAGGTTGATAAAATACATTTTTCTTGATTCAATAACAGGCTGTGAGAAATGTTGAATATGTAAGGAATTTTCAGTTACAACAGTTGTGTATCATTCCAATATTAATTGTCATTCCATTCAAAGAATCACAATATATATATAAATGTAAGAAGTATCAATCCTGGAGAAGCATATATGAAGGTATTAAAAAATACAGAGAAGATGTAAATCAACTTTCAAAATCATGACAAGTCTCATACTTAAAATTGGGTACTGAACATGAAGGACTTTCTTTCTGAAGAATAACTATCATATATTCCCATACACATGTTGAAACTGTATCATTGGTGAAAATCAATCGTGAATAAACTGTGACTTAATAATAAACAGTCAATACAGATCATAGTGATGTGATGTTTAGCGTACTGGTCTGTCACGACAACGTCCCGGGTTCGAATCCAATTGGAACAACCAAACATTTATTATCTGAACCATATAGTGCGTTCTGTCCTTAGGCAAGGCACATTATCAGCAGTTTAACCAGGTTTGCAAATAGGTACCTGAACAATACCACACATACGTGCGCTTTGAGCGTGATTTGTATTGGATAGATGTGTGTATGCTAGTGATAAAAAAACAATATTGCTCTCTGTCTCTCTCTGTCTCTCTGTCTCTCTCTGTGTCTCTCTCTGTGTCTCTCTCTCTCTCCCTCTCTCTCTCTTTGACTAAATTGCAGAAGGCAGTCGGGTTTCGATTTCAACAACACATAAACTCTTTATGTTGCCATTTAAATTAAACTAAATTTGATGCATGCACATAAGCAGCAATTGTGGTTTTAAACTAACGCTTTAAACGTCAACGCTACCATTTTAAACTTCATTTTTAATAAAGTTTTAAAGGTTTTTAATGTTGTGACTGTGACGTTGTTTCATCAATATTTGTAAGTCAATATTTTTTTCTTTCTCATGGAATTTGCAATTTGTTTTATTCGAAATTTACCGTACAATATATATGAAAAAGTTTTGCCTCACACATATGGTGAAATAAAGCGACAGTAAAACTATGTTCGTACCAGGTATGGATTCTTCAAATGGATTGTTTTAAAGCCTATTCAAAATAACATATTGCAGCGTTTATTTCTTAACCAAATGCAAGCTTTAGAACTCATTGGAAATCAAAGAGCTGTTTTTGTAAGAAATAGAAACATAAATTGTTTATAAATTTAGAACTTATAGTAATTTGTTTGATTTTTCTATCTCAGGAAATATAATATTTTGTAACCGAATCCTAATTGATTAAAGTAAATTTGTTATCTCATTTGAAAGCTTTAGGCTATCAATTTTCAAAACGATGACAGTTAAATTGAATTGATGATTCCATTTTGTGGATCAATCATCACATCTTAACAGAGAATATTTGCAATTTGCATTTCGAAAATAAAGTTTGATATAGAAGGCCTTTGGAACGTTTCTTACAAACATTTAAATCATTTGTACATTATCATAAAAAAACAGAGCTCACTTGATTTAGTAAATGACTTGTTTTTTAAAATGTTAGAATCGCGATAACAGTTTGATTAATACAAATAATCACTTATGAGATTCAAATAAATTTGAAATCGTCGGAGAACATAAAGTTATTTCCATATTTAAGATAGCAGATTTGGGAAGATTAAAGATTATAATTGTATATGATTAGTGTGGTATTGCTTAAGATTTGTTAAACCATTTGGTATTTAGCATTTTGTTGATGCTTAGCGTCAAAACTGTTTGAGAATTACAGCTTCTCCTGAGAAGTTTAAGGCAATGTCTATTGAATTTATAAGTTCATATCTTTGTAAGTACAGTGTAGCAACATGAAAAAGCATGTAAAGTAATGGAATGTTTTGTATGGATTCATTTTTTATGTATATTATATATCAATCAAGAGTCCTACAGTCAGAATGAAGCATGATGAATATTCAACAAAATAACTTAAGAACCACCTATATTTTCTATATGATGTTTGATAGTCCACATGATGGTTCATATTATGTTCAGATTTGAATATTGGTGTTTGCCTCACCTTTTTTGTAGAGTAGATGTCTGCAAATTTGCTAACGAGTCATTATATGGTCCTTTATAGCCTTCAGATTCTTTCTCCGAACAAATATTTCACTTCATCTTTCATTGCTCAAATAATGTTTTCATTCTACACAGACCAATGAAAAATCATAAATTGAACTTCTACATTGACGTAAAGCATTAATATATAGAAAAGAAAACTTAGGTAAGTAAAAACCCTATTGTATATTAACAAATGTGTAGGTTCCCAATGTTTGTGTTCATTCTAAATGCTCCCTGATTATTCATAACAATTTTCTATTTCCTTCCGAAAAATTGCTGACAAATGAAATAATATGAAAACAAATCATATGAGCTCTTCGAAATATTTGTTGAAACATCACTGCCACTAATGTTTCAGCTACATTGCCTGCTAATACTTTATATCGATAATTATTACCATGAATATCATTTTCCTAAACATGATCTGTTATAATATTATATAGATTGAAAAATAAGAGTTATAAAGTTGAAGTAAACATTTAAATATTAGATGTTAAAAATCAATAGCAAGATTAAAGAGTAGCGTTTTATTGGTAAATGTAGGTAAAATTTTACATATTCTCACTGTAACCGATCATATCACAGTGTCATATCCAAAATCAATAAATATTTTAGTCTAAGGGCCAATCTGATTAATTATGGTATAAACATACTGTGTTTGCATGTCAGAAGCATTTTACTCAATAACTTGATTTAAAAAGCAGATACATAGAGTGAGGCTTTGAATGGATAATTTGGAGCTATTGTAATAACTGAATCGGTTTTGTCGCTTTGAAACCAGCATCCAGTCTGGTATCAAAAGTAAATAGTAGAAATTATGTATATAGTCTCAAGATACCTGTTTATGGCTTGATTACCTCTTTTTGAACTGAATAGATTGAGCCTCTGAGGTGGTAGGATTTTATTACTAAGTTCTTGAATTTAACTGATATTACCCTGATCCCAAATTAACCATAATATATCGGACACCTATTTTATAAAATATTATGTTCAAAATGTAAAATCGACATATTTTTCAATGTTGAATCTGACGATTAATTCAAAGTAATAGCTACTATAGATTATGCAACACATAGCCGAAGGTAATGTACACTTCCATACGAAGAAAAGCATCCTCATCAACAACTGCCTTATCAGGCAAATACACTTTAAAGTAGCTATTAAATCCTAAACTCCTCATTCCCTCCTTACTTGGTGCTCATCACTTCCTTATTCAATCCGATTTCGAAGTCATGAACTCTATTTCAGAATGAGTTGGTTGCCACTGCAAATTGGTTAACTCATCATGAAAACTAATTTCATACTTGACAACACCGACACAAAGATTTACAGCTTCGAGTCAGAGTTCATGAACATTCAGGTAATTAGGTTTTGCTGTGACAGAATCAGCTTGAAGGATGAACCGTTGCTGTATTAACATCTGCTGAATGCAGATCACTGAATATCAACAACATACAGGAATATTACAGGCATGTTAGTATGTCGATTTCTTGACAAGGTTTCTTGTAAAGGATGGTGTTTCCAAATTGGCTCTTGGACGCACTGAACAACCACGTTGATGTCGTTCAGAGATACATCATATTAGTTAAGAGATTGTCTGGCATAATTGTTTATATGTTTGCAATAAAAACCTTTTCATAACAAATCGATAATAAAATAATAATATAAGCATAGTATGGCTATATTCAAGAGTAAACTTCCAAATTTTAAAAACACGTCCAATATGTTTGTTTTGTGATTCATTCGTAACTTTTACTTTGAATTTGTTTGCAGGAGGTTTTCTTTTCTAGAACAGAAGGCACTTAAAGGTTTCCATGGCGTTTGTGGATTCCTTCGTTATTAAGGATTATAAATCATAGATTTTGTGGTTCTGTACCTCCTAATATGAACTTTAAACGCAGGACGTAATACTGCCCAAGCGGTGCTAAACAACAAATCACTCACTCGAACCTTTAAGAAACGGTTAACCCACCTTGTTGGTACTACGAACTTTATGTACGTATCTCCTTCAATGCAGTAACCATTCTAAACGCATCTTGTGTTTGAAATGTTTTATTCCTCTAATAATTGAACAGCTCTTGATTAAATTCGTTCACAGAAGTTACTTTCCACAAGGGTGAGGAAAATGCCAAAAGCGGCCTCATTGATAAAAAGCTCGATTGCATTAAAACCAGAAGCACAATTGCTCCTGGCTTGACGAAGTTTAACATAAAGTTTCAAGTTTCTGAATCCAACTACGGAGCAACTTTTTAAGTTCAATGTAAAACAATCGATGTTTCAAATTAACACTAACCATTGCTTCAATCTTCCGGGAACTGTGGACGTTCAATAAGGATATTTAAGGCCGACTTGTTTAAATTGCTTTAGAACTTAGAAAAATATCTCCTGCTTACGAATCAAAGCGCAGTATTTTAAGCTTTTTATTTATGCGTTGTTAATGCAAACGCTGTTGTAAAAAGTTACATCGAAACAAAGCATTTAAGCAAGTAATTGATACTTTTTATATATATATTGATTTTTTCATGATAACAAATTAGAATAGAATCAATAAGAGTGACTTGTTGCGAATATTTCAAAACTAACATTTATTTCATAAATTACAACACTGAATATAAAAAAATTACAATAAAATGTTTAACGAATTCTAAGACACATTTTTATATACTGCTTATTCATCTGCAAAATTGGCTTCATAATGATTCAAATATAATCTTCAGTGCACGAAGAGGTTAAAAATCATTGATATGTTGAGGTATTATGATACGTCTACTAATTCCATCATGTCATCGTTCTAAACTATGCATTTCACCAGCGACCGTTTGGGTACGTTCATTGTCTGTTTTTAAATATGCAAAATATCTTTACCACAGGTCAATCGATCAGCAGTCATTTGCTGCGGAACATCACCTCAGCCTAGGCAGTTCATTGACCTCAAGAAGAAGTGATAATTCACTATAAAAGAGAGCAAAATGTTACAGTAAACGTTTACATTTTTTTCCTATATCTGGTATTTTATATGAATATCAAACGTCTGAATATTTTGTATGGAGCTACATGTTTGTGTTTGACACCAAAGTATCACCTGATCCTTTGGTCCAATAATTTGAAGTGTTCAATTTGAAAAAGAGTTCAATTGCACAATAACGTTATACAAGTAAATTCGACCAAATTCGAAAAAACGGTCAGTTATGGATATTTGGTCTTTTGATTCTGGAGATTATTTTAATCTGCAAATGGAACATAAAGAATTCAACATCAAATATTGCTCTGCTAAAAGAAGTTTTCCTTTTTTATGATGTTATTTGGAAAATATGTTATGTATCATGCTTTTGTTTCACTCTTGAACTTTAATTTTGCAAAAAGAGTCAGTTCTTTATAACTAGGTTAATTAGTAATGAATTATTTTAATCAAAATATGAAGGATTTGAAAGCACTTTATAGTTTTAAAGTTTAAAGTGTCCTGCCTTCATCCATTTATGGACCATTTTCACGTGTCGTGTAAATAACGATGTCAACAATAGCTAACGTAATGAGTGGTAAAAAAGTTTTAAAAAGTTTCAAAAATATTTAGGAAAAAAAGTCACATCACAAAAAATCAATCAATGATGCAAGGTTTTTGATAAAAGTTGCATTTACTATCATTAATATGAACGTTTCTACAGCGGATGTTCTGTCACTGATTACCTTTAGGAGAAAATGTACATATTCGTAATTGCAATCAAGAATGAAATTACGAATGAGGAAATCAAACCATTTTTCATAGTTGATTTCAGTGGTGTAACTGAAAAAGTACAGCCTTATTGTCTAAAAGATATAGTGTATCATTTGAGATAACGTCACGATTGAAGAATAGGACTAAACACTCATTTTAGGTTTGGGCAATGTCAGGCTTGAGAGGACTTACTATGCCTAGCATGCAGCATCGAGGCACATTTGGAACAAAGTTTTTTTTAAATCAAGAAATCAATACTTACTTAGTAAATGGGAATGATCGATGTAAGTTAAAGCATTACAATTTAGATAGGTTGCAGTTTTCAGCAAAGGGTCTAATCAGTTAACACAATCGATACGTTCGTATTGTGTCAAGATCGATGAAAAGTTTAAGTGCTACGATTGAGATAAATTGCATTTTGCAATAAAGGTTTTTATCAATTTATACAAATGCCTCCTCTGCAGCTACAGGTGGAGATCAATGTAAGTTATAGTGTTATTAAAATCCACATAGGACACATTTATAACAAAGACCTTAAACATTTAACGATCGATACATCTATAGTTCAAGGGGTGATTTGTGTAAGTTAAGGAATTTGTAAAGTTACATTAATGAATTGTGGTGACCATTGAAAGTATCTTTAAAAACTGTTTGCAAACACTTGACTGTACAATGGTACAATATGATATTAATTGAATAACATTTAGATCAATTTTGCTATCATTAAAAGTAGCATAATCTTTGCAAATTGTGCCATTTGTATACAACACAATGCTTCAGACTGCTCCACACTGCTGAAAACTATACTTCATAGAAAAATATGTCAACAAAAATTTGTAACTGAGTCGTTGTCAAACGTTACTATATTCCCCTGTTTCAAAGGCAAACAAACTAGTCACTTTCATTTCTCATCCTTTCTCCATTAATTCACTTTCTTATACAAATTCAAAGCATAGTAACCACACATACACTTTATGTACAGTTACACGAAAGTAACAACATCTCATTCGATAGCTGTTAAGGTTCCTGCAGAATGACATAAGCATATACAACAACATGAAATACCAAAAAGTGTTGAATAAATGAAAGAGAATGTCATCTTCTGTTTTTTGATTAAGTAGAGTGACTATTTATCATCGACGATGAACAGGAATGTAAATATGCATATTCCGGGAGTCGTTCCGGAGTATGGCTAGTTTTAACCCACAAAAACTTTACTAGCTTCAGGCTCTTAATCGATTCATGGCTAGATTACATCAAATCAAAAAGAACAAATGCCTAGGCTTCACCGTTAATAGGAGAGAGCGTACACGTTTCTAAGTCAATCCACCAAGGACCAGTCACTTTAAAAGTAGATTTAAAAAGCGATGTTTTAAGTGAATCAAACGAAAGATTTAATCCCTCTGGGTGTGTGGATGACATTTGCTAAAGGTGCCTCGGATGACTAAGCATAAACCAGAAATAGCCTTACTTGCTTGATGCCAAAAGCACTTTCCAATTGTTTTGGGACAAGTCAAAAGCTTGCTTCTGACTTGATTGAGTGGAAGATAAATGTTCAAGTTACTAAATGAAGCTGGGAGAGCAACCATTTAGGTTCAATGTTAAGTATCGATGTTATAAATCAGTCAAATAAATCGTTTAAATCTCTAGGTAATATGGATAAGTTTCACAGGCACAACTTAAAAGGTTTCTGTAGTTCCTTCTAAACAATGACAATTCTTTAGCTTTATATCAAGGAAGGGTCATGAGGATTGGGTTTTAAAAAGAAATTCAAAATTCAAACAAATTAGCATTATAAAATTAAAATTCAGAGTATTATAATGTATCTAACTTGGATTAAAGATATTGATAAGAATTGTTATTTACTAGACCTTTGCTAAATCATTTCTCTCTCTATTGAAAATAAAGAGTAATTTGGTATGTGATTAATTTACCACTTTACTGAAATGCTCAGCAATGTTTTGAAATATGGAATACATTTTGAATACATTGTAGCACGGGTTTACCCACTCAAATCGGTTATTTGAAGGCATATTAGGACATAGCAACTCGCTTTAGCTCCCCATCGATGCATATAATAAGTATTAATCCTTAAAATTGACCTGCCATCAAAATAACAAAAGTTTAGATGGCCGACGAAGGTTTATAAATCTATGGTCATAAGGATATAAATATATAAGATCAGCTGTGCACAAAAGGTATAAAACATGGATTGTTGAATACGGCTTAGCTATGCCGTTATTAACTAGTTATGTATAAAGCTTTGTATTTAATTTAATTTCTGAACTGAGAACAAATGATGAAATGTTTTCTATCAATTTATTATTTTCGATAGTGTAGTTCATGTAGATTTATTGCAACGTTGCATTAAATACTTCCGGTCTTTTAACTGTATCTTAATATTAGCTGAATACGTAGATTTGTTATGAATGAATTATATGGTAAATTATCTGAACGTTGGTCAGTACAAATACTGAGAGCTAAGCATACCCTTGCAGTACTTTTATTTGCGAAATATTGGTGTGCGCTTGTGTATTTAACCTACAACAAATCACCAAATAACGTATATGGTAGATCACCTGGGTGAAGTCGATAGAATTATCGAGAGGTATGCATTTTCTGAGCATAAGTTGTGAAATACGAAATTCTGGTGCGCAGATGTCTTTAAAAAAGTTTCTTATGACATCTTATCACCCAGTGACAGTTTTACCTTATTTCTACTTATTTGCATCATTCAGATGAAGTGCGTCTTGAACACACAAATCTGTATTTCATCAGCGAACCTTTTGAATATATTCATTACCTGTTCTTCTGTATGCAAATTATCATTACCACAGATAACTTCGCAAGCGAAGAGAAGAGAAGAACAACCATCTCGAAGTAAAGTTATTTTATTGTTGGCATTGCCTTGTAAAGTCAGTAAGGGTGATTTGGTTGGGAATCTGTTTACAAGATCATTGCTTAGGACTGATGCCTTTTTTGAAGATTTGGGTTCAAATCTAGCCAGACATTCGTATCGAAGGACTCTATACTACATTACCTAGTTTCAGTCAAAATAGCCGCGATATAAGTGAAATACCCTCGAAAGCTGCGTTAAACCTCATAGCACCTCACCTATATCACTTCACTCTGAGTAAAAAATTGAGAATGTTGCCTTTGAGACGTTCAACCTTTTAAGACCAAGTAAACAGTCACGATTTTGTCTGATTCATGATCAAATGGACACTGGTTCACTACCGAGAACGTTAAATAAGTATGAACTTAACCATTGAACTAATGATTCAATCAAAATGTAGTCCATAGGAAAACAATTGTAGGATAAATAGACCAAATGGAAATACTTATTCAAAGGTAACATGAGTCATTTTGAGAATTTTAAACGCATGATATATATTTTGAAAACAATGACTTTACTAAATGACAACAAGTGCATAAATTTAAGTTAAAAAAGAAATACTAAACCTTATAGAAACATTGTCAAATAAAGAAAAAAGGTCAAAGACTTTCAAATGGTGTATCTGACCATTACTGTAAAAGGACTAATATTTAATTCAAATACAGGTGTTTGTAAAAATAAGACGAATTGAAAATGATGTGTTGCCAAGGTTGTCCTAACTCATTGTTATGTTTTAATAGGACAATAATAATTCAATATTCAAGTAGATGTGATGTGTTCGTCTGTTTGAAATCTTTGGGTAATACAATTACAAAATGAAGCAGGCACTATTAAGTGACTTATAATATTAATATCATTATTTATACTTTCATTGTACAATTTATCTATTTTGTTGGTGTAAGACCAATTTATTTTTGAAAACAATTCATTTTCCTTTTGCGCTCTTGGAATTAGATTTTCAATAATCTTTTAATCGGTATGCCATTTCCACTTAGTCGTTAAAATGCGCTTTCCGCTTCTGTGATTGTATGTATATCTAATATTTATAAAATCAAAAATGATGAACAATTCATGTGAATTCAACAATGAAGAAACACATAACCGTTTAAAGAGAGTTCATTACATTTGATTTTATATCTCTCAAAAGGAAAATATTTGAAAAGAATGTTTCGGAACCATGTTGCCAAAAAATGAAAATATAGATAAATGAAACAAGATTTGGTGATAAGATAATTACATAACTTAATGTAACTTAAATCATACTCCCTTGGGACTCCCCAGGGCGTTTGGGTCGGGACTCATACTCCCCAGGGCGTTTGGGTCGGGACTCATACTCCCCAGGGCGTTTGGGTCGGGACTCATACTCCCCAGGGCGTTTGGGTCGGGACTCATACTCCCCAGGGCGTTTGGGTCGGGACTCATACTCCCCAGGGCGTTTGGGTCGGGACTCATACTCCCCAGGGCGTTTGGGTCGGGACTCATACTCCCCAGGGCGTTTGGGTCGGGACTCATACTCCCCAGGGCGTTTGGGTCGGGACTCATACTCCCCAGGGCGTTTGGGTCGGGACTCATACTCCCCAGGGCGTTTGGGTCGGGACTCATACTCCCCAGGGCGTTTGGGTCGGGACTCATACTCCCCAGGGCGTTTGGGTCGGGACTCATACTCCCCAGGGCGTTTGGGTCGGGACTCATACTCCCCAGGGCGTTTGGGTCGGGACTCATACTCCCCAGGGCGTTTGGGTCGGGACTCATACTCCCCAGGGCGTTTGGGTCGGGACTCATACTCCCCAGGGCGTTTGGGTCGGGACTCATACTCCCCAGGGCGTTTGGGTCGGGACTCATACTCCCCAGGGCGTTTGGGTCGGGACTCATACTCCCCAGGGCGTTTGGGTCGGGACTCATACTCCCCAGGGCGTTTGGGTCGGGACTCATACTCCCCAGGGCGTTTGGGTCGGGACTCATACTCCCCAGGGCGTTTGGGTCGGGACTCATACTCCCCAGGGCGTTTGGGTCGGGACTCATACTCCCCAGGGCGTTTGGGTCGGGACTCATACTCCCCAGGGCGTTTGGGTCGGGACTCATACTCCCCAGGGCGTTTGGGTCGGGACTCATACTCCCCAGGGCGTTTGGGTCGGGACTCATACTCCCCAGGGCGTTTGGGTCGGGACTCATACTCCCCAGGGCGTTTGGGTCGGGACTCATACTCCCCAGGGCGTTTGGGTCGGGACTCATACTCCCCAGGGCGTTTGGGTCGGGACTCATACTCCCCAGGGCGTTTGGGTCGGGACTCATACTCCCCAGGGCGTTTGGGTCGGGACTCATACTCCCCAGGGCGTTTGGGTCGGGACTCATACTCCCCAGGGCGTTTGGGTCGGGACTCATACTCCCCAGGGCGTTTGGGTCGGGACTCATACTCCCCAGGGCGTTTGGGTCGGGACTCATACTCCCCAGGGCGTTTGGGTCGGGACTCATACTCCCCAGGGCGTTTGGGTCGGGACTCATACTCCCCAGGGCGTTTGGGTCGGGACTCATACTCCCCAGGGCGTTTGGGTCGGGACTCATACTCCCCAGGGCGTTTGGGTCGGGACTCATACTCCCCAGGGCGTTTGGGTCGGGACTCATACTCCCCAGGGCGTTTGGGTCGGGACTCATACTCCCCAGGGCGTTTGGGTCGGGACTCATACTCCCCAGGGCGTTTGGGTCGGGACTCATACTCCCCAGGGCGTTTGGGTCGGGACTCATACTCCCCAGGGCGTTTGGGTCGGGACTCATACTCCCCAGGGCGTTTGGGTCGGGACTCATACTCCCCAGGGCGTTTGGGTCGGGACTCATACTCCCCAGGGCGTTTGGGTCGGGACTCATACTCCCCAGGGCGTTTGGGTCGGGACTCATACTCCCCAGGGCGTTTGGGTCGGGACTCATACTCCCCAGGGCGTTTGGGTCGGGACTCATACTCCCCAGGGCGTTTGGGTCGGGACTCATACTCCCCAGGGCGTTTGGGTCGGGACTCATACTCCCCAGGGCGTTTGGGTCGGGACTCATACTCCCCAGGGCGTTTGGGTCGGGACTCATACTCCCCAGGGCGTTTGGGTCGGGACTCATACTCCCCAGGGCGTTTGGGTCGGGACTCATACTCCCCAGGGCGTTTGGGTCGGGACTCATACTCCCCAGGGCGTTTGGGTCGGGACTCATACTCCCCAGGGCGTTTGGGTCGGGACTCATACTCCCCAGGGCGTTTGGGTCGGGACTCATACTCCCCAGGGCGTTTGGGTCGGGACTCATACTCCCCAGGGCGTTTGGGTCGGGACTCATACTCCCCAGGGCGTTTGGGTCGGGACTCATACTCCCCAGGGCGTTTGGGTCGGGACTCATACTCCCCAGGGCGTTTGGGTCGGGACTCATACTCCCCAGGGCGTTTGGGTCGGGACTCATACTCCCCAGGGCGTTTGGGTCGGGACTCATACTCCCCAGGGCGTTTGGGTCGGGACTCATACTCCCCAGGGCGTTTGGGTCGGGACTCATACTCCCCAGGGCGTTTGGGTCGGGACTCATACTCCCCAGGGCGTTTGGGTCGGGACTCATACTCCCCAGGGCGTTTGGGTCGGGACTCATACTCCCCAGGGCGTTTGGGTCGGGACTCATACTCCCCAGGGCGTTTGGGTCGGGACTCATACTCCCCAGGGCGTTTGGGTCGGGACTCATACTCCCCAGGGCGTTTGGGTCGGGACTCATACTCCCCAGGGCGTTTGGGTCGGGACTCATACTCCCCAGGGCGTTTGGGTCGGGACTCATACTCCCCAGGGCGTTTGGGTCGGGACTCATACTCCCCAGGGCGTTTGGGTCGGGACTCATACTCCCCAGGGCGTTTGGGTCGGGACTCATACTCCCCAGGGCGTTTGGGTCGGGACTCATACTCCCCAGGGCGTTTGGGTCGGGACTCATACTCCCCAGGGCGTTTGGGTCGGGACTCATACTCCCCAGGGCGTTTGGGTCGGGACTCATACTCCCCAGGGCGTTTGGGTCGGGACTCATACTCCCCAGGGCGTTTGGGTCGGGACTCATACTCCCCAGGGCGTTTGGGTCGGGACTCATACTCCCCAGGGCGTTTGGGTCGGGACTCATACTCCCCAGGGCGTTTGGGTCGGGACTCATACTCCCCAGGGCGTTTGGGTCGGGACTCATACTCCCCAGGGCGTTTGGGTCGGGACTCATACTCCCCAGGGCGTTTGGGTCGGGACTCATACTCCCCAGGGCGTTTGGGTCGGGACTCATACTCCCCAGGGCGTTTGGGTCGGGACTCATACTCCCCAGGGCGTTTGGGTCGGGACTCATACTCCCCAGGGCGTTTGGGTCGGGACTCATACTCCCCAGGGCGTTTGGGTCGGGACTCATACTCCCCAGGGCGTTTGGGTCGGGACTCATACTCCCCAGGGCGTTTGGGTCGGGACTCATACTCCCCAGGGCGTTTGGGTCGGGACTCATACTCCCCAGGGCGTTTGGGTCGGGACTCATACTCCCCAGGGCGTTTGGGTCGGGACTCATACTCCCCAGGGCGTTTGGGTCGGGACTCATACTCCCCAGGGCGTTTGGGTCGGGACTCATACTCCCCAGGGCGTTTGGGTCGGGACTCATACTCCCCAGGGCGTTTGGGTCGGGACTCATACTCCCCAGGGCGTTTGGGTCGGGACTCATACTCCCCAGGGCGTTTGGGTCGGGACTCATACTCCCCAGGGCGTTTGGGTCGGGACTCATACTCCCCAGGGCGTTTGGGTCGGGACTCATACTCCCCAGGGCGTTTGGGTCGGGACTCATACTCCCCAGGGCGTTTGGGTCGGGACTCATACTCCCCAGGGCGTTTGGGTCGGGACTCATACTCCCCAGGGCGTTTGGGTCGGGACTCATACTCCCCAGGGCGTTTGGGTCGGGACTCATACTCCCCAGGGCGTTTGGGTCGGGACTCATACTCCCCAGGGCGTTTGGGTCGGGACTCATACTCCCCAGGGCGTTTGGGTCGGGACTCATACTCCCCAGGGCGTTTGGGTCGGGACTCATACTCCCCAGGGCGTTTGGGTCGGGACTTATAGAGTCGGGCGTTATAGAGGCTCGTACTACGTTTTCTGTAAATTTTTTAGCAATATTTTTTAAATGAGTTGGTTGTGCCAGACATTAAAAACCACACCTACAAAGCCTTAGAGGGTATAATGAAGTTCTTTATTTAAAAAATATGTATGATTTGGTCGTCGAACCAGTAAATGGCGCAGGCGTGTAATCTTACAAAAAATATATAGACCCCACATATTCATTGTGGGAGTTTTTTACCGCTACTGAGGCAATATTAAAGTCATCAACACAGTCTGTCTTTAGATTCAGTTATATAAACTGTCCTTTCGAAAAAAAGAATAACTCATGAAGTCAACAACATCCTTTCAATACAAGCCGTGCATATTGTTTATTGAAACCTAACGGTTTTATTTGATTAAAGTTATTTTACATTTAAATTCACGCACATGTAACAAAAATACACATGAGGTCACACAAAAACAGTGTATGTAACAATAAATAGGCAAGCATCTGATTCAACTAAGAAATACTCAATCTGATAAAGTTGTTTTATATTTTAATTCATACAGTAGGTCATGTAAAATAAGAGTATATAAAAAAGAGCAATGTCAGGATACGATTACTCTTTCCAATCTGACTAATATCGAGGAGTTCCGGGAAAAAGAATATATCCAAATATTTACTCGGCTAGTATAGGAACACTTTTTAACTTTTTAATTAAGGCATACACTAATAGCAATCAGAACACAAAAGATACAATATAGCGAAAGGTAGACACGCACACACACATTTATATATATCTATATAACCTAATACCAATATATCTATATATCTATATATCTATATATCTATATGAATCACATCATATAAAGTTATATCAATACACCAAAACTTGAAAAAGTTAGATTCTATTTTTCATTTCAATTGACTAAGTGGAAAGTGTCACTGAAATAACTTTTAACTTAAAGAACATAATTTCATTTAAAATCAACATGTAAAAGTTGTTACGAAATATAGTCTAATTTTCTCAATGAAGTTATGACGTCACCGATGTCGTCATTGTTAGGGCGAGTTGATGTTTCATTAAAGGCTTCATTGGTGGTGGTGCAAATATCGCTGGTTGTTTGCAATAATACCAGATGCTTCATTCAGATGATTATGCCATGCAAACAAACCTGAAACAATAAAGGAAATGGTTAAAACGTGTTCACGATAAATAATGTTTAGAGTCATATGGTTTTGGAATAAACAGACATAGACAAATAATGAATACCTAAGTGTGTAATACGTTTTTATTACTTATATATAAGAGAGTAATTGGGTAAAACGTGCCTCCAAAATGTTATAGTCATTCAACACTTGGATGAAGATCATCCTCAAGAGAAAGGTTAGATAATGGAGAAAAATTAAACGTTGATGAACCAGACAGGGAGAAGCCACTTGAGAGGACAACAGCAGATTTTAGTATAATTCAACTTTTGTCTGGCTTCTACCTGTCGACCTGTCCAGCTTGGCTGACCCTACCAGAAGCATGTAAGCTCCGGTTCGCATAGCTCACTCAGACCAAGACTAGACCTCTGTTAAGACCAAGACACCGCGAAAAGGTATTGAGTTAAGTGATGGTAGATAGACATGTTTCCTGACTATGTTTTACTTTGGAACAGAATTACAGAAACAGACACACGCGCACATGCATACGTGTTATATACGTATAACAAACTTTTAAATACAAGGCATTTTCTAGTTAAAAATCATATTTTTACAATTACAGATAGAATCAAAAACTTTTATCGACTCTGTGCAACAGACAGGACCATTCAAAGTGCATTATGCAGATTAGAAAAAATTATCAAAATGCTAAAGCCTTTTTAATAATCAACATAAACATGTGCCCCCATTATGTATACGACATAGGCGTCTATTTTACCAAATACATAATGGTTTGGATTCTTAACTTCCATGCAGCACACTTACTTGAGAATTAGATGTTTGTTGAAGTTAGGTTATCTTTAAGTTGAGTTTTTATTGGCATGATAACTCCAAAACCCACATGTTATTTGGTCATGCAAAAGATGCGCATCAAACAAACTGTACTGTGGGACCATAACAAGAAAACTCATCAAAAATGATAAACTCATTGTAAAATAAGTTCAAAGTAGGATTAGATTTCTAATTATAATGATAATGATAATACTTTATTACCCATAAAGGAATTCATTTTGTATCATTACAAAGCTTGTGAACATATAGGAAAAGCAACACAGGTTATATTTGTTTTCCAAGCACCGCTGTGACAAAATTACTGAATTAAACAGACAAAGTCAAATGTACTTGCTACGATTACAAGGCAATAAATACAAAAACTACAATATTCAAAACAAATACGACATACAAGAAATACGATAAGAACTAACCTTGAATAGATTCCAATCCAAAGATCTGTATGAATAGGATCCAGTTTAAACCTACCTTAACCTTAAATAGAAAAGCTAAGAAGCTTAGACGCTTGGACAGGCTATTATTTGATAGTGTTCTTGTGATTAGGTTCAAAATGCCCGTGCAAAAGCCAGTGATAATTATGTAAGCAGAGCGTGAAGTGTGCAGCTAAAAGATGTGGTTGTAAATGAGTTTACAAGCATGTAATAAACAAAACTTTTTATGTATTGATTAAACGTTAGTTACACAGTAGCAATATTTGCTGCAATATTCATTGTAACTTTATAACGTAACAACTCTTTCAGGGAATGTTTGTTTAAATTTAAATTTTTTCCCAAACAGCACATAATGATTTATATTGTTTGAATTATTCTTTATCATCGTAGACACAATGCACTTAGAGTATAAAATAAGAACGAACACATTAATGCATACATTTGGTATTGACATTATGGTCAGTTAAGTAAAGTAGTTGATTGTTCCTGATAGAATCGTATTACTGGTGTCTGTAATGAAGCGAACAGAGAGTAACTCACGTGATGAATTGACCCATGTAAAATCAATGTAAAGTAATCTTGACTGGAAAACAGGCATCAAACAAAGGCAGCGATGTTTATACTAAACACAGACTTTCATCATTTTATTTGTTTGTATACTTGTAAATGTTTTAAATACAATTGGGAATGGGAGAGGAGGAAAATTCGGATATAACTGTTGAACTGTGGAGTACTGCGTGTTTTATCGCACTTATGAATCTATCAAATGATAAATGAATCCAGTATGATATTTACTTCGTGCAATCCTATTAAAATGACAGTCACATCGGGGTATTTTTTGTGGAAACGAAATTCAAGGAGACATTTTCGTTTGTACAAGTATGTTATAAGAACATGATTATAACAAAACCCAGTTTAAAAATGTTACTGAGGGCAACATTTTGGTTGGTTTAGATTTTACAACTAGATAAATAAGAGCGTACAATCGGTGAAATAAAACGAGAATGAGAAGTAATCTCATTCATCGACGCTTCGAGTGAGTGAGTGAGTTGGGGTTTAATGCCGCTTTCAAGATTATTTCACTTCCATTGCGGCTGCTAGTATTATTGCAGGGAGAAAGCTCGCAACACCATTGTGGCTATGGATTGCGGTGAAACCTACGAGCATCGGCTGGAACTAGCGAACCATGGGTGGTACTGCACTAATACTCAGTGAAGCATTGCACCCAAACCTGACTGCGTGTAGAACTGTTCTCTACTGCAGACAAAGTTGCCGAGCCCCTGGCGGGATTCGAACCACGGACCTCTTGATTCGAAGCCGAACGCGCTAACCACTGCGCTATCCCGCCCCCTCGACGCTTCGAACGTGAATGCATTGTTGCTAGGTTTTATCATACATCATTCGTAAATGTCGGGATATTCTATCCATTCATGTAGTAATTGTATAGCGCCTTTTGTCATGTAATTCTTCCACAGGCCTTTTTAAGTAACAACTATATTCTCCTTATACATTTAAAACAAATGATTTTGTACTCCTGATTTCTGTCGGGCCGAATGCCTCGTATGGCTTCAAAGAGCCAGCCCATGAAATGTCTCGCTTCTACATGTAGCAATACCACTACCAAGAACCAGATGTCAGTTGAGTTCGATATATTTGCTTCCAACTTGTAAAGCGACATCTCATTGGCTGAAAAAGTTGCATGCTTAACGTAACAGTGTATGCTAAACATAACCAGCCGTCAGATATGTGAGGCATTTGGCTTGAAGGATATCAGGATTTTGGAGGAGCTCTGAGGATACCCATACGCCGATATAGCAGGATATCCAATTAGATGAAATATGTATCTCTTATAACTATGACAAATTCGCTAGTGCCTTTACGCTGCAATTTCGTCCTCAAATGAAACTGTTTTATTTGTAGTTATTCTGTAAAGAAAAATATGATTGTGTTTCTTTGTATAGGAACTCTAAATACGTTTAAGTGATTGTTATGTAAAACGTAGATTAAAATCATATTATCATAAATCATAAATATTTGAACTGTTTTGCTTATTATTTTGAAATAGATAATTGTTTCCGGTAAGAAATGTTTTCCTAACTTAAAATTGGATTTTTATATTTATGCAATCTCAAACATTTCTCAAATCTATGCTATTTAGAAACTTTAATACAAGATAAGCCCTTCATATCTATACATAAAAGCTACAAAAGAACTCTTGTATGTCAAAAGACAAGGATGTAGAATATCATATTCAAGTTGCAAAGTTTGAAGGCTTTACGGTTGCAAAATATTTTCTTAATGTTTGCAAAAGGAAATGAACAAAGTCCTGATATTAATTATTTACCTTTCGTTAACCTGGCCAGCATTTTTCCAAAGGGAAATTGATTCTGTCGGAGGAAACATTTTTAACTGACAGCAGACTTTGGTTGTTGACGTTTCATTAACCAAAAACACTTTCCTTTCCGAAAACATAAAAAAGTGCTTCTTTCGATATCAAGAGAAAGCCACAGCCCATATGATCAGGAATTCGCGAACAACTAATTTCTGCCTAAATATCAAATCGGGATATATTTTTTCATCCAACTTCACACATGACCTCTTCAGTATCAACAGGTAAAAATATCTTGTGGATTAAAGTTTAGTTCTGTTTGTCATTCAATCCCAACAGAAGGTCTTCCTACGCTAACCTTTATTTTCATTCGAGCACTTTCTGGGCAAGTAAGCATTCGTAAACCCTCAGTCAATTCATATGCTTCGGAAAAACTAGAATTCATTCGACTGTGCATCGTCGTCGTCTTCGTCATCATCATCATCATCATCATCATCATCATCATCATCATCATCAGTACGATAACAGAATCTGATTGGTCTTAAAGAGGGCTATCTAGTATTGACAATCTGGACAAAATTGTTTCAATCCACAAAAACTAAATCCATATGAAATCGACAAAAAATGCAAACTCTTCGATTTTGGGCAACAAAAAAGGCAATTATTACACCAAAGCGGACATTGTGACATTGTGATAAGTCGATTTGAATGTAAGATGTAGAAAAACACCTCAATGCCGAGAGAGCTCCGAAAATCTTAGCTAAAATGTACTAAGTCAAACACTAAAAGCGCGTAAAACAAAACAGTGTAAACAGTTCTACACAAAATAAGATTACACTAATTCACTTTAAAGAAAACACGTTAAGTGAATCTAACGTTGTTAATTATTCACTACCCAGCGTGTGATTTTTCTTTCAAGCCAAATGGAACTGTCAAAGGTAGTAACTTTTCCGTGGAACGCCATTTTCAAATTAAACTTTAAATTGAACAAAAATATTGCAATAAATATTTTTCTTTAATTATTGTTTTGAAAATTGTTGGTTGCATCTTCATTTTGTATCTATTTCAAAAGCTCTTCCCACATATTAGACAACTGTTATGTAACCATGTCGAAATAAAAGCTCAGCGTCTCTTGATACATCCTTCTGCATCAGCGTTATTGAATCCGCTGATCGAGCTCCTTCCATATACCCTGATATCCTTT